>CM064487.1:127682745-128120105 GCA_032716605.1 Paralithodes platypus
AGAGTCCTTGGAGTGCCACATGTATTAGTTTAATTAATTGAGTTTAGAAGAAAGTTGGTTTGTGAAAAAATAGGAAATGACAGAAATTGTAAAGGTTAGTCTCTTAGATTTTGCACAAGTTATGTTTACCAGTGATCAGTTGCGTTTTGGCTGTACTAACTATAATGTAGTATTTCTTTTACAAATTACTGGAGAAGAGTTGCAGTTGGACCGGGTAACTGTCGTGATAGCCTAAGCTTAGTGTGCGGAATTTCGGTCAGAGTAATCCTAGGTTAGAGTCCTTCATTGGAGTACTACATGTATTCATTACTTTTATAGATTTTATGAGTTAGGCTTATTTGTAAATTAATTGGGTGGGTTGGTGAAAACAAATCTGAATTACAATGGATAGCACCATAATTAGTCTTTAACCATTTCACTGTGGGGTACTTAACCCGTTCAGCACGAGGATGTAATTTCATGACAGTACTTGGATCTGGATTTTATTGAAAATTGTATTTGTTAAAGTTATTTCCACATAGCGATTTTGAAATAGTTCCTTTGCATGCTTCTTGTCCAAGTTGTAGTTGTTTTGTTTTGCAAGCTTTAAATTATAATATTTTCGTAGTTTAATTTCTGATAAATTTTAAACGCATTTTGAGCAGTCAACTTTAGAGTTAATTTGAAAGTTTGATATTTTAACTTCCTACTTATGGGGGATACTATTAGATTCTTCTAATCTTTAGATTATAATCTACAGTATTCGAGACAGTCCGAATAGGGACAACCCTAAATTATTAATGGTTTTTGCTATTTTTTTGCTAGCCGGCGGTAAAATTAGCGTGGGATTGTGACTATTCGGCCATTAGGGGAAAATTGTGAAGCAAGCTTCAGTTTAATCTTTCAAATAAGTTATTTTAGTTTGTATAGAGTCTAAATAAGGTATATTAGTTTTGTATAGTCTAAATATCTCGGGTGCTAAGGAGTTTATGTTTGTTACAATAATTACTAAATTCTTACGAAATGCAATATAATTCTTGAATGCTAATATATTTAATAACTGTGTTTAAAAGTTTGCAATTCTGTGTTAAACGGGTTTGGCCCAGTGTGCAGGAAGAACGGGAAACCAGACAAAGTAACCTTGAAAAAACCTCGACATACGCTGGCTGGATTGAAAAGTAAGGCTTCCACACTTCCCACTCAGCACGACACCAACTTACGGAGCAAGGAATATTTTTATGGTCTATTAATTAATTCTATTTTAGTTCCAAAGGTTTCTCGCTAGACCTCTATCAACGCTTTGGAAATCAACCCTAGGACACCCCTTAAAGATAAATTGCTACATTTTTCGGTAGAGAAAAGGAGCCCGGCCGAAGGCTGATTCCTCCTAAAATTACAGGCTCGCTATTGCTGGCCATGAAAAAATACACCTAATATGGCACAAAGGGTCCTAATATTTAAAGACAAATGGGATGACTAGTCCTAAAAATCTCCAAACTAATGGAATCAGTATTAAAATCTCAACTAGTGGGGGCTAAAGCATTAGGGAGAAGGGGGGCCAGAAAATCAGTCTCCCCCTTAAGGAGTAGACACATGCTCAGCACTAAGTCAACTTTTTAATGCTTCCACACCACTTCCACCACTCAGCACTACTGCAACGGACAAGAACCTGGTTCGACATCTACTTCTATGTTTTGTTATTTTACTCAGGCCCATTCCCTGTGTTTATATATGTTGTTTCTTACTAAAGTAAAACTCCCATCTTGTTTTCTAAACCCTTTCACGTGCTCAAAATAGTTTAAAAAAGTATATAGTGCTACGTATACAGTTTAGCCCCTAATCGTACATAATTGTAATGTAAAACTTGCAAAATAAACAACTAAAACTTGGACTAACACTTAAAAAGCACAAAACACACTTATCAATTCCCTGTGGAAACCACGCTTCAGCAAAATATTAATTCTTTATAAATAAAAACTCACTCAATTTAAGGACTGTTCCTACAGTAAGTGTGGTTCTGGTCTCGGCACCCTAATGGTAGTTGCACCAAGGCAGCGCTGTTCAGAAGCTACCTCCCAACATTTAGTGTTTTTAACAGTCCTGGTGGTGTAATGGTTAAGGTGTTCTACAAATCTGTGTGGATGACCCAGGTTCGAATCCCGGGATCACTTAATTGCCTTTCATTGAATGTAATTTGAGGTGTTTTGGTAGCGTGTGGTGAAATTAATTAAATCTAGATTATTTATTAACTTCAGACTATATGATTTCTTAACCCCTTGGTTGTAGCTCCCATGTTCACAAATTTTGATATTTCACCAAATCTACTTTAAGTTTAAGTTCTGGTCACTTAAAATTTTTTTTATGATTAAATATAACGGTTTCAAAAAATATATAGATATCTTGGTAGGATGATTAGTTAATAAATTCTAAATTTTATTGTTTTGTATTATAATCAAACCTTGTGTTACCGTGCATAAAAGCGTATACCTTAGTTTGTGTTTTAAAGGAATCAAAGTGTTTTTAATGTATATATGAATATGCTTTGGCAGTAACCAAGTTTGTGAGAACTTCAGTATTATTAACATTCATAAGATTATAAGTTGCTTTTATGTTTTACCAGTTTTAGTTGGTTTATTTTGCAAGTTTTACTATCATTGACTTAATTCTGGTTTGGTTTATAACATAAAGGTTTGTCTGCCTAAGACTAGTCATTGGAATGAATTTTTGGTTTACAAAAGTTTGGAGTAATGTAAATCAGGTTTTAGCCCAGTGAACTCTCCCAGATATATATGACTATCGCGTCATATGGACTAGTGACCCAAAAACTCATATGACTGCCGATCGGGGTCATATGGACTTATCTCCATACCATCTATAATAAGTTATATGATGCACTAGAGTCATATGGAGCTCAGTAAGTCCGAGAGTTACCTTACGATAAGACGGTTGGTGGCAACCTCATCCACCATCCGATAATTCTAACGGTCGCAGTGTTGCTGAGTGTAGTGCGGGGCATGTAGCAATGATCCCGGGGCTCCCGCCTCCCTCGGACTTATTTGGGAACATATGTCTGAAAGAGTTTAAAAGTAATAAGAAAATGTCATATAGTAATGGAAGCTCATATATATTATATAATCGCAAAGCAATAGTTAAATCTGTACCCAAAATATAATTAGAAGGTTGAAAAAAAAAATGCGGTATTGCAGAAAGAGGCCATTATACTATTGTTTAAAGTAGTTTGTACAAAATTAATAATTTAAGACTATTTTCTAATGCCTTCAGTCTAGAATTTTTAAACACTTGCCAGCTTTTATATATAAATTATTATTTTACTTAAGCTTTGTTTCCATGGCCATTTTTATTAGTTGTCTTTTTATTGTTCATATAAGTTTTAGTTAGTTTATTTTGAAAGTTTTAAATTATGTAAAAGTCTAGGTCTAAAGTCTATTCGCCATTTAATAAGTCGGGAGGTTGCCGTTAAATATTAAAATTGAATTATCTTTATGCCTTCAATAAGTCTAAAATTTGTTCATATACCTGTATAGCTTAAATCAAAATGCTTATGTCAAATTAAAGTAATTTTTATTTTATTTTTTATTTTAGATGTAATATGTAGTATTATTCCTAGATTTTTATGGGTTCCAATAATGGTTCTTCAAATTAAACTTTGCAGTCCTATTTTGTTATAAACTCGCTTTCTTGAAGACTTATTATTTTGTTAAAGCGTTTCCACAGCGATTTTTGAAGTTCTTTTGTCTTTTTACTGTTCGTCTAAGTTTTGGTTTGTTTATTTTGAAAGTTTACCATAATTCATTTTACACCAGTAATGGCCTCTGGTTAAGTGTTGTGCATAATTATAGTAGTACATTAATTTATATTTTAGAATTTTAAATAGCGCAAAACTTTTTCTTTTATTTATAAATTATTTTGCTTGTACTTTTTTCCACTAGCTATTTTGATAAGTTTGTCGTCTTACAGTTATCCCAAGTTTTGGTTTGTTTATTTTGCAAGTTTTAAATTATAAAGTATTAATAATTGGACTAACTTCTCAATTTAGTAGATTCTTTTTGGCATTAATTTTAATGGTTGCATTATTAAATGTAGTCTTTAGATACAAAGGTATTGGTATTAAATTGATCCTAATCGGCTTATGTTATAAACTTGCAGAAATGAGACTATATTGTTTAAAGTTGTTTGTACAAATATAAAATTATTTTTTATATGCCTTCATTATATATTACTGATTATTTTAAGCATTATTTAGATTATAATTATAGTGGGGATTGGGCCCGAGCATGTACTGTATATACTGTAGATAGATTTCCACATAGCGATTTTGATTAGTTTGTGTATCTTGCAAGTTTTAGTTTGTTTATTTAGCAAGTTTTACATCCTAATGAAATCAAAATATTTCTAATTACTCCATAAGTTGATAGTTTGTGAATAAATATGAATATAAGCAGATAGTCGCATTAGTTTTTTAGCCAAATAAAATAAAATAAAATTATATCTGATTTTCATTACTGGCTGGTCTCTTACTTCATGGGAATTTTAAAACTTTTATTTGATTGGATTATTTGATTGGAAGGTAACTTTAAATTAAATATTTAGGTATTGGCAGTTTTGCTTTTATCTTGCATCATCCCAGTTTTTTTTTTTAGTTTTATTAGTTCTTTTGCTTTTATCTTGTATCGTCCCAGTTTGGTTTGTTTATTTTGATTAGTTATTTTGCTTTTATCTTTTTATCGTCCCAGTTTTGGTTTGTTTATTTTAAAAGTTTTAAATTCTAATTTGTTCCTGCCGTTCAGCGTTGTCTCACCTTTTCCTTGTTGACTGTAGCTCTTTCGCATTTCTGTCCATTGCAATTGTTCCTTCGCTGCCCTAGTCTTGCCGATATTCTTTTGGAATTTGTTTTGGTGGTCTAATGAATTAGATGTTTATGTTCTGGGTGTGGTGTCCTGAGTTCGAATCCCGGGAGGACCATATGCTTTTGTTATAGCAGATTTTGATTAGTTATTTTGGCTTTATATTGTCTGTCCTAGTTTTGGTTTAAGTTTGAAAGTTTTAAATTATAATACACTAGCACATTAAAGTACATTGGAGTTTGTAATTGATAATTAATGTTAAAAACGGTGTTAATTATATACTTAGACCACATTGTCCTTCCTTAATCAAATTCACTTCCTTGCCGATATTTGGTAAACTTTATTTTTAGTTTTATTTCATAATTTGATTTTATTAAGCGTTGTTTCCACATAGCGATTTTGACTAGTTATTTTGCCTTTATATCGTCTTTGTCCCAGTTTTGGCTTGTTTAGTTTGAAAGTTTTAAATTTTAAATTATTTCGAAGCTTCCATTCTGTTGCTCTAGTTGTCAATCTGCTATAACTGTTGGTGTAATGATTTAGATGCTGATTTTCTGGGTGTGGTGTCTGAGTTTGAATCCCAGGAAGACTATGTTTTTATTAGTTTATTAAAGTACATTGGCGTTTGTAATTGATTATTGATAAGAAATGAGTTGCTTATTATAGTTATTTTTGTCTTTTTACCGTGTTCGTCCAAGTTTTGATTTGTTTATTTTAAGTTTTAAATTATAATAGTACTTAGAATATCTTCCTTTTTGTTTTATTCTGATCTCAAAGTTCTGCCTAACCTTATCTTCTCCATTCCTATTTGGGTACTCCCAAGTTTAAGTTTTACACTTTAATTAATTTGATTAAAGCATTATTTCCACATAACAATTTAGAAGTTCTTTTGCATGTGTCGTCCCAGTTTTGGTTTGTTTATTTTGAAAGTTTTTAATTATAATGGCAATTTTGGACCGACAGATTTTAATAGATTATTGCTAGATGGCTCAATCTCTGAGGGGATGGCCACTAACAAATCGCCTCAATGCTCGTCTGAATTGGTCAGGTGGAGCCCCTCCCACTCCACGTGACTGTTTTGTAGGTTTTGATTTAATCCATCCCATTCTTGGTCTAAATCTCCCTCACTGCCCGTCCACCTCCCCTCTACCGGTATTCTTTTAGTAACTCTAGAATCTATGTATTTTTTATTTTTTTTTGCTTACATAAGCTGCACTTTTGATTAATTTATTAATGCAGAATATATCGTAGGCTTGTGCATAAGCCTTTAACGGTATTGATAGCCTAGTGCTTAGTCTACAAAGTTTTCTATTCAACCATCAACCTTGTCTATACTGTATATACTGTAATTAAATTTAGCTCGTGAACTTTTGGTTCAAATACTAGCAAGTAAATATTGTCCACAGATGGCGATGGTGGTGGTGGTTTAGTGTAGCGTGTGATGGTGTTGGTGTTTGGACGGGACTGGTAATAACCCTTCATGGCAGCCAACTATACTTCTAAACCTTCACAAAGATAAGTACATTACTAGTTTGTTATAACTGTGTTGGTGGTGTAATGGTTTAAATGTTTATGTTCTGGGTGTGGTGTCTCGAGTTAGAATCCCAGGAGGACCATATGCTTTCAATAGTTTATTAAAGTACATTGCGGTTTGTAATTGATGATTGTTAAGAACGGGTGTTTCTTATCACCTGTGGTATATGGGCCTCTAGTCTACTGTGGGGTATAGTGTCCCTCATAAATTGTCCCTCATAAAGTCACACGTGGCGACTAAAATGTTTGCCAAGGATGACTTTATCTATTGCCTGACGCCATGATCCCCAAAGGGGAGGCCACGAACGAAACGCCCCCATGTACCTGTCCCCAGTCTGTAGATGCCCCTCCTCCCAACTAGCACCACCTTCACTCGTACTTCACTCCATCCTTCCACTTTTCTCTCGGTTTACCTCACTCTGTCCTTCCATCTTACTTTCGTACACCCTCTTAGTCATTCTCTCGCTTCATACACTTCATATGGCTAAACCATCTCAAGGTGTTCCTTTTCACACTTTCCAGTCTACTGTACTTCCACACCTCCTTACTTCCTCATTCGTCTGTCTATCCCTCCATGTAACTCCGCACGCACTTAAAACATTTAAGTAAAAGCCCTCGCAAGTACAAAATGTTAACTACTTTTGCTGGATAAACTCGCTTGAAGGGGTCCACCAATTTTTTTTCTCCCTCTCGGGGTTGTATCCATTCGGCCCCATTCAGCCTACTGTTTTAAGACTTTTACCCGATGGCACTATAGATAGTGAGGGTTATGTATTTTGTACTATTGTTGTCTTGTCAGGTTGCAAATTTTATTTTATTAGAACATTTTGACACTAATTGTAGTTCTCTTGTAGTAATGTACACCCTATGTGGTGGATGGTTCTTTTATTTATAAATTTTGCGTAAGTGTTGTTTCCACATAGCGATTTTGATTAGTAGTTTTATCTTTACTGTGTTCGTATAAGTTTTGGTTTGTTTATTTTGCAAGTTTTACATTATAATCCCCATCCAGGTGTCAATTTTACCGCTATCGGTCGGCAGGAAAAAAGTTACCTTAATGGCGTGAAAGGCCCTAATATTGACAAAAAAATAGTTTAACGTTCTTAAAATCGCTAAACTAGTTGGCATAAATCGAAGATTTCTAAACTAATGGGGCTAAACGTGAGGGAGACGGGGACCCAGAAAAAACCCCCATCCCCCCTTAAGCATTAAGGTGGGCTGGCTGGCTGGCTTTTTCTGGACCCCCTTCTCCATGTTTAGCCCCATTAGTTCTGAAATTTTATAACATTTGGCAATTTTAACCTCTTTAACCCAGTTTCTTTGGCAATATTTGGACCTTTCATGCAATTGAGGTAAATTATTTAAATATAAATAATGATAAAAACGGTCTTCATCCGGAAAAAATGTATCAACAAATATACAAATTTTATCTTTTAGGTGGATCTTGGTGTTTTTTAAGCTTTTTGGATGTCAAGGGAGGAAACTAAAGAAATAATAAACATTCATTTAATAAAGCAAATTAATACGCCCAAACCCCCTTAACCCTCTCAGACATATGAAGCAATTTTGAGCCTATTAGGGATACGTTAAAGCCTTTATTACCATCAGGGTTATTTAGAAACCTTTAGTTTAGTTACTTCAACCTCTGCAGGTCTCTTTGAATTAGAAAACGAAGTTTGGAGAGGTAATTATAAGAGTGAGAGAACTCTATTGCTAATCTGGCAACCTCTGCGTCATATGAGTCTGAAGCGGTTAAAGGCGTCTGGTAATGGGGGGAATTATTTTGTTAATTACAGTATAATGTAATACTTTCAAAATAAACAAACCAAAACTTGGACGAACACAGTTGAGACGAAACTTATCAAAATCGCTATGTGGAAACTACGCTTCAGCAGAAGATTTTAGGATTAGGAAGGACATGTACTGGAATTACCGGTGATCTCTCTACAATTTTGCCATTTATCTATTTGTATTTTGACTTTCAGTAGAATTTTATTTACACTAAAAAAACTTATAATAGATTTTGTTTGACAGTTTGTTGGCAACTCCGATCTGATGGCTTTTAATATCAATTGGTGGTGTAATGGTTAAGGTGTCCAAAAATCTGTGATAACCCAGGTTCGAAACCCGGGGCTTTCATTAATTTCATTGGATGTGTTTGGTGGTGTGGTGAAATTAATAATAGATTATAGATATAAGGTAAAACTTGCAAAATAAACAAACCAAAATGAGGAAAAGACCATTTAAAGGCAAAAGGACTAATCAAAATTGCTATCTGGAAAAAACGCTTTAGCAAAATATTATGACCAGAGTCTTCCTTCATTCATTACTCGATGCCCCGTCCCTGAGATTACATACATCCATCTTGCCATTACATAAAACATACAAACACACACAGTGCTCCACACTTACGTGCAGTTTCAGTCTCTTGTCCTAATGGCGGCGTTCTAGGCAACCCTGTTAAGGGCTGCTTCACTAGTCAAGTTTTTGGATTTGAGATCTGCGATCCCTGGTCTTCCTATGTCCACCCCTTGGTGCAGCTCCCTCCACAATCACAGACTTTCATTTTTTCACTCAATTTTGTTCATCCATTCTCTATGTCCATACCATCCCAGTCTACTTGTACGCATCACCTCGCTAATACTCTTTACCTATAAACGTCCCCTCAGCTCATCATTTGTTATGCTATCCTGCATCCTTCGGGCCATACCTATGAGAGTTCCGTATGGAGCTCAGTGGTCTGGTTAATCTGCTCTACTTAACTAACTCTTCTCCTTGTGTTGCATTTTATTGATATCCTCTGCATTAACTGGCCACTTCTGAGGCCTAGGTAAAGATTGTAGCCTGTTAATACCGGCTTTTATAATTAAATAACTCGCTACATATCTGAAGTGGTATTTGTCTTTCAAAACTCAATGTGTTGTAATTGTTCCTTAGTGACTTATTCATGGTTATAAATTTCTAATCTTCCATTCAGAATAATTTAAAGCTCTTCAATCACATTTTTCTATTGCATATTTTATCTTTATTTTTACTTTTCTTGCACTGCAGTCTAAATCTCCCAAATACTTTCCACCTGTTCAAATTCCTCTTGTGCTAATTTGTCGTTTATATATAAAGTTAGTTTTAAGAAATATTGTGTAGATAATATTGATAATTAACTGGAAAAACTGGAAGGATACATAAGCTAAATCTATTGTTGTACTTGAGCCATAATTAAGTTCATTTGTATCTGTTTTGGGGGCAGGTGGCTAGGAATCCTCCTCCCATTGTAAAGTTCACCTACTAGATGAGACAGAGGAAGGGGCGAGGGAACACTAAAAGTGGTCCCAGACCCTAAAAGTTGGGGCTCGGTCACCCCCAGCATGTGCCAGAGTATATACATAAATCTGTTGCATTTGCAAATGTAAAGTCTCTACAACCTGATTATGCCCTAGCCTTGTGAATATAGAGTGCAGTGTTAACTCTTCTTTGGCGGCGCCCGGCTATTGTCGAGTGAAATAAATGTGGCCTATGTGACGGGGCCCGGCTATAGTCTCATGCAATTTTGAGCACGTAATGTGCTCCGAGAGAGAGCGGAGCGGTGGGAGGAGCGTAGGGTACCTCATGACCGCTCGCCACGGTGGCTGTGGAGCTACTGAGATGTACTCCACCCTCTCACTCGTTTCACACTTAATAATGTAAGGAAATTACGGTATTTTACCGATTTTGCCCTTCGGTTGCACGATCGTTGCAAGACAGCCAGTGATCGTAGAAGGATGGTTCTGGTGTCATTGGAAAGCTCATTTATCGCCCTTTCAGGGATATATACTTGTATTACGCTCTGGCTCTTGTTTATGCATGAAAACGAACACTGAAACAAGCTCGTTTACGGAAAAACTCCGCTGGGAGGCACAGTCAAATATATTCCACTATCCGCTCTTTGAGTGTTAAGTGAATTTTGTCATCAATTTGCTTAGTTTTTAAAATGTGTTTATTCTGCTTGCATTTTTTTTTAAATATTAGATTTTATGAGGCCTGTGTAAATTATATTTTCATAATGACAAACCTTTTCCTTGCCAGACACTGCCAACAACCCTCGACACCGATCCGGCGGGACTGATCGGCCGGACAGTCTGGGGAACTAACTACCACCACCGGCCAGATCACAAACCTTCATACAAGATAAGTACTTCTTCAGTAGCAGTTATTGTAAATTATCACTGGGGTATATGACGCAAATTGCTTCAAGCTCTGTGTCCAGGCATTTTGGCTCAAACATTCCTTTATTTTGGCCATGTCACTTTCAATTTTGGGGGAGGCACTCATCACAGGCAGTTCTGCCTTTTTTCTCTTTCGCTCACATAGAAAAAACAAATAAATATGAGCCTCTTGTGTTGTAGGGCAGACTGCAGAAACTATATTTCCACATATTCAAATTAGTTTTAAGTGGCAACTGTAATGGGTTTGCCAGAGAAGGCCTCTGGCTGTGAAAAATTTATCCCGGCCACCAGTATACGGACTCTGTCCTTGAGAGTAGTGACTGTCCCTGGTGTATACTAATTAAAATGTAAAGCTTTGCAAAATAAACAAACTAAAACTGGGAATACTTAGATTATCGCAAAGGAGCTAATCAAAATAGTTATGTGGAAATAATTAAAGACCGAACCATGTTAACATTTGGATGTGAAGTTATTCTTTGAGTGATACTGCCAAACACCCAAACTCCAAAAAATTGCTTAAAGTTTCTAGAGGCCATATGTTTGCCCTTTTTATGTATATATACTGTATACTCAGGCACATACCCCATAGCTGGGGGTAGCCAACACGAACCTTTGAAATTTACAGTAGAGTTTGGTCTTAAACCTGTAACGCAGTGTATAATTTATATGCTGGTATATTAGTCTCTACCCGTTGAGTAGTCTGGTTTTGCAATAGAGTTCAATGTTGAGTTTTCTGAATTTGATTATTAATTCTATGAAATTCAGTTTAGTTTTGGATGCACTGACTTTACCAATATGGGTAAGCAGTTAAGGTCATATGGTGGTTCTCTGGCATCATGGTATGTGGGGCTGTTAGACTTTCATTGGGACAAGAATAGGATATTTATTGAGTTTCTAAGACATTCATGAAACCAAAAAAAATACCCCCAAGATTTGAGATTAATTTGTGCATTTTCTGGCAGAAAAATGCCCCGGCCAAGGGCTGGGTTCTCTTAAATTGCAGGCTCGCTATTGCTTGCCAGGATCAAATAAAAACTACATAGGGCGAAAAGTGTTAAAATTGCCTAACTAATGGGGCAAACGTCTAAACTAATGGGGCTAAATATGAGAAGGGGGTCCAGAACAAAACTACTTATTTCAATAACTGTACTGTAGGCTATAGAAGTTTAATGTGAATTCCACAGTCAGGTCAACCCCAGCTCCTAACCTAACTCAAACTAACATCTATATACTAACCTGTATAACTAACATAGCTAGGATTAACCACAATCTCTGCTAAACTGTCCTAATCTTCTAAACTGTCTTAATCTTCTGTACGGTCAAAATCAACATTTCAATAACTTTTCTCTTAAACAGACATTTTACTGGTTACTTTTGAGTTAGTTTTAAAGCTTTATATATTTTAACTTCCTTGAGCCTTGTTTTGAACGGCGATTGACTAGCCTAGTACTATTAATCTCAGCGTTGGAGATTAGAGTAATATCTGTATCTCTGTTTAGATGCTTATGTTCTGGGTGTGGTGTCCCGAGTTAGAATCCCGGGAGCACTATGATTTAATTAGTTTATTAAAATACATTGGAGTTTTTAATTGATTTAACATTAAGAACGGGGTGTTACTCAATCCTAGATAGCGGTGAAATACTGAATTTCACTGTACATGCACTTTTTCCTCGACTAAACCTGGACATGGGGTTGAGCTGACCGTAATAGAATGACTATAAACAAATGTGCTACACTTATATTTATTGCATTTTTTTAAATGTTTACTTGGTTCTTCCAAGCTTTTGTTTTAGTTTGAAAAATTTAAATTATAATGCAGCGTATATATATATAGCTGAACTCTAAACATGCAAAGATTAAGCATATTTTTAGCAAGGGTTGATAGTCTGAGCAGCCCCCACACAACATGGTGCCCAGTAACAGCCTTTTTAACTGATCTTCCTCCCACGGCAAGCTTCCTAGATAGAGTAGCTTTGTGCTGCTGTGTTGGTGGTGTAATAGTTTAGATAATTGTGTTCTGAGTGTGGTGTCCAGAGTTCGAATCCTGGGAGGACCATGTGCTTTCATTAGTTTATAAAAATACATTGGGGTTTGTAATTGAGGATTAATGATAAGAATCGAGTGTTCCTTATTTATATTACAGTAATTGCCTTGATGTAATGGTTAGTGTTTAAAATTTGTATGTGGTAACTCAGGTTCGAATCCCGGTGGATCACATGCTTGCTTTCATTAATTTTCTTTGGGAGGGGTTGGGTGTAATATAAAAATATAATATATTGTTTGGCTTTGAAATTAAAATTGTGCTGTAAAGTTTTTGAGTGCATTTGTTGGAGACTATGCACTTTAGAGAAATAAATATTTTGATCTTGATAGCGCTTAGTGCACCGAATTTAGGTGAGAGTATCATTCTAGGGTTAAAGTCCTTGGAGAACCACACTTATTCATTAGTTTCATATATTTCATTAATTAGGTATATTTGTTAGTTAATTGGTTGGTTGGTGACTAAAATATGAATTTATTAGATACTGTACTTCTTAAATGGGATAGACACTTCTATTTTAATCCTGTATCGTTTTTCATATCCCAAACTATATGCAAGGAGTTATATTTTGAAGTTAATTAAGAATAAATGCTAAATTAAAGACAATTTTATCTTAATTCTATATGTAATTGCTCAATATCAGATTCATATCACTAATTTTCTGTTTTTAGAAGCTTAAGCGACCTCTTAGCAAACTATTTAAAGTTGATCATGTCTTCAATCTAAAGTACTGGCTTGTTAGCTTTAGGGGTTGCAAAAGTTTATATGCATTTACTATGATACTCATTTTAAGACTCGACAGACTTCAGAGTTATAATTCTCCGAGTCCGGGACCACGTTCATAGAGAAAGTTAGTTGTACTAAATAATTATTGCAAAAGTTAAAGTGGCATTACAAGTGTTCTAATAGTAGGCTATATATTAGTTTTAATAATTTCAAATTTATGATTTAAATTTGCTTGTTGATATTTTAAGTATTACCCTTAATTAGCGACCACCTAAGTGAGTTAAAGTAAAGCTGGACTTGTGGCGGCGCTTAGGTGAGTGGCAATTGTTAATGTTGCTGATGGCACATACAAGTGGTGGCAGACTAGCGACAGACTGCCCAAACAACCACACAGCTTATTCTAGGCACGTTCCGAAAGAAATAGTACACTTATTATTGCAAAAGATCATAAAAGTGTTCATAATTAGTAGGCTATATATTAGTTTTATTTCAAATTTAATGATTAAATTTGCTTATTGATATTTTTTGTAAGGTGTTAATATCTATCTATTGCCTGACGCCGTGATCCCCGAAGGGGTGGCCACGAATTAACCGCCCCATGCACCCCTGTCCCCAGTCAGTCTACGCCCCTCCCCTCAACCAGCACCGCCTTCGTTAATGTACTTACTCACTCCATCCTTCCACCTCTCATTCGGTCTACCTCTCCCTCTGTCCCTCCACCTCGCTCTCGTACACCCTCTTAGTCATTTTCTCGCTTTCCATACGTTCCATATGGCCGAACCATCTCAAGTTGTTCCTTTTCACACTTTCCAGCACATCTACCTCCACACCACACCTCCTTACTTCCTCATTAGTCTGTCTATCCCTCCATGTAACTCCGCATGCACTCTTTAAGTAATTCATTTCCACTGCTCATCATTCTTGGTCCGAGTCTCTCAACCAACGTCCATGCTTCGTTTCCGTAAGTCAGTGTCGGGATTACCACACTGTCATGCAAGGACTTCTTCACTTCCATACTGACCACCCTATTTCTTGTTACTGCTTTTAGCGTTCCTACAACCCTCTTCCCCTGTTGTACCCTCTCCCGAAACTTCTTCATCCATAGTCTCATCTTTACTCAACACACTGCCCAGATACTTAAAAGAGTTGACTATCTCCATAGCCTGACCGTTCGGCTTCGCCTCACACTGTGACTTACCCCTTTCGAAGACCATAACCTTGCTCTTCCCCGCATTTACCTTCAAATTCCGTTTTTCGCACACTGTTCCAAACTCATTTACCAGACCCTGCAACTCTCATTCATTATCACTAATCAGAACTGTATCATCCGCAAACAGCAGTATAGGTAGCTTCCACTCAATTCCCTCCCTTGTCAGTGATCCACCAACATCCAATGCTCTTTAGAGAATTTCTTTCATGACTCCATTCATATATACAGTAAACAACCACGGGATATCACACACCCCTGTTTCAAACCAACATTCAGGTCAAAGAACTCGCTCTGCTCACTCTCCACACGTACTGCCGCCTTTGCACCCTCATACATGCTCTTCACTGCTTTCAGCAACTTGCCCTCTACTCCGTATATTCTAAGTACTTTCCACAAACCTTCTCTATCCACTCTATCATAGGCCTTTTCCAAGTCCATAAAGGCAACATACACCTTTTGTTTCTTCTCCAGATATTTCTCCACAACACAATTTAGGGTAAAAATCTGATCTACACATCCTCTTCCCTTCCTAAAACCTCCCTGCTCGTCGCCTATTCATTTCTCAGTTCTCACTCGCACTCTCAATCACTACCCTACTGTATACCTTCCCTACTACGCTTAGAAGACATATTCCTCGGTGGTTACCACACACTCCTAATAAATATGCTTGCCAATGTTTCCAGCATTTTATAATGATTTGATCAACCCTGACCGAACCCTTTTTACTTATCAGGTGGTGCAGACTACTCCAACCAAGCTACCAGATTACACCAAGCTACAACTACCAGGCCACACCAGCCAACCAGGAACCCTTAACCCACTAGCTACATGTGCACACAAAGATAAGTAGATTTATACTACCTTTTTATATATTCCCCAGAGGTGTCGCTGTATGACAGTGTAGTAAAACCATATTTCCGTATATCCAAAGTCTTTTGGGTCACTAAAATTAACTTGCCAGGAAAGTTATAAAGTTGTGAAACTCGGAACAATGATTGTCCCTAGGGGGATGGGTCACAGACTGTACTATGCTCTCATAGATGTAAAGTTCTTGAAACTGGCACTGCTGCCTTGATTGCGTAATGCATAAGTGCGCGGAATTTCGGTATGAGTATCCTAGGTTAGAGTCCTGGAGTGCCACATATATTTGTTTTCATTGAGTGTAGAAGTAAAGATGGTTGGTGAAAAAATATGAATTGTTATGTAACCTTGAGGCACTAGAACTTACAATAATTTTACTATAATTATTCTGGAAGGGGAATAGTTTCTTAATGTAAACCATTGAAGCTACTACACACGAGTAAATCGTATAAATTCTTAGTGCATTGTAAAATAGTGTTAAATATTTAATGCAGAAATAGGCTTAAACTTTTGAACAATCTGTCTTTGCAGTAAATTGTCCATTGCAGTATATTAAGTTTGATTCAACATAAACTTCATTAGTATTTTTCTGGCCGTATACTTTTTAAAAATCATACTTGATCTGTCATATTTTGTAGGCCTAAATCCTGAATTTTCTAAATTTATTTTGTATGCCGGTAATGCATAAGTGCGCGGAATTTTCGTGAGAGTATCCTATGTTGAGTCCTTGGAGTGCCACATGTATTTGTTGATTTCATTGAGTTTAGAAGTAAAGTTGGTTGGTGAAAAAATATGAATTAGTGTAATTAGATTAAAATATAAGACTTTAAAACTAACTCAAAAGTTACTGTTAAAATATTTAAAGATTTGTAAAACTCTGTTGAATTTGAGTAACTAAACAAAAACAAAGCCAAATTAAGAAAGTTCGCACGAAGGAAGTTTGGGTTGTGAAACATAGTAAATGCAAGATTCGAAACTGCATAATAATTCTTAGGCTTGTGTATATTTCTTTAACTGTCTTGATAGCGTAATGGATAGTGCGCTTAATTTCGATGAGAGTATCCTGGGTTAGAGTCTTCGGAGTGCCACATGTATTTGTTGATTTCATTGAGTTTAGATGTGAAGTTGGTTGGTGTAAAAAACATAAAATTTAGGAATTCTTGTGGTTAAATGTAAGGTATAGTTTAACTTTTAGGCACTTTGCATTGGAGTAACTGAACACTAATGATACGTGCATAGAAATCACCATTATGTGGAAGCTGGTTGTGGGTAGGAGTTTAGATCGGAGGGTTCTTGGGTAGGATGATGAGAGGGGGACACTGGTATAGATTGGAAATGGATAATTATAATAATTAAAACTTTTATATTTTTCGAACAGTCTTCATAGCGTAATTTATAAATGCGCAGAGTTTTGATGTATCCTAGGTTAGAGTCCTTGGAGTGGCGCGTGTACAGTATTGGTTTTCATAGAGTTTTAAAGTAAAGTTGGTTGGTGAAAAAATATGAATAGAAGGGTAATATCCATGCCAGCCTCGGTCAATTTAACCCCAGCTCCTAACTTCTCTTGTACTAACATAGCCAACTTAACCAAGCTCTTAACTCATCTCGTACTAACATAAAACTCCTATCTTATCTCTTACTAACATACCCAACTTAACCAAAACTAACCAAACTTTATAATCAAAACTAATCTAACTTCTCTAAACTGTATAGTCAAAAGCAAATGTATATATATACCTGTATATACCCGGTACATGACATTGCTCATAACTTTCAATTTCATTAATATATTTCCTTACCAGTCACAAGGTTTAAAGTTTTCTTTGTTAGCGTAATGCATAAATGTGGGAATCCTAGGTTAGAGTCCTTGGAGTGCCACATGTATTAGTTTAAGTCATTGAGTTTAGAAGAAAGTTGGTTTGTGAAAAAATATGAAATGACAGAATTGTAAAGTTAGTCTCAATAGATTTTGCACAAGTTATGTTTACCAGTGAACAGTTGCTTTTGGCTGTACTAACTCTAATGTAGTATTCTTTAACAAAATACTGGAGAAGAGGTGCAGTTGACCGGGTAACTGTCTTGATAGCCTAATGCTTAGTGTGCGGAATTTCGGTCAGAGTCTTTGGAGTACTACATGTATTAATTACTTTTATAGATTTCATTAGTTAGGTTATTTGTAATTAATTGGTGGGTTGGTGAAAACAAATCTGAATTAAATGGATAGACCATAATAGTCTTTAACCATTTCACTGTGGGGTACTTAACCCCTTTAGCATGAGGATGTTATTTCATACAGTACTTAGATCTGGATTTTATTTCAAATTGTATTTATTTAAGTTATTTCTACATAGCGATTTTGAATAGTTCCTTTGCATTTATCTTGTCCAAGTTGTGGTTTGTTTGTTTTGCAAGCTTTAAATTAAAATATTCTCTTGGTTTAATTTCCGATAAATTTAAAAGCATTTTGAACAGTAACTTTGGAGTTAATTTTAAAGTTTGATATTTTAACTTCCTACTTATTTGGGCTACTATTAGATTCTTATAATCTTTAGCTTATAATCTACAGTATTCGAGACAGAGTCCGAATAGGGACAGCGATATATATTTCATGGTTCTTGCTATTTTTTTGCTAGCCGGCGGTAACTTAGCGTGGTATTGTGACTATTCGGCCATTAGGGGAAAATTGTGAAGCAAGCTTTAGTTTAATCTTTAAATAAGTTATTTTAGTTTGTATAGAGTCTAAATAGATCAGGTGCTAAGGAGTTTAGTTTTGTTACAATAATTACTAAATTCTTATGAAATCAATATAATTCTTGAATGCTAATATATTTAATAACTTTGTTTAAAGTTTTGCAATTCTGTGTTCAACAGGTTTGGCCCGGTGTGCAGGAAGAACGGAAACCCGAACAAGTAACCTTGAAAACCTCGACCCTACGCTGGCTGGATTGAAAATTAAAGCTTCCACACCTCCACTCAGCACTATGCCAAGTTAAGGGGAGAAGGACTAGTTTTATGGTCTATTAATTCATTTATTATTTTATTTCATAGTTTTCTCGCTAGACCTCTATCAAGCTTTGGAAATCACCCCTAGACACCCCTTAAAGATAAATTTGTACATTTTTCGGTAGAGAAATATCCCGGCCGAAGGCTGATTCTTCCCAAAAATTACAGGCTCGCTATTGCTCGCCAGGAAAAAATACACCTAAATGGCACAATGGGTCCTAATATTTACAGAAATGAGGTGACTAGTCCTAAAATCTCCAAACTAATGGAATCTGCCTTAAAATCTCAACTAGTGGGGCTAAAAATTAGGGAGAAGGGGGTCCAGAAAATCAGTGTCTCCCCTTAAGGATTCTACACCTGCTCAGCACTACGTTAACTTGGCTTTCACATCTCCAGCACTACAGCAACGGACAAGAACCTGGTCGACATCTACTTCTATTTATTTTACTCAGGCCCATTCCCTGTGTTTTATATATTTTGTTTCTACTAAAGTAAAACTCCATCTTGTTCTACCCTTCACTTGCTCAAAATAGTTTAAAAGTATATAGTCTCATACAGTTTAGCCTACTCTTACATAATTGTAATGTAAAACTTGCAAAATAAACAAACTAAAAACTTGGACTAACACAGTAAAAAGACAAAACAACTTATCAAATTCGCTGTGGAAACTACGCTTCAGCAAAATATTAATTCTTTATAAATAAAAAACAATCAATTTAAAGACTGTTCCACACTAAGTGCGGTTCTGGTCTCACACCCTAATGGTAGTGCTCCATGCAGCGCTGTTCAGAGCTGCCTCACATTTAGTGTTTTTAACAGTCCTGGTGGTGTAATGGTTAAGGTGTCTACAAATCTGTGTGTGATGACCCAGGTTCGAATCCCGGGGGATCACTTAATTGCTTTCATTAATTTCATTTGAAGTGTTTCGTGGTGTGGTGAAATTAATTAAATCTAGATTATTTATTAACTATCAGACTATATGATCTGATCCCTTGGTGTAGCTCCCATGTTCACGAACTTTGATATTTTCACCAAATCTACTTTAAGTTTAAGTTCTGGTCACTTTTTTTATGATTAATGTAACCGTTTCAAAACTATTATATATATCTTTGTAGGATTATTAGTAGTCAATAAATTCTAAATTTTATTGTATTGTATTATAATCAACCTTGTGTACCGTGCATAAAATATACTTTTAAGGAATCAAAGTTTTTAATGTATATATGAATATGCTTTGGCAGTGACCAAGTTGTGAAACTTCAGTATTATTAACTTCATAAGATTATAAGTTGCTTCTATGTTTTACCAGTTTTTTTTTTATTTTGAAAGTTTTATATCATGACTTAATTCTGGTTGGTTTATAACATAAGTTTGTCTGCTAAGACTAGTCATTGGAAGGAATTTTGGTTAAAAAGTTTGAGTAATGTAAATCAGGTTTAGCCCAGTTAAAAGAATAAGAATGTAATATAGTAATGGAAGATCATAAATATTATATAATCGCAAAGCAATAGTTAAATATGTACCCAAAATAAATTAGAAGGTTTAAAAATAAATGCGGTATTGCAGAAAGAGGCCATTATACTATTGTGTAAAGTAGTTTGTACAAACTTAATAATTTAAGACTATTTTCTAATGCCTTCAGTCTAGAATTTTTAAACACTTGCCAGCTTTTATTTATAAATTATTATTTTACTTAAGCTTTGTTTCCATAGCGATTTTTATTAGTTGTCTTTTTACTGTTCATATAAGTTTTGGTTAGTTTATTTTGAAAGTTTTAAATTATGTAAAAGTATAGGTCTAAAGTCTATACGCCATTTAATAAGTCAGAGGTTGCCGTTAAATATTAAAATTTAAATATCTTCATGCCTTCAATAAGTCTAAATTTGTTCATATACCTGTATAGCTTTAAATACAAATGCTGTCAAATTAAAGTAATTGTTATTTTATTTTTTATTTTAGATGTAATTCCTGGTAGAGTATGATTCCTAGATTTTTATGGGTTCCAATGATGGTTTTTCAAATTAAACTTCGCAGTCCTATATAGTTATAAACTCGCTTTCTTGAAGACTTCTATTATTTTGTTAAAGCGTTTCCACAGCGATTTTGATAAGTTTTGTCTTTACTGTTCGTCTAAGTTTTGGGTTGTTTATTTTGAAAGTTTAACATAATTCATTTTACACCAGTAATGGCCTCTGGTTAAGTGTTGTGCATAATTATAGTAGTACATTAATTTCTAATTTAGAATTTTCAATAGCGGAAAACCTGTTCTTTTATTTAGAAATTATTTTGCTTGAGCACTTTTTTCCACTAGCTATTTTGATAAGTTTTGTCTTACCGTTATCCCAAGTTTTGGTTTGTTTATTTTGCAAGTTTTAAATTCTAAAGTAGTAATAATTGGACTAACTTCTCAATTTAGTAGATTCTTTTTGGCATTAATTTTAATGGTTGCATTATTAAACTTAGTCTTTAGATACAAAGGTATAGGTATTAAACTGATCCTAATCGGCTTATGTTATAAACTTGCAGAAATGAGACTATATTGTTTAAAGTCGTTTGTACAAATATATATAATTATTTTTTATATGCCTTCATTATATATTCCTGATTATTTTAAGCATTATTTAAATTATAATTATAGTGGGGATTGGGCCTGAGTATGTACTGTATATACTGTAGATTTCCACATAGCGATTTTGATTAGTTTGTGTATCTTGCAAGTTTTGGTTTGTTTATTTAGCAAGTTTTACATCCTAATGAAATCAAATTCTTTCTAATTGCTCCATAAGTTGATAGGAGGAGTTTGTGAATAAATATGAATATAAGCAGATAGTCGCGTTTGTTTTTTAGCCAAATAAAATAAAATTAAATCTGATTCTAATTACTGGCTGGTGTCTTACTTATTTCATGAATTTTAAAACTTATATTTTTAGATTATTTGATTGAAAGGTAACTTTAAATTAAATATTTAGGTATTTGCAGTTTTGCTTTTATCTTGCATCGTCCCAGTTTTATTTTTTATTTTAAAAGGTTTTAAATTATAGCGATTTTGATTAGTTTGTGTATCTTGCAAGTTTTGGTTTGTTTATTTAGCAAGTTTTACATCCTAATGAAATCAAATTCTTTCTAATTGCTCCATAAGTTGATAGGGGAGTTTGTGAATAAATATGAATATAAGCAGATAGTCGCGTTAGTTTTTTAGCCAAATAAAATAAAATTAATCTGATTCTAATTACTGGCTGGTCTCTTACTTATTTCTTGGGAATTTTAAAACTTTTATATTTTATTAGATTATTTGATTGGAAGGTAACTTTAAATTAAATATTTAGGTATTGGCAGTTTTGCTTTTATCTTGTATCGTCGCAGTTTGGTTTGTTTATTTTGATTAGTTCTTTTGCTTTTATCTTGTATCGTCCCAGTATGGTTTGTTTATTTGATTAGTTCTTTTGCTTTTTCTTGTATCGTCCCAGTTTTGGTTTGTTATTTTAAAAGTTAAATTCTAATTTGTTCCTGCCGTTCAGCGTCGTCTCTCACCTTTTCCTTGTTGACTGTAGCTCTTTCGCATTTCTGTCCATTGAAATCGTTCCTTCGCTGCCCTAGTCTTGCCGATATTCTTTTGGAATTTGTTTTGGTGGTGTAATGAATTAGATGCTTATGTTCTGGGTGTGGTGTCCTGAGTTCGAATCCCGGGAGGACCATATGCTTTTGTTATAGCAGATTTTGATTAGTTATTTTGCGTTTATATTGTCTGTCCCAGTTTTGGTTTAAGTTTGCAAGTTTTAAATTTTAATTCACTAGCACATTAAAGTACATTGGAGTTTGTAATTGATGATTAATGTTAAAAACGGTGTTAATTATTTCCTTAGACCACATTGTCCTTCCTTAATCAAATTCACTTCCTTGCCGATATTTGGTTAACTTTATTTTTAGTTTTATTTCATAAATTTGATTTTAGTAAGCGTTGTTTCCACATAGCGATTTTGATTAGTTATTTTGCTTTATATAGTCTTTGTCCCAGTTTTGGCTTGTTTAGTTTGAAAGTTTTAAATTTTAAATTATTTCGAAGCTTCCATTCTGTTGCTCTAGTTGTCAATCTGCTATAACTGTGTTGGTGGTGTAATGGTTTAGATGCTTATGTTCTGGGTGTGGTGTCCTGAGTTCGAATCCCGGGAGGACCATATGCTTTTGTTATAGCAGATTTAGATTAGTTATTTTGCCTTTATATGGTCTGTCCCAGTTTTGGTTTAAGTTTGCAAGTTTTAAATTTTAATTCACTAGCACATTAAAGTACATTGGAGTTTGTAATTGATGATTAATGTTAAAAACGGTGTTAATTATTTCCTTAGACCACATTGTCTTTCCTTAATCAAATTCACTTCCTTGCCGATATTTGGTTAACTTTATTTTTAGTTTTATTTCATAAATTTTATTTTAGTAAGCGTTGTTTCCACATAGCGATTTTGATTAGTTATTTTGCTTTTATATCGTCTTTGTCCCAGTTTTGGCTTGTTTAGTTTGAAAATTTTAAATTTTAAATTATTTCTAAGCTTCCATTCTGTTGCTCTAGTTGTCAATCTGCTATAACTGTGTTGGTGGTGTAATGGTTTAGATGCTTATGTTCTGGGTGTGGTGTCCTGAGTTTGAATCCTGGGAGGACCATATGTTTTTATTAGTTTATTAAAGTAGCCTACATTGGAGTTTGTAATTATTGATTATTGATGATTGATAAGAAAAGAGTTACTTATTATAGTTATTTTTGTCTTTTTACCGTGTTCGTCCAAGTTTTGATTTGTTTATTTTAAGCTTTAAATTATAATAGTACTTAGAATATCTTTCTGTTTGTTCTCTTCTGATCTCAAAGTTCTGCCTAACCTTATCCTCCCCATTCCTTTTTGGGTACTCCCAAGTTTAAGTTTTACACTCTAATTAATTTGATTAAAGCATTATTTCCACAACACTTTAGAAGTTCTTTTGCATGTGTCATCCCAGTTTTGGTTTGTTTATTTTGAAAGTTTTTAATTATAATAGCAATTTTGGACGGACAGATTTTAATAGATTATTGCTAGATGGCTCAATCTCGGAGGGGATGGCCACTAGCAAATCGCCTCAATGCTCCTCTGAATCGGTCAGGTGGAGCCCCTCCTTCTCGACATGACTGTTTTGTAGGTTTTGATTTAATCAATCCCATTCTTTGTCTAAATCTCCCTCACTGCCCGTCCACCTCCCCTCTACCGGTATTCTTTTAGTAACTATAGAATCTATGTATTTTTTTATTTTTTTTGCTTACATAAGCTGCACTTTTGATTAATTTATTAATGCAGAATATATCGTAGGCTTGTGCATAAGCCTTTAACGGTCTTGATAGCCTAGTGCTTAGTCTACACAGTTTTCTATTCCACCATCAACCTTGTCTATACTGTATAATATACTGTAATTAAATTTAGCTTGTTAACTTTTGGTTCAAATACTAGCAAGTAAATATTGTCCACAGATGGCGATGGTGGTGGTGGTTTAGTGTTTGGACGGGACTGGTAATAACCCTTCATGGCAGCCAACTATACTTCTAAACCTTCACAAAGATAAGTACATTACTAGTTTGTTATAACTGTGTTGATGGTGTAATGGTTTAAATGCTTATTTTCTGGGTGTGGTGTCCCGAGTTTGAATCCCAGGAGGACCATATGCTTTCAATAGTTTATTAAAGTACATTGCGGTTTGTAATTGATGATTGTTAAGAACGGGTGTTTCTTATCACCTGTGGTATATGGGTCTCTAGTCTACTGTGGGGTATAGTGTCCCTCATAAAGTGTCCCTCATAAAGTGTCCCTCATAAATTCACACGTGGCGACTAAAATGTTTGCCAAGGATGACTTCTCTATCTATTGCCTGACGCCATGATCCCCAAAGGGGAGGCCACGAACGAAACTCCCCCATGTACCTGTCCCCAGTCGGTAGACGCCCCTCCTCCCAACTAGCACCACCTTCACTCGTACTTCACTCCATCCTTCCACTTTTCTCTCGGTTTACCTCACTCTGTCCTTCCATCTTACTTTCGTACACCCTCATAGTCATTCTCTCGCTTCATACACTTCATATGGCTAAACCATCTCAAGGTGTTCCTTTTCACACTTTCCAGTCTACTGTACTTACACACCACACCTCCTTACTTCCTCATTCGTCTGTCTATCCCTCCATGTAACTCCGCACGCACTTAAAACATTTAAGTAAAAGCCCTCGCAAGTACAAAATGTTAACTACTTTTGCTGGATAAACTCGCTTGAAGGGGTCCACCTATTTTTTTCTCATTCTCGGGGTTGTATCCATTCGGCCCCATTCAGCCTACTGTTTTAAGACTTTTACCCGATGACACTATAGTTAGTGAGGGTTATGTATTTTGTACTATTGTTGTCTTGTCAGGTTGCAAATTTTATTTTATTAGAACATTTTGACACTAATTGTAGTGCTCCTGTAGTAATGGACACCGTATGTAGTGGATAGTTCTTTTATTTATAAATTTTGCTTAAGCGTTGTTTCCACATAGCGATTTTGATTAGTAGTTTGTCTTTACTGTGTTCGTATAAGTTTTGGTTTGTTTATTTTGCAAGTTTTACATTATAATCCCCATCCAGGTGTCAATTTTACCGCTATCGGTCGGCAGGAAAAAAGTTACCTTAATGGCGTGAAAGGCCCTAATATTGACAAACAAAAATTAAAGTTCTTAAAATCGCTAAACTAGTTGGTATAAACCGAAAATTTCTAAACTAATGGGGCTATACGTGAGGGAGACGGGGACCCAGAAAAAAAACCCCATCCCCCCTTAAGCATTAAGGTGGGCTGGCTGGCTTTTTCTGAACTCCCTTCTCCTTCATGTTTAGCCCCATTAGTTCTGAAATTTTATAACATTTGGCAATTTTAACATCTTTAACCCAGTTTCTTTGGCAATATTTGGACCTTTCATGCAATTGAGGTAATTTTTTTAAATATAAATAATGATAAAAACGGTCTTCATCCGGAAAAAATGTATCAAAAAATATACAAATTTATCTTTTAGGTGGATCTTGGTGTTTTTTAAGCTTTATGGATGTCAAGGGAGGAAACTAAAGAAATAATAAACATTCATTTTATAAAGCAAATTAATACGCCCAAACCCCCTTAACCCTCTCCGACATATGACGTAATGTTGAGCCTATTAGGGATCCGTTAAAGCCTTTATTACCATCAGGGGTATTTACAAACCTTTAGTTTAGTTACTTCAACCTCTGCAGTTGTCTTTGAGTTAGAAAACTAATTTTGGAGAGGTAATTATAAGAGTGAGAGAACTCTATTTGTTATTGCTAATCTGGCAACCTCTGCATCATATGAGCCTGAAGGGGTTAAAGGCGTCTGGTAATGGGGGGAATTATTTTGTTAATTACAGTATAATGTAATACTTTCAAAATAAACAAACCAAAACTTGGACGAACACGGTTATGACGAAACTTATCAAAATCGCTATGTGGAAACAACGCTTCAGCAGATGATTTTAAGATTAGGAAGGACATGTACTGGAAGTACCGGTGACCTCTCTACAATTTTGCCATTTATTTATTTGTATTTTGACTTGACTTACAGTAGAATTTTATTTACACAAAAAAAAAACTTCTAATACATTTTGTTTGACAATTGTTAGCAACTCCGATCTGATGGCTTTTAATATCAATTGGTGGTGTAATGGTTAAGGTGTCTAAAAATCTGTGATAACCCAGGTTCGAATCCCGGGGCTTTCATTAATTTCATTGGATGTGTTTGGTGGTGTGGTGAAATTAATAATAATATTTTATAGATATAAGGTAAAACTTGCAAAATAAACAAACCAAAATGAGGAAAAGACCATTTAAAGGCAAAAGGACTAATCAAAATTGCTATCTGGAAATAACGCTTTAGCAAAATATTATGACCAGAGTCTTCCTTCATTCATCACTCGATGCCCTGTCCCTGAGATTACATACATCCATCTTGCCATTACATAAAACATACATACACACACAGTGCTCCACACTTACGTGCAGTTTCAGTCTCTTGTCCTAATGGCGGCGTTCTAGGCAACCCTGTTAAGGGCTGCTTCTCTCGTCAAGTTTTTGGATTTGAGATCTGCGATTCCAGGGCTTCCTATGTCCACCCCTTGGTGCAGGTCCCTCCACAATCACAGACTTGCATTTTTTCACTCAATTTTGTTCATCCATTCTCTATGTCCATACCCCCCGCCGTTGGGGAGCCACCTTGTCGTGGTGGCGGGGCTCGAAGCGGGGTCGCTGTCATCCACTCTTCGGAGCAGGGATTACAGCGGCGTCGTGGACGAAGTACCCCCCCGTCGTCTTTGGGATAAGCGGAACCTTCCGGTGACGGCGTTTTTCTGGTTCTCGAATTTTGATCTCGCTTTGCGGAGGGTTTCCTCCTCCTTTTTCACTAAATTGTGCCGTCTAGGCTCAAGACGCCTTCCCTTGCTGAGTGGGGAGTTCTGACTCCTACCCGTTTACAGGGGCAGTGGCAGCTAGCTCACTGCACGTGGGGTTTGGTACAGGGGGCGGCGGCGCGGTCGCCCGTGCTGTCGCTCCATGGACCGCCCATCAGTGAGGCCCGGTCTCGGTTTCCGGGGGTCCGGTCTTCCTTCCTGGTGGGTTTCCTGGCTTCTGTCCGGCTGCCCTCCATTACGTACAGATTGGGGATGTTTGCAATTCATTTTGCCCTCAGTCCCAGTATAGTGGTTTTGCCTAAGCTAGGCCTCTCTGTACGTAGTGGTGCTATCCCCCCTTGTCTAGGGGGGTAGGGTATGGGGATGAACCCCCTAGGACCTGCCCCTGTTTGTGCCGTCGGTGTGGGGGTCGGAGCTTCCTGCCTCGCGACGGGGGGCTCTGTTAGCTCTTATGGTACGCTCTTTATTTTTGCTTTGTTCTGATTTGTATTTTCTTTTTCTTTCTTTTTCTTCCCCTTGGTTAGTTTTTCTTTCCTTTTTCGTTTTCCGACAAACCGAAATTAGAATAGTAAACACAACTTGGGTCATCATGGTCCGTCCATACAACCCCACTACCCCGGACCAAGCTAAGGCGCACCCTGTCCCCGTCCCACGCGATCTCACAGACTCTCCACCTGACCTTTCTCAACTCTCTGGGGCTTCCGCCCTAGACACATCCGTACCTACTAGTACCGTACCAGCTCAAACCTCTGACTCTCTCCTCATTGACCGCTCTCCGGCGCCTTCCTCGGCTTTGACTTTGGTAGACGTGGAGTGTGTCACCTCTCTTTCCGATTCTTCATTAGTTCAGCCTGCTCTTTCTTCTACAGCTTCCTCTTCCATATCCCTCCCCGCTCCGCCAGTTCAGCCCTCTTCTCTTCCGTCGTTTGCTATCCCTTCTACTGCATCTGCCACTCTTCCTTCCTCCATTGCTTCCTCATCTCACATCGTCACTTTCGAACCATATTCTCCTTTTTTTTCTTCTTCTTCAGTTCCTTCTCCTTCGGTTCCATCTACTTCAGTTTCTTCTTCTGCTCGCCCTCGTTCTTCTATTCTTCCTCTCTCCGATCTCTTTGCCCCTGCCGATTTTGTTAAATTCTTTTCTATCCCCGCCTCAGCCCCTCTTGCCGGAGATGACCTTCTGTTCCACCTCAGTCTCCTTCAGAGGGTGGGCAAGGATGTCACTTTCCACTCTCGTCATGATTTCATTTCCGTCTAGTTACAGTGCAAAACGAGATTCAGGCTGCTGCTATGGCGGCCTTTCCAGATCCCAACGGTACTCCCATCCCTGCTTTTAAAGACGAAACAATGAACTCGTGCACAGGTACTGTCCTGATCCCTTCTTATATCCAACTCGGTGATCGGGACTTCAAAGATTGCGCCGACATTATTGGGAAGGCCGTTGTTGCTCAAGACCATGTTGTAATTAATATTGTCTGTTACACCATCCAACCTCGCCACAATCGCCGCTATCCCTCTAATATCGCTAAAATAACGTTCGATGGTAATATTCTCCCTTCTCACGTTATTGTCGGTGGTACTCGCATCGACGTCTTAGAATCCCTTCCCCGCCCTCAGCAGTGCAGGGGTTGCTGTCGTTTTGGCCATCCCGTGAAATACTGTCGCTCTCTCAACCCCGACTATCCTACATGCCCGTACTGTGCGCAACCTGGCCATATTGCTGATGAATGCCCGTCTACGACCCCCTCCTGCCTCAACTGTAAAGCCTCCCATCCTGCCTATTCCCATGATTGCCCCGTTTACAAATTTGAATCTGAAGTTACAATTCTTAAAGCAAAACAAGGCCTTACTCACTCTGCTGCCCGTAAGGAAGCTCTTCGCCTGGGCTTCTCACCTCGTCCGATTTCTGCACTTATCTCTCACCCTCCCGTCTCTTCTTCCACTCCCTTCGTTCCGCTTCCCTTGTCCTCGTCCTCCTCTTCCTCTACTTCCTCTGTTCCGCTCTCTGTCCCTTCTTCCCTTACTTCTACGCCTTCGGTTTCTTCTGTCTCCACTCCTCCTATTACCGTCTCTTCGTCTTCTATCCCTTTGTCTAACTCTTTCTCTGTGCTTGACTCTTCTACTCCTACTTCCGTTTCCTCTCCTTCCACTTCTCGCCCTCACCCCTCTTCTTCTGGTTTGGCTCAACGCCCCACCCGCCAGCGGTCCCATCCCAAGCCTTCCTCTAGTTCTCCTCCTCCCTCGTCTCGTGGTTCCCTTTCCTTCCGGTCTCCTGTCTCTACCAAATGGATTTACAAAATTCCTTCCCGTACCTCCCGTTCTCCCTCTCCCCACTCCTCTTCTAAACGCAGGGACTTCCACCGTAATGTCCGGAGTCCGAGTCCCGGTGAGAAGAAGAAAAAGAGGTTGCCTCCTTCCTCCTCTCCATCTCTTTCTTCTTCTTCCTGCCTTCGCCCTCCCTCTGACTTAAACATGTCCTTTGAGTCCATTCCCAAGATTCGAGCCTTTCTCGATTCTTCTCGTCCCCCGCCTCTTACCATTTCAGCTGACATTCATCCCGTCCCCTCAACCGCCTCCTCCTTCCCCTGTCCCCCCCTCTTCCGTCTCTCCCCCTTCCCAACCTTCTTCTCTTCCTTCTGTCTCTCTCTCGTCCTCTGCCCTTCCCTCCTTTTACTCTGGCCCTCCTCTTTCTTCTCTTTCGCTGTCAAGCCTCCCTATGCCCCCCGATTTTCGGTCCTCCCCTCTGCCTCCTTCTCTTCTGTCTCCCCGTTAACCCATCCACCTCTTCATTGTTGTACATAAGTGTGTATTTTTCCCTTTATCATTATTTGTATTTATCTGTCTCCCCGTTCGCCCATCCGACTCTTCATTGTTGTGCATAAGTGTGTATTCTTCCCTTTCTTTTTTTGTTGGCTTTAGCCTCCTTTTAATTCTCCACGTTATCCTCATTCACCTTTTCTTAGTTGTACATAAGTGTGTGTGTTTTACCTTTATTGTTATTTGTGTATATTTCTTTCCTTCTATGTGTGTCCTTCCTCTTTTTCTGTGCGTTCTTATTTTCGGTGGCTTTTGCCTCCTTTTATGGTTTTCTTTTGTCTGTTTTCGTTGTTTTTTCGTCCTTTAGTCTCCTCTTAGTTTCTTTTTTCTTTTTCTTTTATTATGTCCATTTTGCAGTGGAATCTTCGTAGTCTTAATGCTCAAAGGATTGACTTACGTTTTCTTCTTTCTCTTCACTCCCCTAAGGTCGTTTGTCTTCAGGAGACTCGTCTTTTCTCTCCTCCTGTTCCCTTTCCTCATTACTCTTTTTATAGTTCTCCCCACTCTCTCCATGATACTTGTCTTCTTATTCATCGTTCTGTCCCTTTTGAAGAGCTGTCCTTTTCTACTCATTTCCCTTGCACCTTTGCTAGAGTCTATCTTGACCGCTGGTTAACAGTGGTTTCTGTGTATTTGTCGCCTTCTCTTCCCATCGATTTTACCGAATTCTCCGAGATTTTATCTAAGTTGCCCACTCCATTCTTAGTCCTTGGTGATTTTAATGGTCGGCACACCTTTTGGGGTGACAATGTTATTTCACCCCGGGGTCGTCGGCTTGAACCTTTTCTCTCGGACCGTAATCTTTTTATCCTTAATTCTGGTGCTCCTACTCATTTTGATGCTCGGACTCGTACGTTTTCCTGTATCGATCTTTCCCTGTGTTCCCCTTCAGTTTCCCTTGATTTTCATTGGTCAGTTCTCGAGAATGCTCACAATTCCGACCATTTTCCCATTCTCCTTTCTCTGACTACCTACTCTCCTACTCCTAACTCCCCTCGTTGGTGCTTCCAGCGGGCGGACTGGTCTTCTTTCGCTTCCCTTACTGTTCCTTCTTTGCTTCCTCCTCCTTTCTCATCGGTCCGTGTCATGCTCTCGTTTTTTCTGGATCTGGTTTTCGGTGCTGCTTTGACGTACATTCCCCGGACGTCTCGCCCTTTCTCGTCTAAATGCGTCCCTTGGTGGTCTCCTGAGTGTTCCAGGGCCCTCCGGGTTAAACGGGCGGCTTGGAAAAGTTTTCGCCGTAAGCGTCTCGCCCCTGCTTCTCAGGAGTCATTTTTTCTCTTTCGCCGTGCATCTGCTCTTTTCCGTCGTACTACCAAAGCCGCTAAACGCCGGAGTTGGGAGTCCTATGTTTCTTCTATTACGTCTCGCACTCCTGTCGCTTCGGTTTGGAAACTTATTCGTAAGAGCTCTGGTAAACATGTTCCCTTCCGTGCTCCAGTCCTCCGCATTGATGGTGTTTCGGTGGCAGACTCCGAAACAATTGCTAATCGATTGGGCTCGTACTTTAGCTCAGTTAGCAGTGGTTCTCACCTCTCTGCTGAGTTTCACTCGCTTAAAGTCGTTGCGGAAAGTACTCCAATTACTTTTAGTCTTTCCTCTGACGAATCCTATAATGCTCCTTTTTCCTCAACTGAGTTACGCACCACTCTCCGTGCCTGTAAGAACACTTCTGAGGGTCCTGATGGTATCCATTATCTCATGCATCTTTCCTCGCAAGCTCTGGTCTTCTTGTTAGCTCTCTATAACAAGATTTGGTCTTCTGGTGTTTTCCCTCCCTCTTGGAGTACTGCCCTGACCATACCTTTTCTTAAACCTGGCAAGTCTGGGTTCTCCCCACAGGACTATCGCCCTATTGTCCTTACCAGTTGCCTGTGTAAACTCTTTGAACGTATGATTAACGATCATCTCATGTGGATTCTTGAGTCGCGCCATTTGTTGTCTTCTTCCCAGTTCGGGTAGACGTGCTCGTAGTACGCTTGACCCCCTCATTCGCTTGGAATCTTATATCAGGACAGCTTTTGCTCGTCGTCAAACTGTCATTGCTGTTTTTTTCGATCTCGAAAAAGCCTATGATTCTACCTGGAAGTACCACATTTTGCGTCAGCTCCGTTCTTGTGGCATTTACGGTAATCTAGGAGTCTTTATTCAGAATTTTCTTTCTTCTCGGTCCTTTCGTGTCAGAGTCGCTTCCCACTTATCTCGTCTTTACCCTCAGTTGGAAGGTGTCCCTCAGGGTTGTGTCCTGAGTACCGTCCTTTTTCTCATTGCTATCAACGGTATCGTGTCTTCTCTTCCTGTCGGGGTTCGGTCTTCCTTGTATGTCGACGACTTTGCGATTTACGCAGCCGACTCAGATATTGCCGCTTTACATCTTCTTATCCAATCCGCTATTCTGACTGTTTCTTCATGGGCAACCCGCCACGGGTTCCGTTTTTCCACCTCCAAATCCTGCGCGATGTCCTTTACTCGTTGCCATTCTATTCCTCATCCTCCTCTTACTCTTTATGGTACTGCCCTCCCTTATCGTTCCTCTACTACTTTTTTGGGTCTTACTTTTGATTCTCGTCTTAATTGGTCCGCTCATGTTTCTTCTCTCAAGGTTGCTGCCTTACTCCGCCTCCGCCTTCTTCAGTCCTTGTCCCACCTCATTTGGGGTGCTGATCGAGCGCTTCTTCTTCGGCTTCATACGGTTCTTGTCCTCTCTAAGTTGGATTATGGCTGTCAAGTTTACTCTTCAGCCTCTGATTCTGTTCTCCATGCTCTTGATTCTGTTCATCACTCTGGTCTTCGTCTTGCCCTTGGTGCTTTTCGTTCCTCTCCTGTTGAAAGCCTCTATGCTGAGTCTGGTTTCCCTTCTCTTTATCGCCGTCGGGCTCTCCTGTCCCTTCGTTCTTACGCTCGCCTTCAATTCCCATCTTCACATCTTTCCCTTCCCCCTTCGGTCGTTGCTACTTTTTCGTCTCACCCCCGTCTTGGTTCTCCGTTTTCTGTCCGCATGCTCCCGCTGCTCGCATCGTGCTCTTTCCCTGTTTCTAACGTCCTCCCTTTCCGCTTTTGCTCATTTCCCCCCTGGCTTTTCCCTCGTCTTCTGTTTGCCCTTCCATCCTCCCTTGTTCCAAGTCCTCTACTTCTCCCCTCGTTCTTCGGTCTCGTTTCTTAGATCACCTCTCTCTTCACGCTACAACCACTCCTGTGTTTACTGATGGCTCCAAGACGTCGGTAGGCGTGGGGTTTGCCGTCCTTTTTCCCACTTGCTCGTATCAATATTCTTTACCTCCCGTTGCCAGTATTTTAACTGCTGAACTTTATGCTATTTTTATTGCCCTCCGTTTTATGTGTTCCTTCCCCTCCTCGTCCTTTACTTTGTTCTCTGATTCTCTCAGTGCTCTACTTATCCTACAGTCCTCCCCTGCTCTACACCCTTTAGTTCTTTCCATTCAGGAATGGCTTTTCCGCCTTTCCGTCCGCAAAAGCTTGTACAATTCTGCTGCGTTCCCAGTCACGTTGGCGTTTGCGGTAATGAGCGGGTGGATTGCCTTGCTCGTTCTGCTGCCGTGCGGGGTACCCGCTCCTCACTTGCTGTCCCAGCCTCTGATTTCTTCCCTGCCTTGTCCAGGTTTCTTTGGTCGAGGTGGCAGACTCAGTGGTCCACTATCTCCGTTAATAAACTTCGTTCTGTCAAACCGTCCGTTTCTGGGTGGTCTGATCCCTCCCACCGTAATCGCCGATGGGAGACGGCTTTGGCCCGTCTCCGCATTGGCCACACCAGACTTACCCATTCGTTTTTAATGTCCCATTCTCCTCCGACTCTTTGCTCGCGCTGTACCGTTCAGCTTTCTGTCTCCCATCTTTTCCTCGATTGCCCCTTATTTTCCGTTGCCCGCACGCGTTTCTTCCCTTTTCTGGCTTTCCTCCGCCGGCCGCCATGTCTTGCTGATTTTCTTTCTGAATCTCCCTCGTTTTCTATCTCCCGTATTATGTCCTTCCTTCATCATGTTCGAGTTCTCGATGATATTTAGTTAACTTCCTTCCAGTCTTTAAATATTTCGTGCCATATGGCCTTTGTCGCCTGGTGCGTTGACTTCATTAATGTAATGTATGTCCATACCATCCCAGTCTACTTGTACTTATCACCTCTCTAATACTCTTTACCTATAAACGTCTCTTCAGCTCATCATTTGTTATGCTATCCTGCATCCTTCGGGCCAGACCTATGAGAGTTCCGTATGGAGCTCAGTGGTCTGGTTAATCTGCTCTACTTAACTAACTCTTCTCCTTGTGTTGCATTCTATTGATATCCTCTGCATTAACTGGCCACTTCTGAGGCCTAGGTAAAGATTGTAGCCTGTTAATACCGGCTTTTATAATTAAATAACTCGCTACATATCTGAAGTGGTATTTGTCTTTCAAAACTCAATGTGTTGTAATTGTTCCTTAGTGACTTATTCATGGTATAAATTTCTAATCTTCCATTCAGAATAATTTAAAGCTCTTCAATCACATTTTTCTATTGCATATTTTATCTTTATTTTTACTTTTCTTGCACTGCAGTCTAAATCTCCCAAATACTTTCCACCTGTTCAAATTCCTCTTGTGCTAATTTGTCGTTTATATATAAAGTTAGTTTTAAGAAATAATTATTGGTAGATAATATTGATAATTGACTGGAAAAACTGGAAGGATACATAAGCTAAATCTATTGTTGTACTTGAGCCATAATTAAGTTAATTTTTATCTGTTTTGGGGGCAGATGGCTAGGAATCCTCCTCCCATTGTAAAGTTCACCTACTAGATGAGACCGAGAAAGGGGCGAGGGAACACTAAAAGTGGTCCCAGACCCTAAAAGTTGGGGCTCGGTCACCCCCAGCATGTGCCAGAGTATATACATAAATCTGTTGCATTTGCAAATGTCAAGTCTCTACAACCTGATTATGCCCTAGCCTTGTGAATATAGAGTGCAGTGTTAACTCTTCTTTGGCGGCGCCCGGCTATTGTCGAGTGAAGTAAATGTGGCCTATGTGGCGGGGCCCGGCTATAGTCTCATGCAATTTTGAGCACGTAATGTGCTCTGAGAGAGAGCGGAGCGGTGGGAGGAGCGTAGGGTACCTCATGACCGCTCGCCACGGTGGCCGTGGAACTACTGAGATGTACTCCGCCCTACTCACCCTCTCACTCGTTTCACACGTAATAATGTAAGGAAATTACCGTATTTTACCGATTTTGCCCTTCGGTTGCACGATCGTTGCAAGACAACCAGTGATCGTAGAAGGATGGTTCTGGTGTCATTGGAAAGCTCATTTATCGCCCTTTCAGGGATACATACTTGTATTACGCTCTGGCTCTTGTTTATGCATGAAAACGAGCACGGAAACAAGCTCGTTTACGAAAAATAACCCGATGGGCGGCACAGTCAAATATACTCCACTACCCGCACTTTGAGTGTTAAGTGAATTTTTTCATCAATTTGCTTAGTTTTTAAAATTTGTTTATTCTGCTTGCATTTTTAAAACAAAATATTAGATTTTATGAGGCCTGTGAAAATTATATTTTCATAATGACAAACCTTTCCCTTGCCAGACACTGCCAACAACCCTCGACACCGTACTCGGGACTGATCCGGCGGGACTGATCGGCCGGACAGTCTGGGGAACTAACTACCACCACCGGCCGGATCACAAACCTTCATACAAGATAAGTAGTTCTTCAGTAGCAGTTATTGTAAATTATCACTGGGGTATATGACGCAAAATGCTTCAAGCTCTGTGTCCAGGCATTTTGGCTCCTCATTTTGGGAGGCACTCGTCACAGGCAGTTCTACCTTTTTTCTCTTTCGCTCACATAGAATAAACAAATAAATATGAGCCTCTTGTGTTGTAGGGCAGACTGCAGAAACTATATTTCCACATATCCAAATTAGTTCTAAGTGGCAACTGTAATGGGATTTCCAGAGAAGGCCTCTGGCTGTGAAAAATTAATCCCGGCCACCAGTATACGGACTCTGGCCTTGAGAGTTAGTGACTTTCCCTGGTGTATACTAATTAAAATGTAAAGTTTGCAAAATAAACAAACCAAAACTAATACTTAGATTATCGCAAAGGAGCTAATCAAAATAGTTATGTGGAAATAATTAAAGACCGAACCATGTTATCATGGATGTGAAGTTATTCTTTGATTGATACTGCCAAACACCCAAACTCCCAAAAATTGCTTAAAGTTTCTAGAGGCCCTATGTTTGCCTTTTTTATTTATATATATACTCAGGCACATACCCCATAGCTGGGGGTAGCCGACACGAACCATTGAAATTTACAGTAGAGTTTGGTCTTAAACCTGTAATGCAGTGTATATTATATGCTGATATATTAGTCTCTACCCGTTGAGTGGTCTGGTTTTGCAATTGAGTTCAATAATGAGTTTTCTGAATTTGATTATTAATTCTATGAAATTCAGTTTAGTTTTGGATGCACTGACTTTATCAATATGGGTAAGCAGTTAAGGTCATAGGGTGGTTCTCTGGCATCGTGGTATGTGGGGGCTGTTAGACTTGCATTGGGACAAGAATAGGATATTTATTGAGTTCTAAGACATTCATGAAACAAAACACCCCGAAGACCCCCTTTTGAGATTAATTTGTGCATTTTCTGGCAGAAAAATGCCCCGGCCAAGGGCTGGGTTCTCTTAAATTGCAGCCTCGCTATTGCTTGCCAGGATCTATCTATTGCCTGACGCTGTGATCCCCGAAGGTGTGGCCACGAACGAACCGCCCCAATACACCTCTGTCCCCAGTCAGTCGATGCCCCTGGCCCCAACCAGCACCGCCTTCGTTCATGTACTTCCTCACTCCATCCTTCCACCTCTAATTCGGTCTACCTCTCCCTCTCTGTCCCTCCACCTCGCTCTCGTACACCCTCTTAGTCATTCTCTCGCTTTCCATACGTTCCATATGGCCGAACCATCTCAATTTGTTCCTTTTCACACTTTCCAGCACATCTACCTCCACACCACACCTCCTCCTTACTTCCTCATTAGTCTGTCTATCCCTCCATGTAACTCCGCACGCACTCAAGTCATTAATTTCCACTGCTCTCACTCTGGGTCTGAGTCTCTCAACCAACGTCCATGCTTCGCTTCCTTAAGTCAGTGTCGGGATTACCACAGTCATGCAAGGACTTCTTCACTTCCATACTGACCACCCTATTTCTTGTTACTGCTTTTAGCGTTCCTACAACACTCTTCCCCTGTTGTACCATCTCCCGCACTTCTTCATCCATAGGCCCATCTTTACTCAACACACTGCCCAGATACTTAAGAGTTGACTATCTCCATAGCCTGACTGTTCAGCTTCACCTCACACTCTGTGACTTCACCCCTTTCGAAGACCATAACCTTGCTCTTCCCCGCATTTACCTTCAAATTCCGTTTTTCGCACACTGTTCCAAACTCATTTACCAGACCCTGCAACTCCCATTCATTATCACTCATCAGAACTATATCATCCGCAAACAGCTTGCCAGGATCAAATAAAAAATACATAGGGCGAAAAGTGTTAAAATTGCCTAACTAATGGGGCAAACGTCTAAACTAATGGGCTAAATATGAGAAGGGGGTCCAGAACAAAACTACTTATTTCAATAACTGTACTGTAGGCTATAGAAATTGAATGTGAATTCCACGGTCAGGTCAACCCCAGCTCCTAACCTTACTCAAACTAACCTCTATATACTAACCTGTATAACTAACATAGCTAGGATTAACCACAATATCTGCTAAACTGTCCTAATCTTCTAAACTGCCGTAATCTTCTAAACTGTCTTAATCTTCTGTACGGTCATACATACATACATACATACATACATACATAACATTTTAAGACTGAGTGTTCCACACATAAGTGCAGTTTGTCTCTTGTCCTAATGGTGGCGTTCCAGGCAACCCTGTTAAGGGCTGCTTCACTTGTCAAGTTCTTGTATTTGAGATCGGCGCGTATAGTCCGATCCCAGGTCTTCCTCGGTCCATCCCTTGGTGCAGCTCCCTCCACAATCACAGACCTACATTTTTTCACCGAATTTTGTTCATCCATTCTCTCCACATGTCCATACCATACCATATCACAAATACACGTGAGCCACTAAATTTTTCTAATCTCTCAGTGGGGTTCAATATTTCAATAACTTTGCTCTTAAACAGACATTTTACTGGTTACTTTTGAGTTCGTTTTAAAGCTTTATATATTTTAACTTCCTAGAGTTTTGTTTTGAACGGCGATTGACTAGCCTAGTACTATTAATCTCGGCGTTGGAGAGTAGAGTTAATATCTGTTTATCTCTGTTTAGATGCTTATGTTCTATGTGTGGTGTCCCGAGTTCGAATCCCGGGAGCACTATGATTTAATTAGTTTATTAAAATACATTGGCGTTTGTAATTGATGTAACATTAAGAACGAGGTGTTACTCAATCCTAGATAGCGGTGAAATACTGAATTTGACTGTACATGCACTTTTTCCTCGACTAAACCTGGACAAGGGGTTGAGCTGACCGTAATAGAATGACCATAAAATGATTTGCTACACGTTTATTTATTGCATTTTTTTTCTTTTTACTGGGTTCTTCCAAGCTTTTGTTTTAGTTTGAACATTTTAAATTATAATGCAGCGTATATATATATCTGAACTCTAAACATTTAAAGATTAAGCATATTTTTAGCAAGGGTTGATAGTCTGAGGAGCCCCCACACAACATGGTGCCCAATAACAGCCTTTTTAACTGATCTTCCTCCCACGACAAGCTTCCTAGATCGAGTAGCTTTGTGCTGCTGTGTTGGTGGTGTAATAGTTTAGATAATTGTGTTCTGGGTGTGGTGTCCCGAGTTTGAATCCTGGGAGGACCATATGCTTTCATTAGTTTATAAAAATACATTGGGGTTTGTTGTTGTTGTTGTTCCCTAAGCTGCCTGGCCGAACAGCCCCGAGTCCTTAAGGAAGGCCATGGCCACGGTCGTGCTCTCCCACAGAGCTCTCAAATAGTGTAAATTGTGTTGTTGGCGTAAGTGGTTGTGTGAAATGCAGTCTTCTATGATGTGTTTTATGGTATGGGGTGCTGTGTTACAACCCGGGCAGGTGTCGACGACGGAGTCATCCAGTCTCTTCTGATAGCTCAGAAGAGCTGGATGGTGTCCGCATCTCAGCCTGGCCAGGTGGACTCTGTCCTCGCGAGGAAGGGAGGATTCAGAAGGATGGATTTCGGGAGGTCGTGCTTGCAGCTGCGTGTTGTCTATGAGTGAGTGGATGGAACGGCGAGTGATATGAGCATGGATGTGCTTCCGGAAGTTGGTTTGGGGTGGGCAGGGAGGGAGAGAAGACAGTATTTGTGTGTGCTGGGTGTTGTTTTTATATTTCTTGGTGTCTGTCGGTGTGTTGCCATGTAGTGTAGTGGGTGGTGTTGATTCGTGGAGGCTGCTGCCAGGAATTGAGTGCCTCTCATGTCTAGATGATCTTTGACTTTTAAGACTTTGGTTTCTTGATGTATGTGATCTGTGGGTGTAGTAGCTGTGCATCCTTTGATGATTTTAAGGGCTTTATTTTGAATAGTCTGTAAGGTCTTATGATGTGTTTCAGCTAGGTTAGAAGACCAGGCTGGGCTTGCATATTCCATAACTGATCTTATGTATTGTTTGTAGACTGTGGTGGTGGTTTCTTTGTTGTGTCCAAATTTCGTGTGGGCAAGTGATCTGAGGGCGTTAAGTCTAGGTGTCAGTTTCTTTTTTGTGTTTGTGGTGTGCTGTTTGAATGTCATTTGGGTGTTGTATGTTACTCCTAGGATTTTGGGTGTGTGTTAGTGGTGTGTTGTTTATGTTGAGTCCCGGGACGTAATCGTGCTCTCCTGTCCAGCTTGTGAGGAGGGTTGCAGTGGATTAAGCTGGGGCTAAATTGAGTCTGTTTGTAGTGCACCATTCATGTAATGTGTCGAGATAGTCTTGAAGGAGTCTTGTTGCTGTGTCTGGGTTTTGGTGCGTGCTTGTGAGTGTTATGTCATCTGCGTAGGAGGCTATGGTTATTTGGGGTGAATTTGGTGTATTTATATCATGCATGTACAGATTGAAGAGTGCGGGCGACAGGACGGATCCTTGCGGTACTCCGTTTGGGAAATTTCTAATGCTAGATGACTGACCGGCAAAAGATACGTGTGCACATCTGCCTGCTAAGAAGTTGGCAAGCCATCTTTTTGTGTTGTTGTGCATGTTTGTGTTGTAGATTTTGTTTGTTAGGTTGTGGCGGGGGATGGCATCGAAGGCTTTACTAATGTCAAGTGTGGCAAGTACTGATCTGTGTGGTGGTCTAGCTGAGTTGATGCTGTCAAAAGCTCTTTGTGTAAGGTCTGTAAGAAGAGGGTTTGTGGAGTGCAATGGCCTGAAGCTGTGTTGTGTTGGAGAAAGGTGTAAGTCAGGTGTCATCAGTTGTAGTACAATGCACTCTATGACTTTGGAGGGGGTGCAAAGGAGTGTGATAGGGTGGTGTGAGGAGGGTAGCGTGGGGTCTTTGTTAGGTTTGGGGAATGTGATGATGATACCATGCTTCCAGATGTCTGGTATTGTGTTGTGTGAGTAGCTGTAGTTTGATATGTTAGTGAGTGCTTGTATGCCTTGTGGTCTGAGGTGAATGTTGCTTATGTTGTCTAGGCCACAGGCGGGTGAGAGCTTGAGATTGTTGATGATATGCTTTGTCTGGTTGTTGGTGAAGGGTGTATAGTCAGGGTCTGTGGGGAATTGTCTTTTGCGTCGGATGACACGTCGGTCGTCTTTGTGGGGTTTTAGGTGACTGACATGAGAGAAGTGATTGATGAGAGTGTTCGCTTGTTGTTTACGTGAAGGAGTAGAGTCTGTTGTTGTGATTGCAGCATGTGATTGTGTTGTGTTGCTGTTCGAAAGTGTGATGCTCTTTAGTGTTCTGTAGAGTTTTTGGGGGTTTGTTTTGTGATCGAGTGTTTGTAGGAAGTTATTCCAATTTAGTGTTTGTTGTTCTTGTATTTTGTTGTTAATCTGGATGTTGAGTGCTTGAATTTGTTGTTGTTGTTGTTGTTCCCCAAGCTGCCTGGCCGAACAGCCCCAAGGCCCCGAGCAAGGCCAAGGCCATAAACGAGCGCCCCCACAGAACCTTCCGTGCCGACCACAGTAAAGCCTGGGTGACCGAAGCCACTCCATGGCGGGGAGCTGAGGAGGGTGCGGAAACGCCCGGGATACCAAAGCCTCACCCAGGGCCCTGTGCCCCTCAGCAATTATGAAGAGAAAGTTGAGGGGCAAAGGAAAAATGTGACACTTTAGCTTCCAATCTTGGTAGATTGGGAGGTCAATCCACGGAAGAGACGCAGTCACTTGAGATCTAGAAAATATATAAGTAAAAGGAACAGTCAGAGTAAGCTATGGATATGGCAGAGATCGCTCAGTTCTCACTCTGATAGACCAGCCCATCGCCAAGCTTGAATTTGTTGATTGATGTCTTGTGTGTGGGGTGCTGGGGAGTGTTTCAGTGTGTCGCGTTGTATGATGAGGTTTTGAATTTCTGGTGAGAAGTTGGGGTTGTGTTTTTTTATGTTACCTCTTGGAATTTGTTTCTTGTCGGCGTTTTGGATAGTCGTGTTGAATGTGTGTACAGCATTGTTGATGTTAGTGATGGGTGTACTGTTTAAGGTTTCAAAGTGTTGTTCTGTCTCATTTGTGAAAGATTCCAAGTTAGCTCTTTTATAGTTAGTGTAAGTGTGTCTGTGGCTAGCTGGGGTGAGTCTTGTTTTGGTGGTGATAATGATCGGGAGGTGGTCTGAGCCTAAGGTTCTGACCACCCTCCAGGATGTTGTGGGGGGCGAGTTCAGGGGAGCAAAAGGTGATATCAGGAGATGATGGGGTGTAGAGGGCTTGGTGGGGAGTATGGGTATGCTGATGAATGTTATTGAGATTATTGGAGTTTGTAATTGAGGATTAATGTTAAGAATCGGGTGTTCCTTATTTATATTACAGTAATTGCCTTGATGTAATGGTTAGTGTTTACAATCTGTATGTGGTAACCCAGGTTCGAATCCCGGTTTATCACATGCTTGCTTTCATTAATTTCTTTGGGAGGGGTTGGGTGTAATATAAAAATAGAATATATTTTTTTGCTTTGAAATTAAAATTGTGCTGTAAAGTTTTTTTTAGTGCAGTTGGAATTGGAAGAATATGCACTTTAGAGAGGTAAATTAAATATGTTGATCTTGATAGCGCTTAGTGCACCGAATTTAGGTGAGAGTATCATCCTAGGGTTAGAGTCCTTGGAGAACCACACTTATTCATTAGTTTCATTTATTTCATTAATTAGGTTTATTTGTTAGTTAATTGGTTGGTTGGTGACTAAATATGAATTTATTAGATACTGTACTTCTTAAATGGGATAGACACTTATATTTTAATCCTGTATCGGTTTGCATATCCCAAACTATATGTAAGGGGTTATATTTTGAAGTTAATTAAGAATAAATGCTAAATTAAAGAAAATTTTATCTTAATTCTATATGTAATTGCACAAAATCAGATTAATATCACACTAATTTTCTGTTTTAGAAGCTTTGCGACCTCTTAGCAAACTATTAAAGTTGATCATTGTCCTTCAATCTAAAGTAACTGGCTTGTTAGTTAGCTTAGGGGTAGAAAGTTTGTATGTATTTACTATGGCACATACCTCCTTGCTGGGGGTGGCCGACTCGACAGAGCCCAAACAGAAACCACATTCAAGGGTTCTAATTCTCAGGGTCCGGGACCACGTTCATTGAGAAAGTTAGTTGTACTAAATAATTATTGAAAAAGTTTATAAGTGGCATTAAAGTGTTCAATATTTAGTAGGCTATATATTTGTTTTAATAATTTCAAATTTATGAATATTAAATTTGCTTAGTTGACATTTTTAAGCATTTAATATAATTCATAATAAATATGCTTGCCAAGGTTTCCAGCATTTTATAATGATTTGATCAACCCTGACCGAACCCTTTTTCCTTATCAGGTGGTGCAGACTACTCCAACCAAGCTACCAGATTACACCAAGCTACCACTAACAGGCCACACCAACCTACCTGACGACACCAAGCTACCACTACCAGGCCACACCAGCCAACCAGGAACCCTTGACCCACCAGCCACATGTGCACACAAAGATAAGTAGATTTATACTACCTTTTTATATATTCCCCGGAGGTGTCACTGTAGGACAGTGTGGTAAAACCATATTTCCGTATATCCAAAGTCTTTTGGGTCACTAAAATGAACTTGCCAGGAAAGTTATAAAGAGTTGTGAAACTCTGAACAGTGATTGTCCCTAGGGGGATGGGTCACAGACTGTACTATGCTCTCATAGATGTAAAGTTCTTGAAACTGGCACTGCTGCCTTGATAGCGTAATGCATAAGTGTGCGGAATTTCGGTGTCATTATCCTAGGTTAGAGTCCTGGAGTGCCACATGTATTTGTTTTCATTGAGTTTAGAAAGATGGTTGGTGAAAAAATATGAATTGTTATGTAACCTTGAGGCACTAGAACTTAAAATAATTGTACTAGAATTATTCTGGAAGGGGGAATAGTTTCTTAATGTAAACCATTGAAGCTACTACACACGAGTAAATAGTATACATTCTTAGTGTATTGTAAAATAGTGTTAAATATTTAATGCAGAAATAGTCTTAAAGTTTTGAACAATCTGTCCTTGCAGTATATTAAGTTTGATTCAACATAAACTTCATTAGTATTTTTCTGGCTGTATACTTTTTCAAAATCATACTTGATCTGTCATATTTTGTAGGCCTAAATCCTAAATTTTCTAAATTTATTTTGTATGCCGGTAATGCATAAGTGCGCGGAATTTTCGTGCGAGTATCCTATGTTAGAGTCCTTGGAGTGCCACATGTATTTGTTGATTTCATTGAGTTAGAAGTAAAGTTGGTTGGTGAAAAAATATGAATTAGTGTAATTAGATTAAAATATAGGACTTTAAAACTAACTCAAAAGTTACCCTTAAAATATTTAAAGATTTGTGGAACTCGGTTGAATTTGAGTAACTTAAACAAAAAAAATCAAATTAAGAAAGTTCGCACGAAGGAAGTTTGGGTTGTGAAACAGTAAATGCAGGATTCGAAACTGCATAATAATTCTTAGGCTTGTGTATATTTCTTTAACTGTCTTTATAGCATAATGGATAGTGCGCCGAATATTGATGAGAGTATCCTTTGTTCGAGTCCTCGGAGTGCCACATGTATTTGTTGATTTCATTGAGTTTAGATGTGAAGTTGGTTGGTGTAAAAAACATAAAATTTTGGAAAAATTCTTGTGGTTAAATGTAAGGTATAGTTTAACTTTTAGGCACTTTGCATTGGAGTAACGGAACACGAATGATACGTGCATAGAAATCACCAATATGTGGAAGCTTGTTGTGGGTAGGAGTTTAGATCGGAGGGTTGTTCTTGGGTAGGATGATGCGAGGGGGACTAAGGTATAGATTGGAACTGGATAATTAGAATTATTACAACTTTTATATTTTTCGAACCGTCTTCATAGCGTAATTCATAAATGCGCGAAGTTTTGATGTATCCTAGGTTAGTGTCCTTGGAGTGGCGCGTGTATTTGTTTACATAGAGTTTAAAACTAAAGTTGGTTGGTGAAAAATTATGAATAGAAGGGTAATATCCATGCCAGCCTCGGTCAATTTAACCCCAGCTCCTAACTTATCTTGTACTAACATGGCCAACTTAACCAAGCTCTTAACTTATCTCTTAACGTATCTCTTACTAACATAAAGCTCCTAACTTATCTCTTCCTAACATACCCAACTTAACCAAAACTAACCAAACTTTTTAATCAAAACTTATCTAACTTCTCTAAACTGTATAGTCAAAAGCAAATATATATATACCCGGTATATGATATTGCTAATCACTTAATTTTATTAATATATTTCCTTACCAGTCACAAGGTTTAAAGTTTTCTTTGTTAGCGTAATGCATAAATGTGCGGAATTTCGGTGTGGGAATCCTAGGTTAGAGTCCTTGGAGTGCCACATGTATTAGTTTAATTTATTGAGTTTAGAAGAAAGTTGGTTGGTGAAAAAGTATGAAATGACAGAATTGTAAAGTTAGTCTCGCTCTAGATTTTGCACAAGTTATGTTTACCAGTGATCGGTTGCTTTTGGCTGTACTAACTCTAATGTAGTATTCTTTAACAAAAAACTGGAGAAGGGGCTCAGTTGACTGGATAACTTGCTCATTTAGTAATGTACACCCTATGTGATAAATCGTGTTCCTTTATTTCATAAATTTTATTTCATTAAGCGTTTTTAAAACATAGCGATTTTGAGTAGTTATTTTGCCTTTATATTGTCTGTCAGACTTTTGGTTTGTTTAGTTTGCAAGTTTTAAATTTTAATCTATGGCCTAATGCTTAGTGTGCGGAATTTCGGTAAAGAGTATCCTAGGTTCGAGTCCTAGGAGTACCACATGTATTAATTACTTTCATTGATTTCATTAGTTGGGTTACTTTTTATAGATTTCATTAGTTAGGTTTATTTGTACATTAATTGGTGGGTTGGTTAAAACAAATCTGAATTAAATCGTTACACCATAATTATTCCTTAACCATTTCACTGTGGGGTACTTCTTAACCCCTTCAGCACAAAGATGTAATTTCCTACTTATTTAACCCTTCCTCCCCGGGTGTAATTTTAATATGACACCATGAAATAAGGGCAGGTGCCCGGGTGTCCTTTCAGGAGATAGTAAGCTTGAAAGCCTATTCAGCTTGGTCTGAACGCCGTGCGTCCGACGCATATAAACAAAGCCGATCGTTGCGTCACCGCACCTCCGAAAACAAGGAGAAGTCTCGTTTGTTATTGTATATCTGTATGTCGTTGTTTCAGTAGTGAAAAGATCGTCGTATTGCTAACATCGCCTGAAAATGCTCTCTACTAAAATCGTCATCACAACTGAACCAGTTGACTTAGAGAGCTCTACTCAACGCCAGTCTACAGATTGGAAACCGCACTACATTTATAGATGCATGGGAAATTTCTAGCAGTTAAAATTAACCAAAATACGGTAGCCTAGGCCTAGACGTTTTTCGGCCAGATCGCCCGGGTAGCCCATCCTGTCCTTTGGAGATACAGCCCGGGCCAGGAGGGTTAAATCTTGATTTTATTTAAAATTTTAATTATTTAAGCATAAATTCCACATAGCGATTTTGATTAGTTCCTTTGTGTTTAATTTTATTCAACCGTTATTTCCACTTAGCGATTTTGATTAGTTCCTTTGTGTTTATCTTGTCCCAGTTTTGGTTTGTTTTGCAAGTTTTAAATTATAATCTCGGTTTAATTTCCGATAAATTTAAAAAACATTTTTCCACAGAGATTTTGTGTAGTTGTCATTTCGATAGGGTTTAATTTTAATGAGTTATATTAATTTGAACAGTAACTTTGGAGTTAATTTTAAAGTTTTCTATTTTAATTTCCTACTTATTTGGGCTACTATTATATTCTTATAATCTTTATCTTATAATCTACAGTATTCGAGATGGAGCTTGAATAGGGACAATGATATATATTTCATGGTTGTTGTTGTTGTTCCCTAAGCTGCCTGGCCGAACAGCCCCAAGGCCCCGAGCAAGGCCAAGGCCATAACCGTGCGCCCTCACAGAACCCTCTCTGCCGACCACAATAAAGCCTGGGTGACCGAAGCCACTCCATGGCGGGGAGCTGAGGAGGGTGCGGAAACGCCCAGGAAACCGAAGCCCCACCCAGGGCCCTGTGTCCCTCAGCAATTATGAAGAGAAAGTTGAGGGGCAAAGGAAAAAATGTGACTCTTTGGCTTCCAATCTAGGTAGACTGGGATGCCAATCCATGGAAGAGATGCAGTCACTTGAGATCTAGAAAATATAAAAGTAAAAGGAACAGTCAGAGTAAGCTATGGGCATGGCAGAGATCGCTCAGTGGTTCTTGCTATTTGTTTGCTAGCCGGCGGTAACTTAGCGTGGTATTTGTGACTATTCATCCATTAGGAGAAATTTGTGGAAAAGTAAGCTTTAGAGTTAAATCGTTAAATTAGTTGTGATAACCCAGGTTCGAATCCCGGTGGATCACATAAATGCTTTATTAATTTCATAGGTGTCTGGTGTTGGGGTGAAGTTAATAAAATATAGAATATTAGTTTCTAAAGTAGAGAACAGGTGCTAAGGAGTTTAGTTTAGTGAAGTAATAATAAAACTTAAATTCTTATCAAATAAATATAATTCTTTAATGCCCATATATTTAATCACTGTTTAAAGTGTTGCAATTCTATGTTCAACAGGTTTGGCCCGGTGTACAATAAGAACGTAAACCCGAACAAATCACCTTGAAAACCTGGACCCTACGCTGGCTGGATTGAAAATTAAGGATTCCACACCTCCACTCAGCACTACGCCAACTTAAGGAGAGACTGACAGTTTTTATGGTCTATTAATTCATGTATTCTTTTATCTCTTAGTTTTCTCGCTAGACCTCCATCAAGCTTAGAAAATCACCCCCTAGACACCCCTTAAAGATAAATTTGTAAATGTTTTGGTAGACAAATATCCCGGCCGAAGGCCGATTCCTCCTAAAATTCCTCCTACAAATCCTGTTCGCCAGGAAAAAATACACTTAAATGGCACAAAGGGTCCTAATATTGACAGAAATGTGGTGAAAAGTCATAAAATCTCCAAACTAATGGAATTAGTCTTAAAATCTCAAATAGTGGGGGCTAAACATTAGGGAGAAGGGGGTCCAGAAAATCAGTCTCCCCTTAAGGAATCCACACCTCCACTCGGCACTACGCAACTTAAGGCCTCCACACCTCCACCACTCAGCACTACAGCAACGGACAAGAACCTGGTCGACATCTACTTCTATTTATTTTACTCAGGCCCATTCCCCGTTTTTTATATATTTAGTTTCTACTAAAGTAAAACTCCATCTTGTTCTACCCTTCACTTGCTCAAAATAGTTTAAAAGTATAGAATGTTTTTTTTATATATTTAGTTTCTACTAAAGTAAAACTCCATCTTGTTCTACCCTTCACTTGCTCAAAATAGTTTAAAAGAATAGTGTTCATATACAGGGTGTTCCAGTAATGCTGTTCATAAATTATATAGTGAACTCATCAGACAAAAATAAGAATAAATTACTCTATGAACATGAGGTTGAGTATTTATAATAATGGAGTTATTACACGATTTAAGATTTAAGTTAACGATAGATACAATGCCATTCAGTCCAATGGGTATTGTTGCCATTTTAGTGGATTATATCCATTTGGCCTTCGCTATCGCTTGCTAGCCTCAAGATAGTGAGCAGTAGCGATCTGACTTTTCGGTAGAAAAATGTGTCCGGCTTCGCCGGTAGAAAAATCAAATCCGGTAAAGCCGGACATATTTTTCTACCGAAAAGTCAGATCGCTACTGCTCACTATCTTGAGGCTAGCAAGCGATAGTGAAGGCCAAATGGATATAATCCACTAAAATGGCAACATTACCCCTTGGACTGAATGGCATTGTATCTATCTTTAAATTAAATCGTGTAATAACTCCGTTATTATAAATACTCAACCTCATGTTCATAGAGTAATGTATTCTTATTTTTGTCTGACGAGTCCACCATATAATTTATGAAAAGCATTACTGGAACACCCTGTATAGCCTACTCGTACATAATTATAATGTAAGACTTGCAAAATAAAGAAACCAAAACTTGGACGAACACCGTAAAAAGACTACATATCAAAATCGCTGTGGAAACCACGCTTCAGTAAAATAATAATTCTTTTTAAATACTCAATCAATTTAAAGACTGTTCCACACTAAGTGCGGTTCTGGTCATGCGCCCTAATGGTAGTGCTCCAGGCAGCGCTGTTCAGAGCTGCCTCACTTATAATGTTTTTAACAGTCCTGGTGGTGTAATGGTTAAGGTGTCTACAAATCTGTGTGTGATGACCGAGGTTCGAATCCCAGGGATCACTTAATTGCTTTCATAAATTTCATTGGAGGAGTTTGGTGGTGTGGTGAAATTGATAAAATCTAGATTATTTATTAACTATCAGACTATAATTATGATCTGATCCCTTGGTGTAGCTCCCATGTTCACGAACTTTGATATTTTCACCTAATCTAATTGTCTTTAAATTTGTCCAAGGTATGTCAACTTATGAAGTTAAAAAGAGTTGCAAGTTTCAGTTCTAGTCACTTAATTGTTTTATGATTAATATTGCCGTTTCAAAACAATTATATATATATCTTTGTAGGATTATTAGTGTTCAATAAATTCTAAATTTTATTGTATTGTATTACAGTATAATCAACCTTGTGTACCGTGCATAAAATAAACTTAAGGAATCAAAGTTTTTAATGTATATATGAATATGCTTTGGCAGTGACCAAGTTGTGAAATGTCAGTATTATTAACTTAATAAGATTTTAAGTTGCTTTTATGTTTTACCAGTTTTGGTTTGTTTATTTTGCAAGTTTTATATGACTTAATGCTGGTTGGTTTATAACATAAGTTTATCTGCTAAGACTAGTCATTGAAAGGAATTTTGGTTAAAAAATTTCAGTAATGTAAATCAGGTTTAGCCCAGTTAAAAGAATAAGAATGTAATATAGTAATGAAAGATCATAAATATTTTATAATCCCAAAGCAATAGTTAAATCTGTACCCAAAATATGATTAGAAGGTTGAAAAATAAATGCGGTATTGCAGAAAGAGGCCATTATACTATTGTTTAAAGTAGTTTGTACAAATTGAATAATTTAGACTATTTTCTAATGCCTTCAGTAGAGAATTTGTAAACACTTGCAAGCTTTTATTTATAAATTATTATTTTACTTAAGCTTTGTTTCCATAGCGATTTTTATTAGTTAGTCTTTTTACTGTTCATATAAGTTTTGGTTAGTTTATTTTGCAAGTTTTAAATTATGTAAGTATAGGTCTAAAGTCTATTCGCCATTTAATAAGTCAGAGGTTGCCGTTAAATATTAAAATTTAATTATCTTTATGCCTTCAATAAGTCTAAATTTGTTCATATACCTGTATAGCTTTAGATCAAAATGTGTTAGTAGAATTAAAAAAAAAAAAAATTTAATTTTAGATGTAATTCCTAGTAGAGTATTATTCCTAGATTTTTAAGGCTTCCAATAATGGTTCTTCAAATTAAACTTCGCAGTCCTATTTTGTTATAAACTCGCTTTCTTGAAGACATTATTTTGTTTAAGCGTTTCCACAGCGATTTTGATAAGTTCTATTGTCTTTTTACTGGTCGTCTAAGTTTGGGTTTGTTTATTTTGAAAGTTTTCCATAATTCATTTTACACCAGTAATGGCCTCTGGTTAAGTGTTGTGCATAATTATAGTAGTACATTCATTTCTATTACTTTTATAATTTTCAATAGCGCAAAACCTGTTCTTTTATTTATAAATTATTTTGCTTGAGCATTTTTTCCACTAGTTATTTTGATAACTTGTTTTGTCTTTTTACCGTTATCCCAAGTTTTGGTTTGTTTATTTTGCAAGTTTTAAATTATAAAGTAGTAATAATTGGACGAACTTCTCAATTTAGTAGATTCTTTTTGGCATTAATTTTAATGGTTGCATTATTAAATGTAGTCTTTAGATACAAAGGTATAGGTATTAAACTGATTCCAATCGGCTTATGTTATAAACCTGCAGAAATGAGACTATATTGTTTAAAGTTGTTTGTACAAATATATAATTATTTTGTATATGCCTTCATTATATATTCCTGATTATTTTAAACATTATTTAGATTATAATTATAGTGGGGATTGGGCCTGAGTATGTACTGTATATAGATAGATTTCCACATAGCGATTTTGATTAGTTTACGTTTATCTTGCAAGTTTTGGTTTGTTTATTTAGCAAGTTTTACATCCTAATGAAATTTAATTCTTTCTAATTACTCAATAAGTTGATAGGGGAGTTTGTGAATAAATATGAATATAAGCAGAGAGTCGCGTTAGTTGTTTAGCCAAATCAAATTAAATCTGATTCTAATTACTGGCAGGTCTCATACTTATTTCATGGGAATTTTTAAACTTTTAATATACTAGATTATTTGATTGGAAGGTAACTTTAAATTAAATATTTAGGTATTGGCAGTTTTGATTTTGCAAATCATCCCAGTTTTGGTTTGTTTATTTTGAAAGTTTTGAATTATAGCGATTTTGATTAGTTCTTTTGCTTATATCTTGTATCGTCCCAGTTTGGTTTGTTTATTTTGAAAGTTTTACATTCTAATTTGTTCCTGCCGTTCAGCGTTGTCTCACCTTTTCCTTGTTGCCTGTATCTCTTTCACATTTCTGTCCATTGAAATAGTTCCTTCGCTGCCCTAGTCTTGCCGATATTCTTCTGGAATTTGTTTTGGTGGTGTAATGGATTAGATACCTATGTTGTTGGTGTGGTGTCCTGAGTTCGAATCCCGGGAGGACCATATGCTTTTGTTATAACAGATTTTGATTAGTTATTTTGCCTTTATATTGACTGTCCCAGTTTTGGTTTAAGTTTGCAAGTTTTAAATTTTAATTCATTAGCACATTCAAGTACTGTACATTGGGGTTTGTAATTGATGATTAATGTTAAGAACGGGGTGTTAATTATTTCCTTAGACCACATTATGTCCTTCCTTGATCAAATTCACCTCCTTGCTGATATTTGGTTAGCTTTATTTTGGGTTTTATTTCATAAATTTTATTTTAGTAAGTGTCGCTTCCAAATAGCGATTTTGATTAGTTATTTTGCCTTTATATCGTCTTTGTCCCAGTTTTGGCTTGTTTAGTTTGCAAGTTTTACATTTGATTTGATTTCTAGGTTTCCATTCTGTTTAGTTCTCAATCTGCTATAACTTGGTGATGTAATGGTTTAGATGCTGATGTTCTGGGTGTGATGTCCCGAGTTCGAATCCTGGGAGGACCATGTTTTTATTAGTTTATTAAATTACATTGGGGTTTGTAATTGATTATTAATTTTAAGAAAGGGGTGTTACTTATTTTAGTTATTATTTTAGTCGTTTTACTGTGTTCGTCCTAGTTTTGGTTTGTTTATTTTGAAAGTTTTAAATTATAGCCGTTTTGATTAGTTCTTTTGCTTTTATCTTGTATCGTCCCAGTTTTGGTTTGTTTATGGTGAGACTCCCTATTTTAATAATAATAATTTGGTTTGTTTATTTTGAAAGTTGTTGTTGTTCCCCAGGCTGCCTGGCCGAACAGCCCCAAGGTCCCGAGCAAGGCCAAGGCCATAGAGTGCCCCCACAAAACCCTCCCTGCTTACCACTAACAAAACCCAGGTGACCGAAGCCACTTTAAGGGAGGGAGCTGAGGTGGGCGCGGAAACGCCCGAGAAACCAAAGCCCCACCCAAGGCCCTGTGCCCCTCAGCAATTATGAAGGGAAAGTTGAGGGGCAAGGGAAAAATGTGACTCTTTGGCTCCCAATCTGCCAACTTTTAGGTTGGCAGTAGGGAGGTTGATCCACGGAAAAGAGGCAGTCACTTGAGATCTAGAAGATATATAAGTAAAAGGAACAGTCCGAGTAAGCTATGGGTATGGCGGAGATCGCTCAGCTCTCACTCTGGTAGACCAGCCCATCACCACTTATTTTGAAAGTTTTACATTATAGCGGTTTTGATTAGTTCTTTTGCTTTTATCTTGTATCGTCCCAGTTTTGGTTTGTTTATTTTGAAAGTTTTAAATTATAGCGGTTTTGATGGTTCTTTTGCTTTTATCGTCCCAGTTTTGGTTTGTTTATTTTGAAAGTTTTACATTATAGTGATTTTTATTAGTTATTTTGCCTTTATATCGTCTTTGTCCCAGTTTTGGTTTGTTTAGTTTGCAAGTTTTAAATTTAAATTTATTTCTAAGTTAAAAATTCTGTTTAGTTGTCAATCTGCTATAACTGTTGGTGGTGGAATGTTTTAGATGCTTATGTTCTGGGTGTGGTGTCTTGAGTTTGAATCCTAGGAGGACCATATGTTTTTATTAGTTCATTAAAGTACATTGGGGTTTGTAATTGATTATTAATGTTAAGAAAGGGGTGTTACTTATTATAGTTATTATTTTTGTCTTTTTACTGTGTTCGTCCCAGTTTTGGTTTGTTTATTTTGAAAGTTTTAAATTATAGCGGTTTTGATTAGTTCTTTTGCTTTTATCTTGTATCGTCCCAGTTTTGGTTTGTATATTTTGAAAGTTTTAAATTATAGCGATTTTGATTAGTTATTTTGCCTTTATATCGTCTTTGTGCCAGTTTTGGTTTGTTTAGTTTGCAAGTTTTAAATTTTTAAGTTTCCATTCTGTTTAGTTCTCAATCTGCTATAACTGTTGGTGGTGTAATGGTTTAGATGCTTATGTTCTGGGTGTGGTGTCCTGAGTTTGAATCCTGGGAGGACCATATGTTTTTATTAGTTTATTAAAGTACATTGGAGTTTGTAATTGATTATTAATGTTAAAGGGGTGTTACTTATTATAGTTATTATTTTTGTCTTTTTACTGTGTTCGTCCAAGTTTTGGTTCGTTTATTTTGAAAGTTTTAAATTATAGCAGTTTTGATTATTCTTTTGCTTTTATCTTGTATCATCCCAGTTTGGTTTGTTTATTTTAAAAGTTTTACATTCTAATTTGTTCCTGCTGGTCAGCGTTGTCTCAAGCCTCTTCCTTGTTGACTAGCTCTTTCACATTTCTGTCCAATGAAAAAGTTCCTTCGCTGTCCTAGTCTTGTCGATATTCTTTTGGAATCTGTTTTGGTGGTGTAATGGATTAGATGCTTATGTTCTGGGTGTGGTGTCCTGAGTTCGAATCCCGGGAGGACCATATGCTTTTGTTATAACCGATTTTGATTAGATATTTTGCCTTTATATTGTCTGTCCCAGTTTTGGTTTAAGTTTGTAAGTTTTATATTTTAATTCATTAGCCCATTCAAGTACATTGGGGTTTGTAATTGATGATTAAAGTTAAGCACGGGGTGTTAATTATTTCCTTAGACCACATTATCCTTCCTTAATCAAATTCACTTCCTTGCCGATATTTGGTTAGCTTTATTTTGAGTTTTATTTCATAAATTTGATTATGGTAAGCGTTTTTTTCACAGCGATTTTGATTAGTTATTTTGCCTTTATAACGTCTTGGTCCCAGTTTTCGTTAGTTTAGTTTGCACATAAATGCTTTAATTAATTTAATAGGTGTCTGGTGTTGGGGTGAAGTTAATAAAATATAGAATATTAGTTTCTAAAGTAGAGATCAGGTGCTAAGGAGTTTAGTTTAGTGAAGTAATAATAAAATTTAAATTCTTATCAAATAAATATAATTCTTTAATGCCCATATATTTAATAATCACCGTTTAAAGTTTTGCAATTATATGTTCAACAGGTTTGGCCCGGTGTGCAAGAAGAACGTAAACCCGAACAAATCACCTTGAAAACCTGGACCCCACGCTGGCTGGATTGAAAATTAAGGATGCCACACCTCCACTCAGCACTACGCCAGCTTAAGGGGAGCTTGACAGTTTTTATGGTCTATTAATTCATTTATTACTTTATATTAGTTTTCTCGCTAGACCTCGATCAAGCTTAGAAAATCACTCCCTAGACACCCCTTCAAGATAAATTTGCAAATTTTTCGGTAGAGAAATATCCCGGCCAAAGGCCGATTCCTCCTAAAATTACAGGCTGGCTATTGCTCGCCAGGAAAAATACTTAAATGGCACAAAGGGTCCTAATATTGCCAGAAATGGGGTGATGCTTATGTTCTGGGTGTGGTGTCCTGAGTTTGAATCCTGGGAGCACCATATGCTTTTATTTGTTCATTAAAGTACATTGGGGTTTGCAATTGATTATTAGTGTTAAGAAAGGGGTGTTACTTATTATAGTTATTATTTTTGTCTTTTTACTGTGTTCGTCCCAGTTTTGGTTTGTTTATTTTGAAAGTTATAAATTATAGCGGTTTTGATAGTTCTTTTGCTTTTATTGTCCCAGTTTTGGTTTGTTTATTTTGAAAGTTTTACATTATAGCGATTTTGATTAGTTATTTTGCCTTTATATCGTCTTTGTCCCAGTTTTGGTTTGTTTAGTTTGCAAGTTTTAAATTTTTATTTATTTCTAAGTTTCCTCTCTGTTTAGTTCTCAATCTGCTATAACTGTTGGTGGTGTAATGGTTTAGATGTTTATGTTCTGGGAATGGTGTCCTGAGTTTGAATCCTGGGAGGACCATATGTTTTTATTAGTTTATTAAAGTACATTGGAGGTTGTAATTGATTATTAATGTTAAAGGGGTGTTACTTATTATAGTTATTATTTTTGTCTTTTTACCGTGTTCGTCCAAGTTTTGGTTTGTATATTTTGAAAGTTTTAAATTATAGCCATTTTGATTCGTTCTGTTGCTTAACTTGTATCGTCCCAGTTTGGTTTGTTTATTTTGAAATTTTTGAAATTCTAATTTGTTCCTGCCGTTCAGCGTTCTCTCCCCTTTTCCTTGTTCACTGTAGCTCTTTCACATTTCTGTCCATTGAAATCGTTCCTTCGCTGCCCTAGTCTTGCTGATATTCTTTTGGAATCTGTTTTGGTGGTGTAATGGATTAGATGCGTATGTTTTGGGTGTGGTGTCCTGAGTTCGAATCCCGGGAGGACCATATGCTTTTGTTATAACCGATTTTGATTAGTTATTTTGCCTTTATATTGTCTGTCCCAGTTTTGGTTTAAGTTTGCAAGTTTTACATTTAACTTCATTAGCACATTCAAGTACATTGGGATTTGTAATTGATGATTAAAGTTAAGCACGGGGTGTTAATTATTTCCTTAGACCACATTATGTCCTTCCTTAATCAAATTCACTTCCTTGCCGATATTTGGTTAGCTTTATTTTGAGTTTTATTTCATGAATTTGATTATGGTAAGCATTTTTTTCACAGCGATTTTGATTAGTTATTTTACATTCATATCGTCTTTGTCCCAGTTTTGGTTTGTTTAGTTTGCACATAAATGCTTTAATTAATTTCATAGGTGTCTGGTGTTGGGGTGAAGTTAAACAAATATAGAATATTAGTTTCTAAAGTAGAGATCAGGTGCTAAGGAGTTTAGTTTAGTGAAGTAATAATAAAACTTAAATTGTTATCAAATAAATATAATTCTTTAATGCCCATATATTTAATAATCACCGTTTAAAGTTTTGCAATTCTATGTTCAACAGGTTTGGCCCGGTGTGCAAGAAGAACGTAAACCCGAACAAATCACCTTGAAAACCTGGACCCTACGCTGGCTGGATTGAAAATTAAGGATTCCACACCTCCACTCAGCACTACGCCAACTTAAGGGGAGACTGACAGTTTTTATGGTCTATTAATTAATTTATTCCTTTATCTCTTAGTTTTCTCGCTAGACCTCGATCAAGCTTAGAAAATCACTCCCTAGACACCCCTTCAAGATAAATTTGTACATTTTTTGGTAGAGAAATATCCTAGCCGAAGGCCGATTCCTCCTTAAATTACAGGCTGGCTATTGCTCGCCAGGAAAAATACTTAAATGGCACAAAGGGTCCTAATATTGCCAGAAATGGGGTGAAAAGTCATAAAATCTCCAAACTAATGGAATTGGTCTTAAAATCTCAAATAGTGGGGCTAAACATTAGGGAGAAGGGGGTCCAGAAAATCAGTCTGTCTCCCCTTAAGGAATCAACACCTCCACTCGGCACTACGTCAACTTAAGGCTTCCACACCTCCACCACTCAGCACTACAGCAACGGAAAAGAACCTGGTCGACATCTACATCTATTTATTTTACTCAGACCCATTCCCCGTTTTTTATATAATTAGTTTCTACTAAAGTAAAACTCCATCTTGTTCTACCCTTCACTTGCTCAAAATAGTTTAAAAGTATAGTGTTCATATATAGCCTACTCTTACATAATTATAATGTAAGACTTGCAAAATAAACAAACCAAAACTTGGACGAACACCGTAAAAAGACATAAAAATCGCTGTGGAAACCACGCTTCAGCAAAATAATAATTTTTAAATACTCAATCAATTTAAAGACTGTTCCACACTAAGTGCGGTTCTGGTCTTGCACCCTAATGGTAGTGCTCCAGGCAGCGCTGTTCAGAGCTGCCTCACTTATAATGTTTTTAAGTCCAGTTGGTGTAATGGTTAAGGTGTTTACAAATCTGTGTGTGATACCCCAGGTTCGAATCCCGGGGAATCACATAATTGCTTTCATTAATTTCATTGGAGGTGTTTGGTGGTGTGGTGAAATTGATAAAATCTAGATTATTTATTAACTATCAGACTATATGATCTGATCCCTTGGTGTAGCTCCCATGTTCACGAACTTTGATATTTTCACCTAATCTACTTGTCTTTAAATTTGTCCAATGTATGTCAACTAATGAAGTTAAAAAGGGTTGTAAGTTTCAATTCTGGTCACTTAATTTTTTTTATGATTAATATTGCCGTTTCAAAACAATTATATATATCTTTGTCGGATTATTAGTGTTCAATAAATTCTAAATTTTATTGTAATCAACCTTGTGTACCATGCATAAAATAAACTTTTAAGGAATCAAAGTTATTAATGTACAGTATATATGAATATACTTTGGCAGTGACCAAGTTGTGAAACTTCAGTATTATTAACTTTATAAGTTGCTTTTGTTTTACCAGTTTTGTTTGTTTATTTTGCAAGTTTCATATGACTTAATTCTGGTTGGTTTATAACATAAGTTTGTTTACTAAGACTAGTCATTGGAAGGAATTTTGGTTAAACAGTTTGAGTAATGTAAATCAGGTTTAGCCCAGTTAAAAGAATAAGAATGTAATATAGTAATGGAAGATCATAAATATTATATAATCTCAAAGCAATAGTTAAATCTGTACCCAAAATATAATTAGAAGGTTGAAAAATAAATGCGGTATTGCAGAAAGAGGCCATTATACTATTGTTTAAATTAGTTTGTACAAATTGAATAATTTAGAATATTTTCTAATGCCTTCAGTCGAGAATGTTTAAACACTTGCAAGCTTTCATTTATAAATTATTATTTTACTTAAGCTTTGTTTCCATAGCGATTTTTATTAGTTATTGTATTTTTACTGTTCATATAAGTTTTGGTTAGTTTATTTTGCAAGTTTTAATTTATGTAAAAGTATAGGTCTAAACTCTATTCGCCATTTAATAAGTCAGAGGTTGCCGTTAAATATTAAAATTTAATTAAGTTAATGCCTTCAATAAGTATAAAATTTGTTCAGATACCTGTATAGCTTTAACTCAAAATGCTTCTGTCAAATTATTTTTTTTTTTGTTTTTCTTTTTTTTTTTTTTAGATGTAATTCCTGGTAGAGTATTATTCCTAGATTTTTATGGGTTCCAATAATGGATCTTCAAATTAAACTTCGCAGTCCTATTTTGTTATAAACTCGCTTTCTTGAAGACTTATATTATTTTGTTTAAGAGTTTCCACAGCGATTTTGACAAGTTCTTTTGTCTTTTTACTGTTCGTCTAAGTTTTGGTTTGTTTATTTTGAAAGTTTTCCATAATTCATTTTACACCAGTAATGGCCTCTGGTTAAGTGTTGTGCATAATTATAGTAATACATTCATTTCTACTACTTTTAGAATTTTCAATAGCGCAAAACATGTTCTTTTATTTATAAATTATTTTGCTTGAGCATTTTTTCCACTAGTTATTTTGATAACTTGTTTTGTCTTTTTACCGTTATCCCAAGTTTTGGTTTGTTTATTTGGCAAGTTTTAAATTATAAAGTAGTAATAATTGGACGAACTTCTCAATTTAGTAGATTCTTTTTGGCATTAATTTTAATGGTTGCATTATTGAATGTAGTCTTTAGATACAAATGTATAGGTATTAAACTGATCTTAATCGGCTTATGTTATAAACCTACAGAAATGAGACTATATTGTTTAAAGTTGTTTGTACAAATATATAATTATTTTGTATATGCCTTCATTATATATTCCTGATTATTTTAAGCATTATTTAGATTATAATTATAGCGGGATTGGGCCTGAGTATGTACTGTATATAGATAGATTTCCACATAGCGAATTTGAATAGTTTGTTTATCTTGCAAGTTTTGATTTGTTTATTTTGCAAGCTTTGGTGTGTTTATTTTGCAAGCTTTGGTTTGTTTATTTAGCAAGTTTTACATCCTAATGAAATCAAATTCTTTCTAATTACTTCATAAGTTGATAGGGGAGTTTGTGAATAAATATGAATAAAAGCAGATAGTCTGCATTAGTTTTTTAGCCAAATAAAATAAAATAAAATCTGATTCTAATTACTGGCAGTTCTCGTACTTATTTCATGGGAATTTTAAAACTTTGATATTTTATTATAAGCTTATTTGATTGGAAGGTAACTTTAAATTAAATATTTAGGTATTGGCAGTTTTGCTTTTATCTTGTATCGTCCCAGTTTTGGTTTGTTTATTTTGACAGTTTTAAATTATAGCAATTTTGATTAGTTCTTTTGCATCTTGTATCGTCCCAGTTTTGCTTTGTTTATGGTGCGACTCCCTATTTTAATAATAATTTGGTTTGTTTATTTTGAAAGTTTTACATTATAGCGATTTTGATTAGTTCTTTTGCTTTTATCTTTTATCGTCCCAGTTTTGGTTTGTTTATTTTGAAAGTTTTACATTATAGCGATTTTGATTAGTTCCTTTGCTTTTATCTTGTATCGTCCCAGTTTGGTTTGTTTATTTTAAAAGTTTTACATTCTAATTTGTTCCTGCTGTTCAGCGTTGTCTCTCACCTTTTCCTTGTTGACTGTAGCGCTTTCGCATTTCTGTCCATTGAAATAGTTCCTTCGCTGCCCTAGTCTTGCCGATATTCTTTTGGAATCGGTTTTGGTGGTGTAATGGATTAGATGCTTATGTTCTGGGTGTGGTGTCCTGAGTTCGAGTCCCGGGAGGACCATATGCTTTTGTTATAACTGATTTTGATTAGTTATGTTGCCTTTATATTGTCTGTCCCAGTTTTGCTTTAAGTTTGCAAGTTTTAAATTTTAATTAAGCACGTTAAAGTACATTGGAGTTTGTAATTGATGATTAATGTTAAGAACGGGGTGTTAATTATTTCCTTAGACCACATTGTCCTTCCTTAATCAAATTCACTTCCTTGCCGATATATGGTTAGCTTTATTTTGTTTTATTTCATAAATTTTATTATGGCAAGCCTTTTTTCACATAGCGATTTTGATTAGTTATTTTGCCTTTATATATTGTCTTTCTCACCGTTTTGGTTTGTTTAGTTTGCAAGTCTTAAATTTTAATTTATTTCTATGTTTCCATTCGGTTTAGTTGTCAATCTGCTATAACTGTTGGTGGTGTAATGTTTTAGATGCTTATGTTCTGGGCGTGGTGTTCTGAGTTTGAATCGTGGGAGGACCATATGTTATTAGTTTATTAAAGTACATTGGGGTTTGTAATTGATTATTAATGTTAAGGGGTGTTACTTATTATAGTTATTATTTTTGTCTTTTTACTGTGTTCGTCCAAGTTTTGGTTTGTTTATTTTGAAAGTTTTACATTATAGCGATTTTGATTAGTTCTTTTGCTTTTATTTTGTATTGTTCCAGTTTGGTTTGTTTATTTTGAAAGTTTACATTCTAATTTGTTCCTGCCGTTCAGCGTTCTCTCACCTTTTCCTTGTTGACTAGCTCTTTCACATTTCTGTCCATTGATATTGTTCCTTCGCTGCCCTAGTCTTGCTGATATTCTTTTGGATTTTTTTTTGGTGGTGTAATGGATTAGATGCTTATGTTCTTGGTGTGGTGTCCTGAGTTCGAATCCCGGGAGGACCATATGCTTTTGTTATAACAGATTTTGATTAGTTATTTTGCCTTTATATTGTCTGTCCCAGTTTTGGTTTAAGTTTGCAAGTTTTAAATTTTAATTCATTAGCACATTCAAGAACATTGTGGTTTGTAATTGATGATTAATGTTAAGAACGGGGTGTTAATTATTTCCTTAGACCACATTGTCCTTCCTTAATCAAAATCACTTCCTTCCCGATATTTGGTTAGCTTTATTTTGGGTATTATTTCATAAATTTTATTTTAGTAAGCGTTAGTTTCCAAATAGCGATTTTGATTAGTTATTTTGCCTTTATATCGTCTTTGTCCCAGTTTTGGCTTGTTTAGTTTGCAAGTTTTAAATTTTAATTTATTTCTAGGTTTCCATTCTGTTTAGTTGTCAATCTGCTATATCTGTTGGTGGTGTAATGGTTTAGATGCTTATGTTTGGGTGTGGTGTCCTGAGTTTGAATCCTGGGAGGACCATATGTTTTTTTTAGTTTATTGAAGTACATTGGGGTTTGTAATTGATTATTAATGTTAAGAAAGGGGTGTTTCTTATTATAGTTATTAGTTTTGTCTTATTACCGTGTTCGTCCAAGTTTTGGTTTGTTTATTTTAAGTATTAAATTATAATAGTACTTAGAATATCTTTCTTTTTGTTATCTTCTGATCTCAAAGTTCTGCCTAACCTTGTCCTCTCCATTCCTTTTTGGGTACTCCCAAGTTTAAGTTTTACACTTTGTTATACTCAAAGTTTCAGATCCATTAACAAGTATATGGAAGACTCATTGGTTGTATACTTTCATTTTTAGTGACTGGTAGCTTGCCTAGGTGTTTGCATTTTGTTTGTGTTCATTGTTTGTCGTGTTATGCCTATTCTGGCTCTGTCTGCCACCCCCCCAAAAAAAAGAGAAAAAGAAAAAATAGGAACAGTGGGGATTGTACCAGAGTATATAGAATAGAATAGCTTGCGTTTCATACTGGAGCAGTTTAAAATTGTAAAGCTTGCAAAATAAAAAAAATAAAAAATAAAAAATTGCACTCCATGCCTATCCTTCGCTCGATTTTTCTGGTGATGTATTATTTAACTTTTTCACTATTTGTTGTGGTTGAATAAGATGATTGGTGTTTGTTTTATTTACATTTTCAATCCTATGTTAAGGCTCTATTTTCATCCATAATTTGTTGTATCCTTCCCCCCCCCCCATTTATATGAATTTTCCTGTTGACATCGCACAATCAGTTAGGTTCACATTTTTAAGTTTTCTTTTACTTAGACCATTCTTGTCCTAGTCATACAAATATTTTTATAATTTTCAAAGGTTAATTCCTCCATACATACATAAAAGTTTAAAGACCGTTTTGACCACTGCAAATGTGGTTAGTCTCAAGTCATAAATTGCGGCTTTCCAGGTGGCCCTGTCGAAGGCTGCCTCTTATAGAGATCGAACTGGAGTACCCGAGCACACGTCATTCTAGGTCCACCCCTACCTGACATTTCTTGTTCAACTGCTAGTTTATTTTTAATTCTAGTTCTTTCATATTCATATTTGCACTTTTTCTTTTACCTTTGTGTAGCTTCGATTTCACTCCTTCCCAGTTATACTGGATATTTTGGTTTTTCATACTTTCTCATTTTTTTTTTTCCTCCCTGGAAAAATCCTGCTAAAGGATGGCCATGACATAAATGTCTCCAGGCTACTTTGTCAAGACATGCTTCCTTTGCCTGTACCACAATGCCCCTTCCACTACGTGGAAGTTTTTCCTCTGTATTTTTCCACTTTCTTTTCCCATACCAAAGGTGGTCTAACACTACTAGCTGCTCCACCCACTCTCCTATCTTTCTTGGCATTCTGTCTTCATTCATTCTCTGAACATTTTACCATACTGTATTTCCATAGTACAGCTCCCTAGTACAGTACTTGAAACTTTCAGTCTCTTCCAATACCTAATTTCTCATTATTTTGCAACTTTTCTAATGTTCTTTTTTAATGTTCTTTAATTCTATATTTTGCATAAATATCTATGGGTTCGTGCATTTTTCTCTCAAACACCATTACCTTGCATTGACCTCTATCTTTTTGCGTACTGTCTAAGTCTGACCACTCTCTGAAGTTCTTCCACATTTTCCGGCAACAGGACTGCATCGTCAGCATATAAACATTTTAAGATCTTTCACTCTCTTCACTCTGATTCCAGCCTAGCGCCTATACCCAATAATCGCGCCCTACATTCTCAAATCACTCCATGTGCATATTGAACCATGGTGACATGACTCATCCCTGCCTTACTTCTACATTGACCTCAAAACTCTCGCTTAACTTATCTCCTACCTTCATATTTGCCATTGCATTCCTATAGATTTTTTTTATTGCCATTAGCAACTTTTGTCCCATACCATATGCTGTTGACACATCCCACAGACCCTCCCAATCTACTTTGTCATAGGCCTTTTCTAAATCATTGAATGCGCATTGAGGCTATCTGGTCAATGCAGCCCCTGCCCTTTCATGCCTATTTTGTCATGTTATCTTCTGAAGTCTGTTGCGTATACCTTTTCAGGTATGCTAAGTAAGCTAATTCCCCTATAACTTTCACTCTTTACTACCCTTCCCTTTGTACAGGGGTACTATCACTGCTTTCCTTTTTCCCATGCTAATTTACATAACTTCTGCATCATGTCAACAGCTTATTCTCTCTCATATCTCCGCATTTTACCTTTGCCTATTTTAATATTTGTCTGTTTATTGGTCTTTCATCTACTGTTTATTTCTACCTGTCTCCATTCCCATGGAGACTTTTGCCTTTCCCCTACTCTTTATTTATCGAAATTCCATCCCCGACTTCCCCCAAAAATGTGGTTCTCCAAGGACTTAAACCTAGGATATTCGCATCGAAATTCTGCACACTAAGATTTGTAAAACTTTCACCAAACTAGAGGACTTTGACTCTTGGTACAAGTAAAGAGTTACAATAATTGACCTTAACAATATTTAATTTATGCGACTTAAATTTTATATGAATTTTTACCCAGCATTTTTAAGTTTCTCCTATGACCTGCTTATTGATTTTATAACTTGCAAAACATACCAAAACAGGTACAGTTGGTCAAGGATGAAAGTATACAGTTTTTCGTCTGCTATAGCCACACATGGTTTGTCATGTTGGCAGCCATGACGGCCTTTCCACTAGCCCAAACCATCCCAACACACATGGGGTTTAATATATTGATACATAAATTAATATACGGAGTGCTTCGAAAAAGTTTTTCCATAAATATCAAAAGTTAGAGAATTATTCATAAACCTTCAGGGTGACTAAATACTGTTATGGAGATCGCAAAACAAAGCTGGGGGCATACGCTGGAACAGCGCGTAGACGCGGCGCTCGCCTCCGATTCATTGCCCTTTGGATCACATATAATCCAGTTTTGGGGATGAAAGTGAAATATCAATATTTACCTACTTATTAATTAACCAGTATTATTAGATTCCTCTTTCTACTCATTATTTATTATGAATGTTATAATGTTAAGTGTATATCGTAATATCTTTTATAGCCACTCCATATTCGTCTACTTTAGATACACAAAAATCTAATTCCTAAACGTGGACGTAAGGAAGCCTGTGTTCAATAGGGTAATGACCCAGCAATTTTACTCATCTTGCGAGCGCCATTGCTTTATGAGTCGGTCCTCGAAGCATAATGAGGCTTTACTTGTGATTTTTATTTATTTATTTATTTATTATTATTATTTTAATTTTTATCAGCAGAACACCTGCAAACCAACTGCAACATTGATATCACCATACCCTACATTATTAGCCACATATTACCACGTGTGAAAATGGACCTGTATTCCACTGAAATATCGTATATAGGTAGACGTTTTGATTTTCGTTTTCACTCTCGCATTTCTTGTATATCTATCAATAACATTAAGTGTTTAATATCTCCGAAGTGATATTCACGTCAAAGATTATAGAGCAATATATTCATATTTCTGTCTGACAACTAAGTCTAGGAACACGTTTCTAAACACCCTGTATAAGGTGGGCGGGCTCTGAGATATGGCTACCAGGGCTGCCAACATGACAAACTGTGTGGATATAGCAGACGAAAAACTATCCTTTCATCCTTGACCAACTGTACGTCACAGTATAGACAAACCTTCTACAAATCTTTATATTAATTTAAATTTATTCATTAACCTATAAATAATTAAAACTAATATGAATTTATGATAAATGTTTTGATGGCCTTATTAATAATCAAGAAGTTTAAATTGAGGAAAATATTTTTTTTTTTTTTTTTTTTTTTTTTTTTTTTTTTGGTATTGATCTTTGTCGAAGGGTATACATTGACCTTCACAGTAAATAAATGCACAATAAATGTACAATGACCGCTTGTTTTGGGCACATGTACTCCACCTGGTGGGTATGTAGGTAAAAAGTACCTATATATTGTAAAACTTTAAAACAAAAATACAATATAAAGTAATGTAATATTTGTTAATGTTAGAAATATATTCCATGGGAAAAAATAACAAAATATTAAAAATTTATCGCTAATTAATAAATATATGGACCTGGAAAGTGTTTTTAGTAACCCTATTCATGCGTATGTATTTCCCCCCCCCCCCCATGAGGTATGGGGTAAATATATGGAGGTGGAGATCCCCCCCCCCCCCCCTCCCTCTGATAAATACATGAAAGTGGAGAGGGCCTAACCCCCCCCCCCAGGTTATGGGGTAAATATATGAAAGTGAAGACCCCCCTACTCTCTTGGGGTATGGGGTAAATATAATTATGAAAGTGGAGGAGAGGTCTCTCCCCCCCCCTAGGGTATGGGGTAAATATATGAAAGTGGAGATCCCCCCCCCCCTCTAATGTATGTGTTAACAAAAAAAAATAACCCCCCCCTGCTAATGTATGAGGGCGGGAGTAAAAAAAAAAAAAAAAAAAAATCTCCCCCCCCCCCCCTAAATGTAAGAGGTGTATGAGTGAAAAAAAAAATCAAATTTAAAAAAAAAAAAAAAATCATACATTCGAATATATGAAAACCCTTTTTCATAAATTCGAATTTATGAATCTTTTTTTTCATCAATTTGAATGTATGAATCTTTTTTTTGGAAAAAATTCTGTTATTTTGTTAAAAAATTTGTTAAAAAAATTTCATACATTCAAATTTATGAAAAAAAAAATTCATAAATTCGAATGTATGAAAAAAAAAATCATACATTCGAATTTATGATTTTTTTTTTTTTCATAAAAAAAAAAAAAAAAAAAAAAAAAAAAAAAAAAAAAAAAATCATACATTCGAATTTATGAAAATGCTTTTTCATAAATTCGAATTTATGAATCTTTTTTTTCATCAATTTGAATGTATGAATCTTTTTTTGGAAAAAAATCTGTTATTTTGTTAAAAAATTTGTTAAAAATTTTTCATACATTCAAATTTATGAAAAAAAAGATTCATAAATTCGAATTTATGAAAAAGCATTTTCATAAATTCGAATGTATGATTTTTTTTTTTTTTTTTTTTTTTTTTTTTTTTTTTTTTTATGAAAAAAAAAAATCATAAATTCGAATGTATGATTTTTTTTTTCATACATTCGAATTTATGAATCTTTTTTTTTCATAAATTTGAATGTATGAAATTTTTTTAACAAATTTTTTAACAAAATAACAGAATTTTTTCCAAAAAAAGATTCATACATTCAAATTTATGAAAAAAAAAGATTCATAAATTCGAATTTATGAAAAAGCATTTTCATAAATTCGAATGTATGATTTTTTTTTTTTTTTTTTTTTTTTTTTTTTTTTTTTATACATTAGGGGGGTGGGATGATTTTTTTTTTTTTTTTTTTTTTCACTCCCGCCCTCATACATTAGGGGGGGGGGGGGGAGGATTTTTTTTTTTTTTTTTACACTCCCACCTTCATACATTAAGAGGGGGGGGGGGATAGGGGAAATTTTTTTTTTTTTTTTTTACACCCTCTCATACATTAGGGAAGTAGGATGATATTTTTTTTTTTTTTTTTTATTTTACACTCCCGCCCTCATACATTAGGGGGTGGGGGGGATTATTTTTTATTTTTTTTAAACAATCCTCATACATTAGAAGGGGGGAGGGGGATCTCCACTTTCATATATTTACCCCATACCCTAGGGGGGGGGGGGGGGGGGAGAGAGACCTCTCCTCCACTTTCATATATGTACCCCATACCCCATGAGAGTAGGAGGGGGGGGGGGGGTCTTCACTTTCATATATTTACCCCATAACCTGGGGGGGGGGGTTTGGCCCTCTCCACTTTCATGTATTTACCAGAGAGGGGATCTCCACCTCCATATATGTACCCAGTACCTCAGGGGGGGGGGGGGGGGAGATACATATGCATAAATAGGGTTACTAAAAAACTTTCTAAGCCATATATTTATTAATTAGCGATAAATTTTTAATATTTTGTAATTTTTTCCCATGGAATATATTTCTAGCATTAACAAATATTACATTACTTTATATTGTATTTTTGTTTTAAAGTTTTTACAATATATACAGTAGGTACTTTTTACCTACATACCCACCAGGTGGAGTACATGTGCCCAAAACATGGTCATTGTACATTTATTGTACATTTATTTACCGTGTGAAGTTCATGTATACCCTTCGACAAAGATCAATACCAAAAAAAGTAATTTTCCTCAATAAAAAGTTCTTGATTATTAATAAGGCCATCAAAACATTTATCATAAATTCATATTAGTTTTCATTAATTATTTATAGGTTAATGAATAAATTTAAATTAATTTAAACATTTGTATAAGTTTTGTCTATACTGTGATGTACCTGTTTTGGTATATTTTGCAAGTTATAAAATCGATAAGCAGGTCATACGAGAAACTTAAAAATGCTGGGTAAAAATTCATATAAAATTTAAGTGGCATAAATTAAATATTGTTAAGGTCAATTATTGTAACTCTTTACTTGTACCAAGAGTCAAAGTCATCTAGTTTGGTGAAAGTTCTACAAATCTTAGTGTGCAGAATTTCGATGCGAGTATCCTAGGTTTAAGTCCATGGAGAACCAAATTTTGTGGGAAGTCGGGGTGGAATTTCGATAAATAAAGAGTAGGGGAAAGGTAAAGATCTCCATGGGAATGAAGACAGGTAGAAATAAACAGTAGATGAAAGACCAATAAACAGACAAATATTAAAATAGGCAAAGGTAAAATGCGGAGATATGGGAGAGAATAAGCTGTTGACATGATGCAGAAGTTATGTAAATTAGCATGGGAAAAGGGGAAACAAGTGATAGTACCCCTGTACAAAGGGAAGGGTAGTAAAGAGTGAACGTTATAGGGGAATTAGCTTGCTTAGCATACCTGAAAAGGTATATGCAACAGACTTCAGAAGATAACATGACAAAATAGGCATGAAAGGGCAGGGGCTGCATTGACCATAATTATAGCCTCAATGCGCATTCAATTATTTAGAAAAGGCCTATGACAAAGTACATTGGGAGAGTCTGTGGGATGTGTCAACAGCATATGGAGTGGGACAAAAGTTGCTAATGGCAATAAAAAAAATCTATAGGAATGCAATGGCAAATGTGAAGGTAGGATATAAGTTAAGCGAGATTTTTTAGGTCAATGTAGAAGTAAGGCAGGGATGAGTCATGTCACCATGGTTCAATATGCACATGGAGTGATTTGAGAATGTAGGGCGCGATTAATGGGTAGGCTGGAATCAGTGAATCAGTGAAAGATCTTAAAATGTTTATATGCTGACGATGCAATCCTGTTGCCGGAAAATGTGGAAGAACTTCAGAGTGGTCAGACTTAGACCGTATGCAAAAAGATAGAGGTCAATGCAAGGTAATGGTGTTTGAGAGAAGAATGCATGAACCTATAGATATTTATGCAAAATATAGAATTAAAGAACATTAACCCTCTCACGTTCTTGACGCAATTTTGAGCCTATTAGGGATACTTTAAAGCCTTTGTTACCATCAGGGGTATTTAGAAACCTTTAGTTTAGTTACTTTCACCTCGGCAGTTGTCTTTGAGTTAGCTGTGGGCAGAAAACTAATTTTGGAGAGGTAATAAGAGTGAGAACTCTCATTTCTTATTGCTAATCTGGCAACCTCTGCGTCATATGGTCGTGAGAGGGTTAAGAAAGAACATTAGAAAAGTTGCAAAATAATGAGAAATTAGGTATTGGAAGATATTGAAAGTTTCAAGTACTGTACTAGGGAGCTGTACTATGGAAATACAGTATGGTAAAATGTTCAGAGAATGAATGAAGACAGAATGCCAAGAAAGATAGGAGTGTGGGTGGAGCAGCTAGTAGTGTTAGACCACCTTTGGTATGGGAAAAGAAAGTGGAAAAATACATTGAAGAAAATCTTCCACATAGTGGAAGGGGCATTGTGGTACAGGCAAAGGAAGCATGTCTTGACAAAGTAGCCTGGAGACATTTATGTCATGGCCATCCTTTAGCAGGATTTTTCCAGGAAGGAAAAAAAAATGATTATGAGAAAGTATGAAAAACCAAAATATCCAGTATAACTGGAAAGGAGTGAAATCAAAGCTACACAAAAGGTAAAAGAAAAAGTGCAAATATGAATATGAAAGACTAGAATTAAAAATAAACAAGCAGTTGAACGAGAAATGTCAGGTAGAGGTGGACCTAGAATGACGTGTGCTCGGGTACTCCAGTTCGATCTCTATAAGAGGCAGCCTTCGACAGGGCCACCTGGAAAGCCGCAATTTAATACTTTAGACTAACCACACTTTCTGTGGTCAAACCGGTCTTTAAACTTTTATGTATGTATGTATGAAGGAATTAACCTTTGAAAATTATAGAAATATTTGTATGACTAGGAAAAGAATGGTCGAAGTAAAAGAAAACTTAAAAATGTTAACCTAACTTATTGTGCGATGTCAACAGGCAAATTCATATAAAAGGGGGGGGGGGGAGGATACAACAAATTATGGATGAAAATAGCCTTAACATAGGATTGAAAATGTAAATAAAACAAACACCAATCATCTTATTCAACCGCAACAAATAGTGAAAAAGTTAAATACATCACCAGAAAAATCAAGCGAAGGATAGGCATGGAGTGCAATTGTTTTTTTTATTTATTTTGCAAGCTTTACAATTTTAAACTGCTCTAGTATGAAACGCAAGCTATTCTATTCTATATACTCTGGTACAATCCCCACTTTTCCTATTTTTTCTTTTTCTCTTTTTTTTGGGGGGTGGCAGACTCTAGACAGAGCCAGAATAGGCTTAACACGACAAAACAATGAACACAAACAAAATACAAACACCTAGACAAGCTACCAGTCACTAAAAATGAAAGTATACAACCAATGAGTCTTCCATATACTTATTAATGGATCTGAAACTTTGAGTATAACAAAGTGTAAAACTTAAACTTGGGAGTACCCAAAAAGGAATGGAGAGGATAAGGTTAGGCAGAACTTTGAGATCAGAAGATAACAAAAAGCAAGATATTCTAAGTACTATTATAATTTAATACATAAAATAAACAAACCAAAACTTGGACGAACACGGTAAAAAGACAAAACTAATAACTATAATAAGAAACACCCCTTTCTTAACATTAATAATCAATTACAAACCCCAATGTACTTTAATAAACTAATAAAAACATATGGTCCTCCCAGGATTCAAACTCAGGCCACCACACCCAGAACATAAGCATCTAAACCACCAACAGTTATAGCAGATTGACAACTAAACAGAATGGAAACCTAGAAATTAATTTAAAATTTAAAACTAGCAAACTAAAATAAAACCAAAACTGGGACAAAGACGATATAAAGGCAAAATAACTAATCAAAATTGCTATGTGAAAAAAACGCTTGCCATAATAAAATTTATAAATACAACAAAATAAAGCTAACCAAATATCGGCAAGGAAGTGAATTTGATTAAGGAAGGACAATGTGGTCTAAGGAAATAATTAACACCCCGTTCTTAACATTAATCATCAATTACAAACCCCAATGTACTTGAATGTGCAATAAATTTAAATTTAAAACTTGCAAACTTAAACCAAAACTGGGACAGACAATATAAAGGCAAAATAACTAATCAAAATCGGTTATAACAAAAGCATATGGTCCTCCCGGGATTCGAACTCAGGACACCACACCCAGAACATAAGCATCTAATCCATTACACCACCAAAACAAATTCCAAAAGAATATCGGCAAGACTAGGGCAGCGAAGGAACGATTTCAATGGACAGAAATGCGAAAGAGCTACAGTCAACAAGGAAAAGGTGAGAGACAATGCTGAACAGCAGGAACAAATTACAATGTAAAACTTTCAAAATAAACAAACCAAACTGGGAGGATACAAGATAAAAGCAAAAGAACTAATCAAAATGGCTATAATTTAAAACTTTCAAAATAAACAAACCAAAACTTGGACGAACAGAGTAAAGACAAAAATAATAACTATTATAAGTAACACCCCTTTCTTAACATTAATAATTAATTACAAACTCCAATGTACTTTTATAAACTAATAAAAACATATGGTCCTCCCAGGATTCAAACTCCGGACACCACACCCAGAACATAAGCATCTAAACCATTACACCACCAAGTTATAGCAGATTGACTAGAGCAACACAATGGAAACCTAGAAATCCAGTAAAATGTAAAACTTTCAAAATATACAAACCAAAACTGGGACGATACAAGATAAAAGCAAAACTGCCAATACCTAAATATTTAATTTAAAGTTACCTTCCAATCAAATAAGCTTATAATAAAATATCAAAGTTTTAAAATTCCCATGACATAAGTATGCGACCTGCCAGTAATTAGAATCAGATTTAATTTGATTTAATTTGGCTAAAAAACTAATGCAGACTATCTGCTTATATTCATATTGATTCACAAACTTCCCTATCAACTTATGGAGTAATTAGAAAGAATTTGATTTCATTAGGATGTAAAACTTGCTAAATAAACAAACCAAAGCTTGCAAAATAAACAAACCAAAACTTGCAAGATAAACACAAACTAATCAAAATCGCTATGTGGAAATCTATCTATATACAGTACATACTCAGGCCCAAACCCACTATATTTATAATCTAAATAATGCTTAAAATAATCAGGAATATATAATGAAGGCATATACAAAATAATTATATATTTGTACAAACAACTTTAAACAATAGTCTCATTTCTGTAGGTTTATAACATAAGCCGATTAGGATCAGTTTAATACCTATACCTTTGTATCTAAAGATTACATTCAATAATGCAACCATTAAAATTAATGCCTAAAAGAATCTACTAAATTGAGAAGTTCGTCCAATTATTACTACGTTAGAATTTAAAACTTGCAAAATAAACAAACCAAATCTTGGGATAACGTAAAAAGACAAAACAACTTATCAAAATAACTAGTGGAAAAAATGCTCAAGCAAAATAATTTATAAATAAAAGAACATGTTTTGCGCTATTGAAAATTCTAAAAGTAATAGAAATTAATGTACTACTATAATTATGCACAACACTTAACCAGAGGCCATTACTGGTGTAAAATGAATTATGGAAAACTTTCAAAATAAACAAACCAAAACTTAGACGAACAGTAAAAAGACAAAAGAACTTATCAAAATCGCTGTGGAAACTCTTAAACAAAATAATATAAGTCTTCAAGAAAGCGAGTTTATAACAAAATAGGACTGCGAAGTTTAATTTGAAGAACCATTATTGGAACCCATAAAAATCTAGGAAAAATACTCTACCAGGAATTACATCTAAAAAAAAAAAAAAAAAAAAAAATTACTTTAATTTAACAAAAGCCTTTTGATTTAAAGCTATACAGGTATATGAACAAATTTTAGACTTATTGAAGGCATTAACTTAATTAAATTTTAATATTTAACGGCAACCTCTGACTTATTAAATGGCGAATAGACTTTAGACATACTTTTACATAAATTAAAACTTGCAAAATAAACTAACCAAAACTTATATTAACAATAAAAAGACAACTAATAAAAATCGCTATGGAAACAAAGCTTAAGTAAAATAATAATTTATAAATGAAAGCTTGCAAGTGTTTAAAAATTCTCGACTGAAGGCATTAGAAAATAGTCTAAATTATTCAATTTGTACAAACTACTTTAAACAATAGTATAATGGCCTCTTTCTGCAATACCGCATTTATTTTTCAACCTTCTAATTATATTTTGGATACAGATTTAACTATTGCTTTGAGATTATATAATATTTATGATCTTCCATTACTATATTACATTCTTATTCTTTTAACTGGGCTAAACCTGATTTACATTACTCAAACTTTTTAACCAAAATTCCTTCCAAATGACTAGTCTTAGTAGACAAACTTATGTTATAAACCAACCAGAATTAAGTCATGATATAACTCTTGCAAAATAAACAAACCAAAACTGGTAAAACATAAAAGCAACTTATAAAGTTAATAATACTGAAGTTTCACAACTTGGTCACTGCCAAAGCATATTCATATATACTGTACATTAAAAACTTTGATTCCTTAAGTTTTATTTTATGCATGGTACACAAGGTTGATTATAATACAATACAATAAAATTTAGAATTTATTGAACACTAATAATCCGACAAAGATATATATAATTGTTTTGAAACGGCAATATTAATCATAAAAAAATTAAGTGACCAGAATTGAAACTTACAACCCTTTTTAACGTCATTAGTTGACATACATTGGACAAATTTAAAGACAAGTAGATTAGGTGAAAATATCAAAGTTCGTGAACATGGGAGCTACACCAAGGGATCAGATCATATAGTCTGATAGTTAATAAATAATCTAAATTTTATCAATTTCACCACACCACCAAACACCTCCAATGAAATTAATGAATGCAATTATGTGATTCCCCAGGATTCGAACCTGGGGTATCACACACAGAATTGTAGACACCTTAACCATTACACCACCAGGACTTAAAAACATTATAAGTGAGGCAGCTCTGAACAGCACTGCCTGGAGCACTACCATCAGGGCGCAAGACCAGAACTGCACTTAGTGTGGAACAGTCTTTAAATTGATTGAGTATTTAAAAATAATTATTTTGCTGAAGCGTTGTTTCCATAGCGATTTTGATATGTTGTCTTTTTACGGTGTTCGTCCAAGTTTTGGTTTGTTTATTTTGCAAGTCTTACATTATAATTATGTACCAGTAGGCTATATATGAACACTATACTTTTAAACTATTTTGAGCAAGTGAAGGGTAGAACAAAATGGAGTTTTACTTTAGTAGAAACTAAATATATAAAAACGGGGAATGGGCCGGAGTAAAATAAATAGATGTAGATGTCGACCAGGTTCTTTTCCGTTGCTGTAGTGCTGAGTGGTGGAGGTGTGGAAGCCTTAAGTTGACGTAGTGCTGAGTGGAGGTATTGATTCCTTAAGGGGAGACAGACTGATTTTCTGGACCCCCTTCTCCCTAATGTGTAGCCCCCACTATTTGAGATTTTAAGACCAATTCCATTAGTTTGGAGATTTTATGACTTTTCACCCCATTTCTGGCAATATTAGGACCATTTAAGTAGTTTTCCTGGCGAGCAATAGCCAGCCTGTAATTTAGGAGAAATCGGCCTTCGGCCGGGATATTTCTCTACCAAAAAATGTACAAATTTATCTTGAAGGGGTGTCTAGGGGGTGATTTTCTAAGCTTGATCGAGGTCTAGCGAGAAAACTAAGAGACAAAGGAATAAATGAATTAATAGACCATAAAAACTGTCAGTCTCCCCTTAAGTTGGCGTAGTGCTCAGTAGACGTGTGGAATCCTTAATTTTCAATCCAGCCAGCGTAGGGTCCAGGTTTTCAAGGTGATTTGTTCCGGTTTACGTTCTTCTTGCACACCGGGCCAAACCTGTTGAACATAGAATTGCAAAACTTTAAACGGTTATTATTAAATATATGGGCGTTACGGAATTATATTTATTTTTTAAGAATTTAAGTTTTATTATTACTTCACTAAACTAAACTCCTTAGCACCTGATCTCTACTTTAGAAACTAATATTCTATATTTTATTAACTTCACCCCAACACCAGACACCTATGAAATTAATTAAAGCATTTATGTGCAAACTAAACAAACCAAAACTGGGACAAAGACGATATAAAGGCAAAATAACTAATCAAAATCGCTGTGAAAAAAACGCTTACCATAATCCAATTTATGAAATAAAACCCAAAATAAAGCTAACCAAATATCGGCAAGGAAGTGAATTTGATTAAGGAAGGACATAATGTGGTCTAAGGAAATAATTAACACCCCATTCTTAACATTAATCATCAATTACAAACCCCAATGTACTTGAATGTGCTAATGAATTTAAATGTAAAACTTGCAAACTTAAACCAAAACTGGGACAGACAATGTAAAGGCAAAATAACTAATCAAAATCGGTTATAACAAACGCATATGGCCCTCCCGGGATTCGAACTCAGGACACCACACCCAGAACATAAGCATCTAATCCATTACACCACCAAAACAGATTCCAAAAGAATATCGGCAAGACTAGGGCAGCGAAGGAACGATTTCAATGGACAGAAATGTGAAAGAGCTACAGTCAACAAGGAAAAGGGGAGAGACCGCTGAACGGCAGGAACAAATTAGAATTAAAAACTTTCAAAATAAACAAACCAAACTGGGACGATACAAGATAAAAGCAACAGAATTAATCAAAACGGCTATAATTTAAAACTTTCAAAATAAACAAACCAAAACTGGGACGAACACAGTAAAAAGACAAAAATAATAACTATAATAAGTAACACCCCTTTCTTAACATTAATAATCAATTACAAACCCCAATGTACTTTAATGAACTAATAAAAACATATGATCCTCCCAGGATTCAAAGTCAGGACACCACACCCAGAACATAAGCATCTAAACCATTACACCACCAACAGTTATAGCAGATTGACAACTAAACAGAATGGAAACTTAGAAATAAATTAAAATTTAAAACTTGCAAATTAAAATGTAAAACTTGCAAACTAAACAAACCAAAATTGGGACAAGGACAATATAAAGTCAAATTAAATTATCAAAATCGCTATGTGGAAACAACGCTTACTAAAATGAAAATTATTAAATAAAAGAACACAATCCACCACATAGGGTGTACATCACTACATGAGCAAGTTAATCTGTTTCCCAAGCAAACCAATCGCACATATAACAACGCACTATCGTCACGTTAAAGGAAGTAGTCAAGTTTGGGAAGTCCGGGACGTTCTGGCAAATTTTACTAAACTCTGCATGAATAAAGAAACTACATGTTAAATGTCAAAATATTATTTAAAATCAAATTTGCAACATGACAAGACATTAACAATAGTAAAAAATACAAATATTGATAAGATATCTATACTATTACAAAATAATATATAAAATACAGTACACTATTCACTAACGATAGTGCTATCGGGTAGGTACCTGTAAGCATAGCATGCCTCAAGTGACCCCTATCAATAACTACCCTACAAATAACCTACATTTATAGCACAAATAAACTAAGGAAATCGCAAAAGTAAGCAATTGATACTATCGACAATGAATACATATAATATAAAGAGATAATTGCAAAATATGAAGTAACAACAGATTTAAACAAAGAGTACTCTTTTAACAAGAACAATAAATTTAAAAAATCATAATTAATAATAATAATAATAATAATAATAGAAAAAGAAAAAGATAAACAATAAATACAGACAAAAAGTAAGCAGAGGTTATACAAGAAACTTCAAGTTAAAAATGCTTGATTAAAATTATTGATGTCAAATTTTAGAATACAGTCACAATAATTGACCCTAAAAAGATTAAATTTATGGAACAATTTACTTGCCTCAAAACCTCTGTCCACTAAGAGTCTGTATAGTAACCTAGCTCTAGCCCAAAAGTCATCTACTTTAGTGCAGATTTTACAAAATCTTATTAATTGGGAATAAAAACAATTATAAGTGATTTTACTATCGATATTACTACTAAACCTACTACTACAAACCAAAACTGGGACAAAGACGATATGAAGGCAAAATAACTAATCAAAATCGCTATAATGTAAAACTTTCAAAATAAACAAACCAAAACTGGGACGATACAAGATAAAAGCAACAGAATTAATCAAAACGGCTATAATTTAAAACTTTCAAAATAAACAAACCAAAACTTGGACGAACACAGTAAAAAGACAAAAATAATAACTATAATAAGTAACACCCCTTTAACATTAATAATCAATTACAAACTCCAATGTACTTTAATAAACTAATAAAAACATATGGTCCTCCCAGGATTCAAACTCAGGACACCACACCCAGAACATAAACATCTAAACCATTACACCACCAACAGTTATGGCAGATTAAGAACTAAACATAATGGAAACTTAGAAATAAATTAAAATTTAAAACTTGCAAACTAAACAAACCAAAACTGGGACAAAGACGATATAAAGGCAAAATAACTAATCAAAATCGCTATAATGTAAAACTTTCAAAATAAACAAACCAAAACTGGGATGATACAAGATAAAAGCAAAAGAACTAATCAAAACCGCTATCAATTAAAACTTTCAAAATAAACAAACCAAAAATGGGACGATACAAGATAAAAGCAAAAGAACTAATCAAAATCGCTATAATATAAAACTTTCAAAATAAACAAACCAAAGTATTAAAATAGGGAGTCGCACCATAAACAAACCAAAACTGGGACGATACAAGATAAAAGCAAAAGAACTAATCAAAACCGCTATAATGTAAATCTTTCAAAATAAACAAACCAAAACTGGGACGAACACAGTAAAAAGACAAAAATAATAACTATAATAAGTAACACCCCTTTCTTATCATTAATAATCAATTACAAACCCCAATGTACTTTAATGAACTAATAAAAACATATGGTCCTCCCAGGATTCAAACTCAGGACACCACACCCAGAACATAAGCATCACCCCATTTCTTGCAATATTAGGACCCTTTGTGCCATTTAAGTATTTTTCCTGGCAAGCAATAGCCAGCCTGTAATTTTAGGAGGAATCGGCCTTCGGCCGGGATATTTCTCTACCGAAAAATTTGCAAATTTATCTTGAAGGGGTGCCTAGGGAGTGATTTTCTAAGCTTGATCGAGGTCTAGCGAGAAAACTAATATAAAGTAATAAATGAATTAATAGACCATAAAAACTGTCAAGTCTACCCTTAAGTTGGCATAGTGCTGAGTGGAGTTGTGGAATCCTTAATTTTCAATCCAGCCAGCGTAGGGTCCAGGTTTACAAGGTGATCTGTTCGGGTTTGCGTTCTTCTTGCACACCGGGCCAAACCTGTTGAACATAGAATTGCAAAACTTTAAACGGTGATTATTAAATATATGGGCATTAAAGAATTATATTTATTTGATAAGAATTTAAGTTTTATTATTGCTTCACTAAACTAAACTCCTTAGCACCTGATCTCTACTTTAGAAACTAATATTCTATATTTTATTAACTTCACCCCAACACCAGACACCTATGACATTAATTAAAGCATTTATGTGCAAACTAAACTAACCAAAACTGGGACAAAGACGATATTTAAGGCAAAATAACTAATCAAAATCGCTGTGAAAAAAATGCTTACCATAATCAAATTTATGAAATAAAACCCAAAATAAAGCTAACCAAATTATCGGCAAGGAAGTGAATTTGATTAAGGAAGGACATAATGTGGTCTAAGGAAATAATTAATACCCTGTTCTTAACATTAATCATCAATTACAAACCCCAATGTACTTGAATGTGCTAATGAATTAAAATGTAAAACTTGCAAACTTAAACCAAAACTGGGACAGACAATATAAAGGCAAAATAGCTAATCAAAATCGGTTATAACAAAAGCATATAGTCCTCCCGGGATTCAAACTCAGGACACCACACCCAGAACATAAGCATCAAATCCATTACACCACCAAAACAGATTCCAAAAGAATATCGGCAAGACTAGGGCAGCGAAGGAACTATTTCAATGGACAGAAATGTGAAAGAGCTACAGTCAACAAGGAAGAGGCGAGAGACAACGCTGAACAGCAGGAACAAATTAGAATGTAAAACTTTTAAAATAAACAAACCAAACTGGGACGATACAAGATAAAAGCAAAAGAACTAATCAAAACGGCTATAATTTAAAACTTTCAAAATAAACAAACCAAAACTTGGACGAACACAGTAAAAAGACAAAAATAATAACTATAATAAGTAACACCCCTTTAACATTAATAATCAATTACTAACCCCAATGTACTTTAATAAACTAATAAAAACATATGGTCCTCCCAGGATTCAAACTCAGGACACCACACCCAGAACATAAGCATCTAAACCATTACACCACCAACAGTTATAGCAGATTGAGAACTAAACAGAATGGAAACTTAGAAATAAATTAAAATTTAAAACTTGCAAACTAAACAAACCAAAACTGGGACAAAGACGATATAAAGGCAACATAATTAATCAAAATCGCTATAATGTAAAACTTTCAAAATAAACAAACCAAAACTGGGACGATACAAAATAAGAGCAAAAGAACTAATCAAAACGGCTATAATTTAAAACTTTCAAAATAAACAAACCAAAACTGGGACGAACACAGTAAAAAGACAAAACTAATAGCTATAATAAGTAACACCACTTTCTTAACATTAATAATCAATTACAAAACCCCAATGTACTTTAATGAACTAATAAAAACATATGGTCCTCCCAGGATTCAAACTCAGGACACCACACCCAGAACATAAGCATCTAATCCATTACACCACCAAAACAGATTCCAAAAGAATATCGGCAAGACTAGGGCAGCGAAGGAACGATTTCAATGGACAGAAATGTGAGAGCTACAGTCAACAAGGAAAAGGGGAGAGAACGCTGAACGGCAGGAACAAATTAGAATGAAAAACTTTCAAAATAAACAAACCAAACTGGGACGATACAAGATAAAATCAAAAGAACTAATCAAAACCGCTATAATGTAAAACTTTCAAAATAAACAAACCAAAACTGGGACGAACACAGTAAAAAGACCAAAATAATAACTATAATAAGTAACACCCCTTTAACATTAATAATTAATTACAAACCCCAATGTACTTTAATGAACTAATAAAAACATATGATCCTCCCAGGATTCAAAGTCAGGACACCACACCCAGAACATAAGCATCTAAACCATTACACCACCAACAGTTATAGCAGATTGACAACTAATCAGAATGGAAACTTAGAAATAAATTAAAATTTAAAACTTGCAAACTAAACAAACCAAAACTGGGACGAAGACGATATGAAGGCAAAATAACTAATCAAAATCGCTATAATGTAAAACTTTCAAAATAAACAAACCAAAACTGGGACGATACAAGATAAAAGCAAAAGAACTAATCAAAACGGCTATAATTTAAAACTTTCAAAATAAACAAACCAAAACTGGGATGAACACAGTAAAGAGACAAAAATAATAACTATAATAAGTAACACCCCTTTCTTAACATTAATAATCAATTACAAACCCCAATGTACTTTAATGAACTAATAAAAACATATGGTCCTCCCAGGATTCAAACTCAGGACACCACACCCAGAACATAAGCATCTAAACCATTACACCACCAACAGTTATGTTCCTTCCAACAACCAACCATACTCCTAAAATCGATTAATGAAATTTACAAACAGCAGATTGACAACTAAACAGAATGGAAACCTAGAAATAAATTAAAATTTAAAACTTGCAAACTAAACAAAGACGATATAAAGGCAAAATAACTAATCAAAATCGCTATGTGAAAAAAACCGCTTGCCATAATAAAGTTTATGAAATAAAACACAAAATAAAGCTAACCAAATATCGGCAAGGAAGTGAATTTGATTAAGGAAGGACAATGTGGTCTAAGGAAATAATTAACACCCCATTCTTAACATTAATCATCAATTACAAACTCCAATGTACTAATAAATTAAAATTTAAAACTTGCAAACTTAACCCATCGGATCCGGGGGGCCTCATATGATCCTGATCGCTGTGTCCGGGACCATTTTCGTACAGTCAAGCTTCATAATTCAGTAGCTACTGATTGAGACCACCTAGAGCAGTCAACTTTTTTTGCAAATTGTAGAACTTTTTGTTGTCTGTAGAGTGCCGTTGAGATTACATCGCTACGTCACGTGGTTACGGAGTTATGATGATTTTAGCGAAGATACTTAGCCGCACATTTTGCCTCATATGAAACCTACGGGATTCCTGCCAATATTTTTGTTTGCCTCATATTAGGCCTCCCGGATTCCGAGGGTTAAACCAAAACTGGAACCAAAACTGAGACGATACAAGATAAAAGCAAAAGAACTAATCAAAACCGCTATAATGTAAAACTTTCAAAATAAACAAACCAAATTATTATTATTAAAATAGAGAGTCTCGCCATAAACAAACCAAAACTGGGACGATACAAGATAAAACCTAAAGAACTAATCAAAACGGCTATAATTTAAAACTTTCAAAATAAACAAACCAAAACTAGGACGAACACAGTAAAACGACTAAAATAAGTAACACCCCTTTCTTAAAATTAATAATCATTTACAAACCCCAATGTACTTTAATGAACTAATCAAAACATATGGTCCTCCCAGGATACAAACTCAGGACACCACACCCAGAACATAAGCATCTAAACCATTACACCACCAACAGTTATAGCAGATTGACAACTAAACAGAATGGAAACCTAGAAATAAATTACTAAACATAATGGAAACTTAGAAATAAATTAAAATTTAAAACTTGCAAACTAAACTAAACAAACCAAAACTGGGACAAAGAAGATATAAAGGCAAAATAACTAATCAAAATCGCTATAATGTAAAACTTTCAATATAAACAAACCAAAACTGGGATGATACAAGATAAAAGCAAAAGAACTAATCAAAACCGCTATCAATTAAAACTTTCAAAATAAACAAACCAAAAATGGGCGATACAAGATAAAAGCAAAAGAACTAATCAAAATCGCTATAATGTAAAACTTTCAAAATAAACAAACCAAATTATTAAAATAGGGAGTCGCACCATAAACAAACCAAAACTGGGACGATACAAGATAAAAGCAAAAGAACTAATCAAAACCGCTATAATGTAAAACTTTCAAAATAAACAAACCAAAACTGGGACGAACACAGTAAAGACAAAAATAATAACTATAATAAGTAACACCCCTTTCTTATCATTAATAATCAATTACAAACCCCAATGTACTTTAATGAACTAATAAAAACATATGGTCCTCCCAGGATTCAAACTCAGGACACCACACCCAGAACATAAGCATCACCCCATTTCTTGCAATATTAGGACCCTTTGTGCCATTTAAGTATTTTTCCTGGCAAGCAATAGCCAGCCTGCAATTTTAGGAGGAATCGGCCTTCGGCCGGGATATTTCTCTACCGAAAAATTTGCAAATTTATCTTGAAGGGGTGTCTAGGGAGTGATTTTCTAAGCTTGATCGAGGTCTAGCGAGAAAACTAATATAAAGTAATTAATTAATTAATAGACCATAAAAACTGTCAGTCTACCCTTAAGTTGGCGTAGTGCTGAGTGGAGTTGTGGAATCCTTAATTTTCAATCCAGCCAGCGTAGGGTCCAGGTTTACAAGGTGATCTGTTCGGGTTTATGTTCTTCTTGCACACCGGGCCAAACCTGTTGAACATAGAATTGCAAAACTTTAAACGGTGATTATTAAATATATGGGCATTAAAGAATTATATTTATTTAATAAGAATTTAAGTTTTATTATTACTTCACTAAACTAAACTCCTTAGCACCTGATCTCTACTTTAGAAACTAATATTCTATATTTTATTACCTTCACCCCAACACCAGACACCTATGACATTAATTAAAGCATTTATGTGCAAACTAAACTAACCAAAACTGGGACAAAGACGATATAAAGGCAAAACTAACTAATCAAAATTACTGTGAAAAAAATTGCTTACCATAATCAAATTTATGAAATAAAACTCAAAATAAAGCAAACCAAATATCGGCAAGGAAGTGAATTTGATTAAGGAAGGACATAATGTGGTCTAAGGAAATAATTAATACTCTGTTCTTAACATTAATCATCAATTACAAACCCCAATGTACTTGAATGTGCTAATGAATTAAAATTTGAAACTTGCAAACTTAAACCAAATCTGGGACAGACAATATATAGGCAAAATAGCTAATCAAAATCGGTTATAACAAAAGCATATAGTCCTCCCGGGATTCAAACTCAGGACACCACACCCAGAACATAAGCATCAAATCCATTACACCACCAAAACAGATTCCAAAAGAATATCGGCAAGACTAGGCCAGCGAAGGAACGATTTCAATGGACAGAAATGTGAAAGAGCTACAGTCAACAAGGAAGAGGCGAGAGACAACGCTGAACAGCAGGAACAAATTAGAATGTAAAACTTTTAAAATAAACAAACCAAACTGGGACGATACAAGATAAAAGCAAAAGAACTAATCAAAACGGCTATAATTTAAAACTTTCAAAATAAACAAACCAAAACTTGGACGAACACAGTAAAAAGACAAAAATAATAACTATAATAAGTAACACCCCTTTAACATTAATAATCAATTACAAACTCCAATGTACTTTAATAAACTAATAAAAACATATGGTCCTCCCAGGATTCAAACTCAGGACACCACACCCAGAACATAAGCATCTAAACCACCATTACACCAACAGTTATAGCAGATTGAGAACTAAACAGAATGGAAACTAAGAAATAAATTAACATTTAAAACTTGCAAACTAAACAAACCAAAACTGGGACAAAGACGATATAAAGGCAAAATAACTAATCAAAATCGCTATAATGTAAAACTTTCAAAATAAACAAACCAAAACTGGGATGATACAAGATAAAAGCAAAAGAACTAATCAAAACCGCTATAAATTAAAATTTTCAAAATAAACAAACCAAAAATGGGACGATACAAGATAAAAGCAATAGAACTAATCAAAATCGCTATAATGTAATATTTTCAAAATAAACAAACCAAATTATTAAAATAGGGAGTCGCACCATAAACAAACCAAAACTGGGACAATACAAGATAAAAGCAAAAGAACTAATCAAAACCGCTATAATGTAAAACTTTCAAAATAAACAAACCAAAACTGGGACGAACACAGTAAAAAGACAAAAATAATAACTATAATAAGGAACACCCCTTTCTTATCATTAATAATCAATTACAAACCCCAATGTACTTTAATGAACTAATAAAAACATATGGTTCTCCCAGGATTCACTCAGGACACCACACCCAGAACATAAGCATCTAAACCATTACACCACCAACAGGTATAGCAGATTGACTAGAGCAACAGAATGGAAACTTAGAAATAAATTAAAATTTAAAACTTGCAAACTACACAAACCAAAACTGGGACAAAGACGATATTAAGGCAAAATAACTAATCAAAATCGCTATCTGAAAAAAACGCTTACCATAATAAAATTTATGAAATAAAACAAAATAAAGCTAACCAAATATCAGCAAGGAAGTGAATTTGATTAAGGAAGGACAATGTGGTCTAAGGAAATAATTAACACCCCGTTCTTAACATTAATCATCAATTACAAACTCCAATTTACTTGAATGTGCTAATTAATTAAAATTTAAAACTTGCAAACTAAAACCAAAACTGGGACAGACAATATAAAGGCAAAATAACTAATAAAAATCAGTTATAACAAAAGCATATGGTCCTCCCAGGATTCGAACTCAGGACACCACACCCAGAACATAAGCATCTAATCCATTACGCCACCAAAACAAATTCAAAAAGAATATCGGCAAGACTAGGGCAGCGAAGGAAAGATTTCAATGGACAGAAATGCGAAAGAGCTACAGTCAACAAGGAAAAGGTGAGAGAGCGCTAAATGGCAGGAACAAATTAGAATGTAAAACTATCAAAATAAACAAACCAAACTGGGACGATACAAGATATAAGCAAAAGCACTAATCAAATCGCTATAATTCAAAACTTTCAAAATAAACAAACCAAAACTGGGACGATTCAAGATTAAAGCAAAACTGCCAATACCTAAATATTTAATTTAAAGATAGCTTCCAATCAAAAAAGCTTATAATAAAATATCAAAGTTTTAAAATTTCCATGAAATAAGTATGAGACCTGCCAGTAATTCGAATCAGATTTAATTTGATTTTGTTTGGCTAAAAAAGTAATGCAGACTATCTGCTTATATTCATATTTATTCACAAACTCCCCTATCAACTTATGGAGTAATTAGAAAGAATTTCATTTCATTAGGATGTAAAACTTGAAAAATAAACAAACCAAAGCTTGCAAAATAAACAAACCAAAACTTGCAAGATAAACACAAACTAATCAAAATTGCTATGTGGAAATCTATCTACAGTATATACAGTACATACTTAAGCCCAATCCCACTATAATTATAATCTAAATAATGCTTAAAATAATCACGAATATATATTGAAGGCATATACAAAATAATTATATATTTGTACTAACAACTTTAAACAATATAGTCTCATTTCTGCAGGTTTATAACATAAGCCGATTAGGATCAGTTTAATACCTATACCTTTGTATCTAAAGACTACATTTAATAATGCAACCATTAAAATTAATGCCAAAAAGAATCTACTAAATTGAGAAGTTCGTCCAATTATTACTACTTTATAATTTAAAACTTGCAAAATAAACAAACCAAAACTTGGGATAACGGTAAAAAGACAAAACAAGTTATCAAAATAACTAGTGGAAAAAATGCTCAAGCAAAATAATTTATAAATAAAAGAACAGGTTTTGCGCTATTGAAAATTCTAAAAGTAATAGAAATGAATGTACTACTATAATTATGCACAACACTTAACCAGAGGCCATTACTGGTGTAAAATGAATTATGGAAAACTTTCAAAATAAACAAACCAAAACTTAGACGAACAGTAAAAAGACAAAAGAACTTGTCAAAATCGCTGTGGAAACTCTTAAACAAAATAATGTCTTCAAGAAAGAGAGTTTATAACAAAATAGGACTGCGAAGTTTAATTTGAAAAACCATTATTGGAAGTCATAAAAATCTAGGAATAATACTCTACTAGGAATTACATCTAAAATTAAAATTAAAAACAACAAATTACTTTAATTTGACAGAAGCATTTTGATTTAAAGCTATACAGGTATATGAACAAATTTTAGACTTATTGAAGGCATAAAGATAATTAAATTTTAATATTTAACGGCAACCTCCGACTTATTAAACGGCGAATAGACTTTAGACCTATACTTACATAATTTAAAACTTGCAAAATAAACTAACCAAAACTTATATGAACAGTAAAAAGACAATAACTAATAAAAATCGCTATGGAAACAAAGCTTAAGTAAAACAATAATTTATAAACAAAAGAAGCTTGCAAGCGTTTAAAAATTCTCTACTGAAGGCATTAGAAAATAGTCTAAATTATTCAATTTGTACAAACTACTTTAAACAATAGTATAATGGCCTCTCTCTGCAATACCGCATTTATTTTTCAACCTTCTAATTATATTTTGGGTACAGATTTAACTATTGCTTTGGGATTATATAATATTTATGATCTTTCATTACTATATTACATTTCTATTCTTTTAACTGGGCTAAACCTCATTTACATTACTGAAACTTTTTAACCAAAATTCCTTCCAATGACTAGTCTTAGCAGATAAACTTATGTTATAAACCAACCAGAATTAAGTCATGATATAAAACTTGCAAAATAAACAAACCAAAACTGGTAAAACATAAAAGCAACTTATAAAGTTAATACTGAAGTTTCACAACTTGGTCACTGCCAAAACATATTCATATATACATTACAAACTTTGATTCCTTAAAAGTTTATTTTATGCATGGTACACAAAGGTTGATAATACAATACAATCAAATTTAGAATTTATTGAACACAAATAATCAGACAAAGATATATATATAATTGTTTTGAAACTGCAATATTAATCATAAAAAAATTAAGTGATTAGAACTGAAACTTGCAACACTTTAACTTCATTAGTTGACATACATTGGACAAATTTAAAGACAATTAGATTAGGTGAAAATATCAAAGTTCGTGAACATGGGAGCTACACCAACGGAACAGATCATATAGTCTGATAGTTAATAAATAATCTAGATTTTATCAATTTCACCACACCACCAAACTCCTCCAATGAAATTTATGAAAGCAATTAAGTGATCCCTGGGATTCGAACCTGGGTCATCACACACAGATTTGTAGACACCTTAACCATTACACCACCAGGACTGTTAAAAACATTATAAGTGAGGCAGCTCTGAACAGCGCTGCCTGGAGCACTACCATTAGGGCGCAAGACCAGAACCGCACTTAGTGTGGAACAGTCTTTAAATTGATTGAGTATTTAAAAAGAATTATTATTTTGCTGAAGCGTGGTTTCCACAGCGATTTTGATATGTTGTCTTTTTACGGTGTTCGTCCAAGTTTTGCTTTGTTTATTTTGCAACTCTTACATTATAATTATGTACGAGTAGGCTATATATGAACACTATACTTTTAAACTATTTTGAACAAGTGAAGGGTAGAACAAGATGGAGTTTTACTTTAGTAGAAGCTAAATATATAAAAAAAGGGGAATGCGCCTGAGTAAAATCTATAGAAGAAGATGTCGACCAGGTTCTTGTCCGTTACTGTAGTGCTGAGTGGTGGAGGTGTGGATGCCTTAAGTTGACGTAGTGTTGAGTGGAGGTGTGGATTCCTTAAGGGAGACTGATATTCTGGACCCCCTTCTCCCTAATGTTTAGCCCCCACTATTTGAGATTTTAAGATTAATTCCATTAGTTTGGAGATTTTATGACTTTTTTATGACTTTTCTGGCAATATTAGTTCCCTTTGTGCCATTTAAGTGTATTTTTTCCTGGCGAGCAATAGCCAGCCTGTAATTTTAGGAGGTTATCGGCCTTCGGCCGGGATATTTGTCTACCGAAAAATGTACAAATTTATCTTTAAGGGGTGTCTAGGGGGTGATTTTCTAAGCTTGATGGAAGTCTAGCGAGAAAACTAAGAGATAAAGGAATAAATGAATTAACCAGGAAACTGCGGGGAGAGTCTTAAGAGCTCCCCCGGCGGACTGCGGGGAGACTCTTAAGAGTCAGAGGAAAAAAAAATCAACTTTTGACATCGAAAAAAAAAATGATTTATTTATTTTTTATTTTTTTGGCCCCTGGGCCATGCAAAATCTCAGTCCTCTACCTCCCCTCCTTCCCCACTTTCCTCCTCTCCTTCAGTTATCACCTATTTTCCCTGTTATTCCCTTATTCTGAGGTATATTTTCGTGCTAACATTAGAAATCCGGTTGCCGGGTGTGGTCATCACTGATAGCAAGCGAATGCAAGCGAATGCAAGAGAGAGAGAGAGTATCGATCGACTGTGTCTCAGTGGCCTTGGGGGAAATTGGCGGGAAAGCAGCTTGCCTCACCCATACATTATACAACTCGCAGGCTATATCTCCGATTTTGACCATCCAAACGCTGTTTTCACTCGTTTTATTGTTGTTTCAGGTTAATACCTTTATAATCAACCCATAATAAGCGCATATGGATAAGTATTAATGGTACAATGAATATTTTAGTGACGGAAACACCTCAAATACATGCGCACAGGGAGAGGTGTCTAATTACCCCCATGCGCACTTCAGAGGTTAATAGACCATAAAAACTTTCAGTCTCTCCTTAAGTTGGCGTAGTGCTGAGTGGAGGTGTGGAATCCTTAATTTTCAATCCAGCCAGCGTAGGGCCCAGGTTTTCAAGGTGATTTGTTCGGGTTTATGTTCTTCTTGCACACCGGGCCAAACCTGTTGAACATAGAATTGCAAAACTTTAAGCAGTGATTAAATATATGGGCATTAAAGAATTATATTTATTTGATAAGAATTTAAGTTTTATTATTACTTCACTAAACTAAACTCCTTAGTACCTGATCTCTACTTTAGAAACTATTATTCTATATTTTATTAACTTCACCCCAACACCAAACACCTATGAAATTAATTAAAGCATTTATGTGATCCACCGGGATTCGAACCTGGGTTATCACAACTAATTTAAAGATTTAACTCTAAAGCTTACTTCTCCACAAATTTCTCCTAATGGCTGAATAGTCACAATACCACGCTAACTTACCGCCGGCTAGCAAACAAATAGTAACAACCACTGAGCGATCTCTGCCATACCCATAGCTTACTCCGACTGTTCCTTTTACTTTTATATTTTCTAGATCTCAAGTGACTGCGTCTCTTCCGTGGATTGACCTCCCAGTCTACCTAGATTGGAAGCCAAAGAGTCACATTTTTTCCTTTGCCCCTCAACTTTCTCTTCATAATTGCTGAGGGCCACAGGGTCCTGGATGGGGCTTTGGTTTCCTGGGCGTTTCCGCACCCTCCTCAGTTCCCCGCCATGGAGTGGCTTCGGTCACCCAGGCTTTATTGTGGTCGGCAGTGAGGGTTCTGTGGGGGTGCACGGTTATGGCCTTGGCCTTGCTCGGGGTCTTGGGGCTGTTCGGCCAGGCAGCTTGGGGAAGAACAACAACAACCATGAAATATATATCGTTGTCCCTATTCAAGCTCTGTCTCGAATACTGTAATTATAATATGATAAAGATTATAAGAATACAGTAGACCCTCGGTTAGCGAACAGGTTCCGTTCCGAAAATACCGTGCGCAGAGCGAAATTACGTTGGGCGAAATGATAGCCTTATGGGATTAATTAGTTTGGTTCTAGGACTCTAATTTGGTCCCCTATCCACCTATATTACCCACCTTTTTACTCAAACCGAATCAATATATGGGTATTTTATGTTATATTGCTGATGCAGTTATAAGTACATATGCAACATAACATACAACTGGCCAATAAAACACATAAGTACCGGTAACACACACAAACCGAGTCATTCATGGGATCGTAAGGGAAGCAGCAGGAGTGTTGTCAATTTTGCTACTTTTGCGCTAGACCTAGGTTTATATTTTTATCTAGTGGAAAATATTTACATCTAGTGACACAAATTCTGGTGATATTCTGTAGATTCAAGCTAGATTTGATTGATATTCTAGAGGCTTGCACTATTCTGAAGATTTTCGGCACAAATTTATTATCTAGCAGCCTTCTAGCGACATTTGAGAATGGATCTAGCGGATTATTTTTATTTGGTAACCCGGAGCTTTGCTGTCGTCTGCTCCCGATGTCGGCATTCACTATCTGGCCATTTTTGTCTAAACAGGCAGACAAACGGTATTTTCGGTGTGTTCCAAGGTTGCTTTAATGAATACAATCTTAAGCTATGATAAGAATTCTAGATTGGCCATTAAATTTGCAGATCACGAAAAAAAAACTACAAATCCCAGAACTGACTTGTAAACGAAACAACAGTTAGGCTAGGCCTAGGCTAGGCTAACTAATATTAGTCTTTCGAAATAACGAGTTGATGATGCCATACGCACATAAATGACAAACTTATGAAAACAAAATCAGATTAGTAATGCATGGGTAGATCTAGGAAAAAGTAATGAACCAGGAAGCCACTGTGGATAGTGAGAGCAAGCGAAAAATTGGTATCGAAATGACACGAGGTTAGGCGGCTAACCAATTGAAGTATTTTTCGCAACCATAAATAAATGCTGCTATAGCATATACATAACAAACTTATGGAAAAAGATTCAAGAATAGCATTTAAATCAGCAGTTCTTATGTGTTATTCAATTAAATGTGTTTATGGTAAAATGGGGAAATCCAATGTGTACGAAAATGACTTCTTGAGTGCATGAAACGCCTTTGTAAACACCATGTGGAATCTATCCTAGTTTTGATCTAATAACTTTTAAGTTGTGTCCTCACTAACAGTTGAGTTGTTTGAGTGTTAAGAAGGTTTGGGGCTAGGCTAGCCTTCGGTATAAAGTTCGGTAAAGTGATCTATGGTATGTTAAGTGAGCAAATGGTAGTAATTTGTGATCTTCGTACTACCGAAATTTCGCTGAATGAACGTTCTTAAGTAGGGGGGGTCAACTGTATAATAGTAGCCCAAATAAGTAGGAAATTAAAATAGAAAACTTTAAAATTAACTCCAAAGTTACTGTTCAAATTAATATAACTCATTAAAATTAAACCCTATCGAAATGACTACACAAAATTTATGTGGAAAAATGTTTTTAAATTTATCAGAAATTAAACCGAGATTATAATTTAAAACTTGCAAAACAAACCAAAACTGGGACAAGATAAACACAAAGGAACTAATCAAAATGGCTATGTGGAATTACGCTTAAATAATTAAAATTTTAAATAAAATCCAGATTTAAATAAGTAGGAAATTACATCTTTGTGCTGAAGGGGTTAAGAAGTACCCCACAGTGAAATGGTTAAAGAATAATTATGGTGTATCGATTTAATACAGATTTGTTTTCACCAACCCACCAATTAATTTACAAATAAACCTAACTAATGAAATCTATAAAAGTAACCCAACTAATGAAATCAATAAAAGTAATTAATACATGTGGTACTCCTAGGACTGGAACCTAGGATACTCTTTACCGAAATTTCGCACACTAAGCATTAGGCCATAGATTAAAATTTAAAACTTGCAAACTAAACAAACCAAAAGTCTGACAGACAATATAAAGGCAAAATAACTACTCAAAATCGCTGTTTTAACAACGCTTATTAAAATAAAATTTATGAAATAAAGGAACACGATCTACCACATAGGGTGTACATTACTAAATGAGCAAGTTATCCGGTCAACTCAGCCCCTTCTCCAGTTTTTTGTTAAAGAATACTACATTAGAGTTAGTACAGCCAAAAGCAACCGATCACTGGTAAACATAACTTGTGCAAAATCTAGAGCGAGACTAACTTTACAATTCTGTCATTTCATACTTTTTCAGCAACCAACTTTCTTCTAAACTTAATCAATTAAACTAATACATGTGGCACTCCAAGGACTCTAACCTAGGATTCCCACACCGAAATTCTGCACATTTATGCATTATGCTAACAAAGAAAACTTTAAACCTTGTGACTGGTAAGGAAATATATTAATAAAATTAAGTGTTTAGCAATATCATATACCGGGTATATATATATTTGCTTTTGACTATACAGTTTAGAGAAGTTAGATAAGTTTTTATTAAAAAGTTTGGTTAGTTTTGGTTAAGTTGGGTATGTTAGGAAGAGATAAGTTAGGAGCTTTATGTTAGTAATAGATAAGTTAAGAGCTTGGTTAAGTTGGCTATGTTAGTACAAGATAAGTTAGGAGCTGGGGTTAAATTGACCGAGGCTGGCATGGATATTACCCTTCTATTCATATTTTTTCACCAACCAACTTTACTTTTAAACTCTATGAAAACAAATACACGCGCCACTCCAAGGACTCGAACCTAGGATACATCAAAACTCCGCGCATTTATGAATTACACTATGAAGACTGTTCGAAAAACAAAAAAAGTTGTAATAATTCTAATTATCCAGTTCCAATCTATACCCTAGTCCCCCTCGCATCATCCTACCCAAGAACAACCCTCCGGTCTAAACTCCTACCCACAAGCTTCCACATATTGGTGATTTCTATGCACGTATCATTCGTGTTTCGTTACTCCAATGCAAAGTGCCTAAAAGTTAAACCATACCTTACATTTAACCACAAGAATTCCTAAATTTTATGCTTTTTACACCAACCAACTTCACATCTAAACTCAATGAAATCAACAAATACATGTAGCACTCCGAGGACTCGAACCCAGGATACTCTCATCGAAATTCCGCGCACTATCCATTACGCTATCAAGATAGTTAAAGAAATATACACAATCCTAAGAATTATTATGCAGTTTCGCATCTTGCATTTACTATGTTTCACAACCCAAACTTCCTTTGTGCGAACTTTCTTAATTCCATTTTTTTTTTTTTAGTTACTCAAATCTTTAAATATTTTAACAGTAACTTTTGAGTTAGTTTTAAAGTCCTATATTTTAATCTAATTACACTAATTCATATTTTTTCACCAACCAACTTTACTTCTAAACTCAATGAAATCATCAAATACATGTGGCACTCCAAGGACTAACATAGGATACTCGCACGAAAATTCCGCGCACTTATGCATTACCGGTATACAAAATCAATTTAGAAAATTTAGGATTCAGGCCTACAAAATATGACAGATCAAGTATGACTTTGAAAAAGTATACGCCCAGAAAAATACTAATGAAATTTATGTTTAATCAAACTTAATATACTGCAATGGACAATTTACTGCAAAGACAGATTGTTCAAGTTTAAGACTATTTCTGCATTAAATATTTAACACTATTTTACAATGCACTAAGAATGTATACTATTTACTCTTGTGTAGTAGCTTCAATGGTTTACATTAAGAAACTATTCCCCCTTCCAGAATAATTCTAGTACAATTATTTTAAGTTCTAGTGCCTCAAGGTTACATAACAAATCATATTTTTCACCAACCATCTTTACTTCTAAACTCAATGAAAAACAAATACATGTGTCACTCCAGGACTCTAACCTAGGATACTCACACCAAAATTCCGCGCACTTATGCATTACACTATTAAGACAGCTGTGCCAGTTTGAAGAACTTTACATCTATGAGAGCATAGTACAGTCTGTGACCCATCCCCCTAGGGACAATCACTGTTCAGAGTTTCACAACTCTTTATAACTTTCCTGGCAAGTTTATTTTAGTGACCCAAAAGACTTTGGATATACGGAAATATGGTTTTACCACTGTCCTACAGCGACACCTCCGGGAAATATATAAAAAGGTGGTATAAATCTACTTATCTTTGTGTGCACATGTGGCTGGTGGGTTAAGGGTTCCTGGTGTGTCCTGGTTGGCTGGTGTGTCCTGGTTGGATGGGGCGTCTTGGTAGGTTAGCTTGTCTTGGTTGTGGTAGGCTGGTGTAGTCAGGTAGGTAGTAGTCTGCATCATCTGTTGAGGAAAAGGGGTTCGGTCAGGGTTGATCAAATCTTTATAAAATGCTGGAAACATTGGCATGGCAAGCATATTTATTAAAAATTATATTAAATGCTTAAAAATATCAACTAAGCAAATTGAATATAAATAAATTTGAAATTATTAAAACAAATATATAGCCTACTAAATGTTGAACACTTTAATGCCGCGTATAAACCTTTGCAATAATTATTTAGTACAACTAACTTTTCAATGAAAGTGGTCCCGGACCCTGAGAATTAGAACCCTTGAATGTGGTTTCTGTTTGGGCTCTGTCTTGAGTCGGCCACCCCCAGCAAGGAGGTATGTGCCATAGTAAATACATACAAACTTTCTACCCTAAGCTAACTAACAAGCCAGTTACTTTAGATTGAAGGACAATTATCAACTTTAATATTTTGCTAAGAGGTTGCAAAGCTTCTAAAACAGAACATTAATTTGATATTAATTTGATATTAATCTGATTTTGTGCAATTACATATAGAATTAAGACAAAATGGTCTTTAATTTAGCATTCATTCTTAATTAACTTCAAAATATAACCCCTTACATATAGTTTGGGATATGAAAACCGATACAGGATTAAAATATAAGTGTATCCCATTTAAGAAGTACAGTATCTAATAAATTCATATTTAGTCACCAACCAACCAATTAACTAACAAATATACCTAATTAATGAAATAAATGAAACTAATGAATAAGTGTGGTTCTCTAAGGACTCTAACCCTAGGATGATACTCTCACCTAAATTCGGTGCACTAAGCGCTATCAAGATCAAAATATTTCATTTACTTCTCTAAAGTGCATATTCTTCCAATTCCAACTGCACTAAAAAACTTTACAGCACAATTTTAATTTCAAAGCAAAAAATTATATTCTATTTTTATATTACACCCAACCCCTCCCAAAGAAATTAATGAAAGCAAGCATGTGATCCACTGGGATTCGAACCTGGGTTACCACATACAGATTGTAAACACTAACCATTACATCAAGGCAATTACTGTAATATAAATAAGGAACACCCAATTCTTAACATTAATCCTCAATTACAAACTCCAATAATCTCAATAACATTCATCAGCATACCCATACTCCCCACCAAGCCCTCTACACCCCATCATCTCCTGATATCACCTTTTGCTCCCCCGAACTCGCCCCCACAACATCCTGGAGGGTGGTCAGAACCTTAGGCTCAGACCACCTCCCGATCATTTTCACCACTCCGCTTAAGAATGTAAACAGAGAAACCGATCTGGGAGTAACAATATCGAGTAACCTAAAACCGAGTCAACAATGTTCAGAAGTTGTTAAGAAGGCAAACAAAATAATTGGCTTTATAGGCAGGTCATTTGAGCATAAATCCAAAGAAGTTATCCTAACCCTTTACAATTCCTTAGTCCGCCCTCTTCTGGAATACTGCGTTCAATCCTGGTGCCCTTATTACCAAAAAGATATAAACAAGCTAGAACGAGTTCAATGTAGAGTTACCAAAATGATACCTAGCCTAAAGAACAAACCATACGAAGAGCGTCTTAGAGAATTAAATCTATTTCCTTTAACCCAGCGCAGATTAAGAGCAGACTTAATTCAAGTGTTCAAAATCATCAAAGGCATCGACAATATGAACTGTAGTAAGTACTTCACAATCTAATTACACGCTGGGAAACGGTTGCAAAATTATTGGAAAATCTTTTAACTCGCACGAATCTAAGAATTTCTTCTTCAATAGAGTTGTCAACTTGTGGAATGGGCTTCCCCGAAACGTTATAGACTGCATCACCGTTGATTCATTTAAACTCCGCTTAGACAAATATCTCGCATCAAACCCGCGACTGACTGCGTTTGTAAATTAATAACTTTATTTTATCCCCCCCTCAGTTACTAACCCATCTGTCCTCTACTAACTTCCTAATCCTGCCACGGACATTAGTTCCAGGGCAGTAATTCCCTTTCCAATGTTCCCTTACCCACTCTAAACCACTGTTTGGACACTTGATCCTCAGTGTTTTGGAGGACAAGCAACCTAGAAGGGTCACTAGATCTGTTGTTGCTTGATTTCCTTTGTACTTTGTACCACCAAAACAACTTACCCCAGCTAGCCACAGACACACTTACACTAACTATAAAAGAGCTAACTGGGAAGCTTTCACAAATGAGACAGAACAACACTTTGAAACCTTAAACAGTACACCCATAACTAACATCAACAATGCTGTACACACATTTAACACGACTATCCAAAACGCCGACAAGAAACACATTCCAAGAGGTAACATAAAAAAACACAACCCCAACTTCTCACCAGAAATTCAAAACCTCATCATACAATGCGACACACTGAAACACTCCCCAGCACCCCACACAAGACATCAATCAACAAATTCAAGCACTCAACATCCAGATTAACAACAAAATACAAGAACAACAAACACTAAATTGGAATAACTTCCTACAAACACTCGATCACAAAACAAACCCCAAAAAACTCTACAGAACACTAAACAGCATCACACTTTCCAACAGCAACACAACACAATCACATGCTGCAATCACAACAACAGACTCTACTCCTTCACGTAAATAACAAGCGAACACTCTCATCAATCACTTCTCTCATGTCAGTCACCTAAAACCCCACAAAGACGACCGACGTGTCATCCGACGCAAAAGACAATTCCCCACAGACCCTGACTATACACCCTTCACCAACAACCAGACAAAGCATATCATCAACAACCTCAAGTTCTCACCCGCCTGTGGCCTAGACAACATAAGCAACATTCACCTCAGACACCTGGGACCACAAGGCATACAAGCACCTCACTAACATATCAAACTACAGCTACTCACACAACACAATACCAGACATCTGGAAGCATGGTATCATCATCACATTCCCCAAACTTAACAAAGACCCCACGCTACCCTCTTCACACCGCCCTATCACACTCCTTTGCACCCCCTCCAAAGTCATAGAGCGCCTTGTACTACAACTGATGACACCTGACTTACCCCTTTCTCCAACACAACACGGCTTCAGGCCATTGCACTCCACAAACACTCTTCTTACAGACCTTACACAGAGCTTTTGACGGCATCAACTCAGCTAGACCACCACACAGATCAGTACTTGCCACACTTGACATTAGTAAAGCCTTCGATGCCATCCCCCGCCACAACTTAAACAAAATCTACAACACAAACATGCACAACACAAAAAGATGGCTGGCCAACTTCTTAGCAGGTAGATGTGCACACTTATCTTTTGCCGGTCAGTCATCTAGCATTAGAAATTTCCCAAACGGAGTCCCGCAAGGATCCGTCCTGTCGCCCGCACTCTTCAATCTGTACATGCATGATATAAATACACCAAATTCACCCCAAATAACCATAGCCTCCTACGCAGACGACATAACACTCACAAGCACGCACCAAAACCCAGACACAGCAACAAGACTCCTTCAAGACTATCTCGACACATTACATGAATGGTGCACTACACACACTCAATTTAGCCCCAGCTAAATCCACTGCAACCCTCCTCACAAGCTGGACAGGAGAGCACAATTACGTCCCGGGACTCTACATAAACAACACACCCCTAACACCCACCCAAAATCCTAGGAGTAACATACGACACCCAAATGACATTCAAACAGCACACCACAAACACGAAAAAGAAACTGACACCTAGACTTAATGCCCTCAGATCACTTGCCCACACGAAATTTGGACACAACAAAGAAACCACCACCAGTCTACAAACAGATATCCGAGATGGCGGGAGGGATGAAGGGTGCGGGCGTAGCCCTCTCTCTATGTATCATCCTTCTCAACATCCAGAGGGGCTGTGCTGATATACAGGTGCAGAGGGGACCGGTAGTGTACCAGGTCAACACTAAACAAGTATTGAGGGACCTCGTCACACAGAAATCACACACGAGTGAAATTTCTGTCACCATTCCTGCCTGGTCTATTTCATATCGGGAAGACGCCACGGCTTGGCAAATACTCTGGCACAACCTCGCTACAACACCTATTGTGCTACACTCTAATTAGCTGCGGAGATGTAGAGACCAACCCCGGCCCTAGTTCAACGTTGAAGAAACCTCACCACCAAACAAGTAAGGCAGACACCGACATTTCAACAGTCCCTATCAGTAAAATTCGTTATAACAAACTGGGCCAGCAGGCACCCAAGTCTCCTGTCACGCTCCAACTCACAACCAAGACCGCAGGGCAACCGCCAGCACAGTGCCAACATTCTACCTACTCAACATTACCCTCAACTGTATCATCACTACCACAGATCTCGGTGACCCAAGTAACACAACATGCAACCAGAACACCCAAACAAGCAGGAAGCTCTAGCAAACACATCGACAATGAAGTAACAGCAACGAACAAGAAAGACAACAAGAGAAACCACCCACCACCCACAACACGACGCCGCTGTACAATAAATCAACCAAACCTACTACAACACAACCCAACACTATCGGCGACCCAGGTAGCTCAACATGCAACCAGAACAGCAAAAAAAGAAGGGATCAGTCGCAACAACATCAACAATAAAGCAGCAACAACGGCCAAGAACAAGGACATAAAACAACAAATACAGGTAGGGGTGGGAGGGGGGCAAGGGGGAGCCACAACCTGTCCTCATCTCACGCGCTCACACACCATCAGCCGCTCACGGCGCACAGCTGATCACCACACCGCCAGACGTACGATGAACAGTAACAGGAAAATATGTATAGTGTGCGATATTGGATTCAACAAAAGGAGTACAATGTCACAATGTAGTAGTTGTAATGAAACAGTACATGATCGATGTACTTACGTTACTAGCAGAAAAGAAGTGGAATGCGATAAATGTAGGGAAGTAGCTATTAAGGGTCCTAAAATCATTTGTGAAATATGTGAATCACTCATAACAAGAAAACAAAGGATCATAAACTGTGTTAAGTGTAAAACTGTAGCTCACATGAAGTGCATGTCTAAGAAGACCAACAGTGAAGAACGGGAATTCCTATGCAACATATGTGCCTTGCATTCATTACCGAATATTAATGTAAATGAACCAATTAGTATTAACAACTCAGAATCCAGCCAGGACACATTCAATATCAAAGATGAATACAGTGTTCACCAACAAAGGGCTCCATCTTATCCACATTAACGCCAGATCAATGTACCATAAATTGTCAGAATTAAACTTGTTAGCTAATGAGGCCAAAGCTTCAATATTTGCAATCACAGAAACCTGGCTGGATTCAAGTATAAACGATGGTGAAATAAACATTCAAGGTTTCAATATGGTTAGGAATGATCGCAATAGGCATGGGGGAGGAGTATGTCTGTATGTAAAAAACAACCTCACACACACAACCAGGACCGACCTCCATGTAGAAAATCACGAAGCTCTGTGGATCGATCTACACCTGCCGAGGACAAGACCCATCACAATTGGGGTATGCTATAGGCCACCAGACGACACACAATTCTTGACCAAATTTGAACGAACGTTGTCATCGCTAGACCCTCGGAATGAATCCATCATACTAGGGGATTTTAACCTGTGTTACAAACAACGAAATGATAGGCTTGTACGAGAATATAGGCATATACTGACAATGCACAATCACAAACAACTCATCACAACCCCCACACGTATCTCTGAGAACACTGCCACAATAATAGACCACATAAACTGTAACAGAGAAGACAAAATATCCCAATCAGGGGTTATACAGACTGGGATAAGTGATCACTTCGTCACATATTGCACACGAAAAACCACAAAAATTACCCTAGAGAATCACAAGATTATCAAAACAAGGTCACTCAGAAACTACAATAAACATTTCTGGACATTTTATGGAATACAGACTGGTCTCCAGTGTTTGGAAGTACAAACGTTAATGACGCATGGGTTGGCTTCAGAACCATCATCACAAACATTCTAGACGAAATAGCTCCTCTGAAAGACATACGAATTAAAGCAAGGTCAGACCCATGGATCAACAATGACATACTACACCATCTGGAACACAGAGACAATCTGTTAAAAAGGCTAGCGAAACAGACAGGATCAAGGTCTGAAACATGAGTTCAACAGGGCCAGGAATAAACTAAGTAAGAAAATAAAATTAGCGAAAACTAATTATTTTCACAATAAGGCAGAGGAATATCAGAATAACCCAAAGAAACTATGGAGGCACCTAAAAACAACAGGCTACAGCAACAAGACAAGGGATTCATCTAACACTAATATTGCTCTCACCATTAATGATCAGATTTGCCACGATAAACGACAAATTTCAACCTACTTCAACTCCTTCACCTCCATAGCAAACACACTTGCACAGAACCTACCTCAACCTCTCAATAAATACACGACAACAACGGCCACCTTTCGAAATTTCTACAGAGATAAAGACATACACCCAAACACATTTGGATTGCAAAATGTTAACCAAAATACACTTTTGACGAGCTGTCTAACCTAAATGTACATAAAAGCACAGGACCAGACAAAATTCCTGACAAATTTCTACGAGATGGAGCCATTGGTATAGCAGGCCCCCTAACCCACATCATAAACTTGTCAATTAACACCAACACTGTACCTGCTGAACTGAAGGAAGCTATTGTAACCCCTCTATTCAAGAAAGGAAATAAACTAGAAGTTGGTAACTACAGACCAGTTAGCATATTATGTATTGTATCTAAAATCCTTGAAAGAGCGGTATACACCCAAATTGAACACTACCTCAAACAAAATGATCTATTCTATAAGTTTCAATCAGGTTTCAGATGCATGTACTCGACAGACTCCTGTCTCATCCACTTAACGGATCACATTCGTAAAGAAATGTCTAAAGGTAACTACACTGGTATGGTTCTTCTTGATCTACAAAAAGCGTTTGACACAGTAGACCATGATATCCTATGTAATAAACTACAAGCAATGGGCATAGGATCTGTGAACTGGTTTAAATCTTATCTTAGTGGTAGAACCCAAAGAGTTAAAATTGACGATAATATATCTGATCCTATGCCAATTAACTGTGGGGTCCCGCAGGGAAGCATCCTTGGTCCCTTACTCTTTCTCTGTTATGTGAACGACATGGAACTGAGTGTCTCATGTAAATTATTACTGTATGCAGACGACAGCGTGCTCCTGATTTCAGGACCCAATAAGTATTGCCGCTTCACATTCCAAAGAACTAGAATCATGTAGTGAATGGCTAGTGGACAATAGACTATCTCTTCACCTGGGCAAGACGGAAGCCATCTTATGTGGAACAAAACGCAAACTGAAAGACATTGTGGGCTTCTCGGTCAACTGTAATGATATTCCTATAACAACAGTGTCACAAGTTAAATATCTCGGACTAAAACTGGACGCGAGTTTGTCAGGTGAAACAATTTTGGAATCTATCCTGAGTAAGTGTAGAGCACGTATAAAATACCTGTATAGACAGGTGGGATGCTTGCCCGCGGCGACCAAAAAGACCCTCTGCCAAGCGCTTGTTCAATGTCATTTTGACTATTCTGTGTCATCCTGGTACTCTGCATCATCTAAATCAGCACAGCACAAACTTCAGGTCACTCAAAATAAAATAGTTAGGTTCATGCTGAACCTAGGACCCAGATCACATGTTGGCCAGGAACAACTTCAGTCACTAGGTATGCTCAATGTCGCTGACAGGGCCAAACAAATCAGGCTCACTAATGCCTTCAACATTTTCTATGACAGATCTCCAGAGTACCTAAAGAATGATTTTGTTAAAGCAAATGATTGGAGTGGACATAATACAAGAAACAGGATGTTTAATTTTAAGGTCCCGAGAATCCAAGGACAGGGTAAGCAAACATTCTTCTTCACCGCCATCAAAGACTGGAACGACCTACCCCAGTCAGTCCGTGAAAAGAGAACACTGTATTCCTTCAGACGTAGCCTGAAGGAACACCTGAACCGGACAGCTGCGAGAAGGGAGCACCAAGCTTATGTCTACTACTAAATGCTACATAAGAGATAGACAAACCAAACTGAAAGGATTACTGATTACGGATTACTGATATTTACTATAGGATGTAAGGTATCTTAAAATAACCCCCTAGAAATACTTTCTCTAAAGTATCTATTTCTTTATCCTCCCCATTTTCCCCAGCTAACCTAATCCCACAAGGACCCCAATGGAAATATGCCTAACGGCCTTATTGGGCTATCCTTAGTTGGAATTATGCAAGGCTGATACATGTCATATTTGTAACAAACTATGTGGTACCAACTCTGTAAATTGCTAACTGAATAAATATTATTATTATTATTATTATTAAATATTAAACAATACATAAGATCAGTTATGGAATACGCAAGCCCGGCCTGGGCTTCTAACCTAGCTGAAACACACAAGACCTTACAGACTATAAAAAATAAAGCCCTTAAAATCATCACAGGATGCACAGCTACTACACCCACAGATCACATACATCAAGAAACCAAAGTCCTAAAAGTCAAAGATCATCTAGACAGGAGAGGCACTCAATTCCTGGCAGCAGCCTCCACGAATCAACACCACCCACTAAACTACATGGCAACACACCCACAGACACCAAGAAATATCAAAACAACACCCAGCACACGCTACCACACACAAATACTGTCTTCTCTCCCTCCCTGCCCACCCCAAACCAACTTCCGGAAGCACATCCATACTCATATCACTCGCCGTTCCATCCACTCACTCATAGACAACACGCAGCTGCAAGCACGACCTCCCGAAATCCATCCTTCTGAATCCTCCCTTCCTCGCGAGGACAGAGTCCACCTGGCCAGGCTGAGATGCGGACACCATCCAGCTCTTCTGAGCTATCAGAAGAGACTGGATGACTCCGTCGTCGACACCTGCCCGGGTTGTAACACAGCACCCCATACCATAAAACACATCATAGAAGACTGCATTTCACATAACCACTTACGCCAACAACACAATTTACACTATTTGAGAGCTCTGTGGGAGAGCCCGACCGTGGCCATGGCCTTCCTTAAGGACTTAGGGCTGTTCGGCCAGGCAGCTTAGGGAACAACAACAACAACAAACCCCAATGTTTTTTTTATAAACTAATGAAAGCATATGGTCCTCCCAGGATTCAAACTCGGGACACCACACCCAGAACACAATTATCTAAACTATTACACCACCAACACAGCAGCACAAAGCTACTCGATCTAGGAAGCTTGCCGTGGGAGGAAGATCAGTTAAAAAGGCTGTTATTGGGCACCATGTTGTGTGGGGGCTCCTCAGACTATCAACCCTTGCTAAAAATATGCTTAATCTTTACATGTTTAGAGTTCAGATATATATATACGCTGCATTATAATTTAAAATGTTTAAACTAAAACAAAAACTTGGAAGAACCCAGTAAAAAGACAAAAAAATGCAATAAATAAACGTGTAGCAAAACTGTTTATGGTAATTCTATTACGGTCAGCTCAATCCCTTGTCCAGGTTTAGTCGAGGAAAAAGTGCATGTACAGTCAAATTCAGTATTTCACCGCTATCCAGGATTGAGTAACACCGCGTTCTTAATGTTACATCAATTACAAACGCCAATGTATTTTAATAAACTAATTAAATCATAGTGCTCCCGGGATTCGAACTCGGGACACTACACCCAGAACATAAGCATCTAAACAGAGATAAACAGATATTAACTCTACTCTCCAACGCCGAGATTAATAGTACTAGGCTAGTCAATCGCCGTTCAAAACAAAACTCTAGGAAGTTAAAATATATAAAGCTTTAAAACGAACTCAAAAGTAACCAGTAAAAAGTCTGTTTAAGAGCAAAGTTATTGAAATATTGAACCCCACTGAGAGATTAGAAACATTTACTGGCTCACGTGTATTTGTGATATGGGATGGTATGGACATGTGGAGAGAATGGATGAACAAAATTCGGTGAAAAAATGCAGGTCTGTGATTGTGGAGGGAGCTGCACCAATGGGTGGACCGAGGAAGACCTGGGATCGGACTATACGCGCCGATTTCAAATCCAAGAACTTGACAAGTGAAGCAGCCCTTAACAGGGTTGCCTGGAACGCCGCCATTAGGACAAGAGACTGAAACTGCACTTATGTGTGGAACACTCAGTCTTAAAATGTTATGTATGTATGTATGACCGTACAGAAGATTAAGACAGTTTAGAAGATTAGGGCAGTTTAGAAGATTAGGACAGTTTAGCAGATATTGTGGTTAATCCTAGCTATGTTAGTTATACAGGTTAGTGTACATATAGAGGTTAGTTTGAGTTAGGTTAGGAGCTGGGGTTGACCTGACCGTGGAATTCACATTAAACTTCTATAGCCTACAGTACAGTTATTGAAATAAGTAGTTTTGTTCTGGACCCCCTTCTCATATTTAGCCCCATTAGTTTAGACGTTTGCCCCATTAGTTAGGCAATTTTAACACTTTTCACCCTATGTATTTTTTATTTGATCCTGGCAAGCTGTTTGCGGATGATACAGTTCTGATGAGTGATAATGAATGGGAGTTGCAGGGTCTGGTAAATGAGTTTAGAACAGTGTGCGAAAAACAGAATTTGAAGGTAAATGCGGGGAAGAGCAAGGTTATGGTCTTCGAAAGGGGTGAAGTCGCAGAGTGTGAGGTGAAGCTGAACGGTCAGGCTATGGGATCGTCAACTCTTAAGTATCTGGGCAGTGTGTTGAGTAACGATGGGACTATGGATGAAGAAGTGCGGGAGAGGGTACAACAGGGGAAGAGGGTTGTAGGAACGCTAAAAGCAGTAACAAGAAATAGGGTGGTCAGTATGGAAGTGAAGAAGTCCTTGCATGACAGTGTGGTAATCCCGACACTGACTTACGGAAGCGAAGCATGGACGTTGGTTGAGAGACTCAGACCAAGAGTGAGAGCAGTGGAAATGAATTACTTGAGTGCGTGCGGAGTTACATGGAGGGATAGACAGACTAATGAGGAAGTAAGAAGGAGGTGTGGTGTGGAGGTAGATGTGCTGGAAAGTGTGAAAAGGAACAACTTGAGATGGTTCGGCCATATGGAACGTATGCAAAGCGAGTGAATGACTAAGAGGGTGTACGAGAGCGAGGTGGAGGGACAGAGAGGGAGAGGTAGACCGAATGAGAGGTGGAAGGATGGAGTGAGGAAGTACATGAACGAAGGCGGTGCTGGTTGGGGCGAGGGGCGTCGACTGACTGGGGACAGAGGTGCATGGGGGCGGTTCGTTCGTGGCCACCCCTTCGGGGATCACAGCGTCAGGCAATAGATAGATAGATAGATGGATCCTGGCAAGCAATAGCAAGCCTGCAATTTAAGAGAACCCAGCCCTTGGCCGGGGCATTTTTCTGACAGAAAATGCACAAATTAAATTCAAAAGGGGGTCTTGGGGGTATTTTTATTTGTTTCATGAATGTCTTAGAAACTCAATAAATATCCTATTCTTGTCCCAATGCAAGTCTAACAGCCCCCACATACCATGATGCCAGAGAACCACTCTATGACCTTAACTGCTTACCCATATTGGTAAAGTAAGTGCATCCAAAACTAAACTGAATTTCATATTTAATAATCAAATTCAGAAAACTCACCATTGAACTCAATTGCAAAACCAGACTACTCAATGGGTAGAGACTAATATATCAGCATATAATATACACTGAATTACAGGTTTAAGACCAAACTCTACTGTAAATTTCAATGGTTCGTGTCGGCTACCCCCAGCTATGGGGTATGTGCCCGAGAATAAATGTACATAAAAAAGGCAAACATAGGGCCTCTAGAAACTTTAAGCAATTTTATGGAGTTTGGGTGTTTGGCAGGATCACTCTAAGAATAACTTCACATCCATGATAACATGGTTCGGTCTTTAATTATTTCCACATAACTATTTTGATTAGCTCCTTTGCGATAATCTAAGTATTCCCAGTTTTGGTTTGTTTATTTTGCAAAGATTTAAATTTTAATTAGTATACACCAGGGACAGTCACTACTCTCAAGGACAGAGACCGTATACTGGTGGCCGGGATTAATTTTTCACAGCCAGAGGCCTTCTCTGGCAAACCCATTACAGTTGTCACTTATAACTAATTTGGATATGTGGAAATATAGTTTCTGCAGTCTGCCCTACAACACAAGAGGCTCATATTTATTTGTTTTTTCTATGTGAGTGAAAGAGACAAAAGGCAGAACTGCCTGTGACGAGTGCCTCTCCCAAAATTGAAAGAGTGACATGGCCAAAATAAAGGAACGTTTGAGCCAAAATGCCTGGACACAGAACTTGAAGCAATTTGCGTCATATTATACCCCAGTGATAATTTACAATAACTGCTACTGAAGAACTACTTATCTTGTATGAAGGTTTGTGATCCGGCCGGTGGTGGTAGTTAGTCCCGCCGGATCAGTCCCGAGTACAGTGTCGAGGGTTGTTGGCAGTGTCTGGCAAGGAAAAGGTTTGTCATTATGAAAATATAATTTACACAGGCCTCATAAAATCTATTTTTTTTTTTAAATGCAAGCATAATAAACAAATTTAAAAAACTAAGCAAATTGATTACAAAATTCACTTAACACTGCACTCAATATTCACAAGGCTAGGGCATAACCAGGTTGTAGAGACTTGACATTTGCCTTCAACATTTGCAAATGCAACAGATTTATGTATATACTCTGGTACATGCTGGGGGTGACTGAGCCCCAACTTTTAGGGTCCGGGACCACTTTTAGTGTTCCCTCGCCCCTTTCTCTGTCTCATCTAGTAGGTGAACTTTACAATGGGAGGAGGATTCCTAGCCCGCTGCCCCCCAAAACAAATAAAAATTAACTTAATTATGGTTCAAGTACAACAATAGATTTAGCTTATGTATCCTTCCAGTTTTTCCAGTCAATTATCAATATTATCTACCAATAATTATTTCTTAAAACTAACTTTATATATAAACGACAAATTAGCACGAGAGGAATTTGAACAGGTTGAAAGTATTTGGGAGATTTAGACTGCAATGCAAGAAAAGATAAAATATGCAATAGAAAAATGTGATTGAAGAGCTTTAAATTATTCTGAATGGAAGATTAGAAATTTATACCATGAATAAGTCACTAAGGAACATTTACAACACATTGAGTTTTGAAAGACAAATACCACTTCAGATATGTAGCGAGTTATTTAATTATAAAAGCCGGTATTAACAGGCTACAAACTTTACCTAAGCCTCAGAAGTGGCCAGTTAATGCAGAGGATATCAATAGAATGCAACACAAGGAGAAGAGTTAGTTAAGTAGAGCAGATTAACCAGACCACCGAGCTCCATACGGAACTCTCATAGGTCTGGCCCGAAGGATGCAGGATAGCATAACAAATGATGAGCTGAGGGGACGTTTATAGGTAAAGAGTATTAGCGAGGTAATGCGTACAAGTAGACTGGGATGGTATGGACATAGAGAGTGGATGAACAAAATTGAGTGAAAAAATGCAAGTCTGTGATTGTGGAGGGAGCTGCACCAAGGGGTGGACATAGGAAGACCTGGTATCGCACTATATGTGCAGATCTCAAATCCAAAAACTTGACTAGTGAAGCAGCCCTTAACAGGGTTGCCTAGAACGCCGCCATTAAGACGAGACTGAAACTGCATGTAAGTGTGGAACACTGTGTGTGTGTGTGTGTGTATGTATGTTTTATGTAATGGCAAGATGGATGTATGTAATCTCAGGGACGGGGCATCGAGTGATGAATGAAGGAGGACTCTGGTCATAATATTTTGCTAAAGTGTTATTTCCAGATAGCAATTTTGATTAGTCCTTTTGCCTTTAAATTGTCTTTTCCTCGTTTTGGTTTGTTTATTTTGCAAGTTTTGCCTTATATCTATAATCTATTTTTATTAATTTCACCACACCACCAAACACATCCAATTAAATTAATGAAAGCCCCGGGATTCGAACCTGGGTTATCACAGATTTTTAGACACCTTAACCATTACACCACCAATTGATATTAAAAACCATCAGATCGGAGTTGCTAACAAACAGTCAAACAAAATGTATTATATTACGGCGGGTGCCCAACCCCGAAAAGGGTTGAAATAGGGGAGCTATCCCCCCGCCAAAGGCGGCTTTCTAGGGCCTTTCCTAGCTGATGCTGAGAGGATTGGGTTCTAGTCATGTGGTGATGGGCTGGTCTATCAGAGTGAGAACTGAGCAATCTCTGCCATACCCATAGCTTACTCTGACTGTTCCTTTTGCTTATATAATTTCTAGATCTCAGGTGACGGCGTCTCTAACGTGGATTGACCTCCCAATCTACCAAGATTGGAAGCCAAAGCGTCACATTTTTCCCTTGCCCCTCAACTTTCTCTTCATAATTGCTGAGGGACACAGGGCCCTGGGTGGGGCTTTGGTTTCCCGGGCATTTCCGCACCCTCCTCAGCTCCCCGCCATGGAGTGGCTTCGGTCACCCAGGCTTTATTGTGGTCGGCGGGGAGGGTTCTGTGGGGGCGCTCGGTTATGGCCTTGGCCTTGCTCAGGGCCTTGGGGCTGTTCGGCCAGGCAGCTTGGGGAACAACAACAACAACAACAAAATGTATTATAATTTTTTTTTTTTAGTGTAAATAAAATACTACTGCAAGTCAAAATACAAATAGATAAATGGCAAAATTGTAGAGAGATCACCGGTACTTCCAGTACATGTCCTTCCCAATCTTAAAATCTTCTGCTAGAGCGTTGTTTCCACATAGCGATTTTGATAAGTTTCGTCTTAACAATGTTCGTCCAAGTTTTGGTTTGCTTATTTTGAAAGTATTACATTAAACTGTAATTAACAAAATAATTCCCCCCATTACCAGACGCCTTTAACCCCTTCAGACTCATATGATGCAGAGGTTGCCAGATTAGCAATAAGAAATAGAGTTCTCTCACTCTTATAATTACCTCTCCAAAATTAGTTTTCTAACTCAAAGACAACTGCAGAGGTTGAAGTAACTAAACTAAAGGTTTGTAAATACCCCTGATGGTAATAAAGGCTTTAACGTATCCCTAATAGGCTCAAAATTGCGTCATATGTCTGAGAGGGTTAAGGGGGTTTGGGCGTATTAATTTGCTTTATTAAATAAATTTCTATTATTTCTTTAGTTTCCTCCCTTGACATCCATAAAGCTTAAAAAACACCAAGATCCACCTAAAAGATAAATTTGTATATTTTTTGATACATTTTTTCCGGATGAAGACCGTTTTTATAATTATTTATATTTAAAAAATGCACCTCAATTGCATGAAAGGTCCGAATATTGCCAAAGAAACTGGGTTAAGGAGGTTAAAATTGCCAAATGTTATAAAATTTCAGAACTAATGGGGCTAACAATGAAGGAGAAGGGGGTCCAGAAAAAGCCAGCCAGCCCGCCTTAATGCTTAAGGGGGGATGGCTGTTTTTTTCTGGGTCCCCGTCTCCCTCACGTTTAGCCCCATTAGTTTAGAAATCTTCGGTTTATGCCAACTAGCTTAGCGAGTTTAAGAACTTTAAACTTTTTTTTTGTCAATATTAGGGCCTTTCACGCCATTAAGGTAACTTTTTTCCTGCCGACCGATAGCGGTAAAATTGACACCTGGATGAGGATTATAATGTAAAACTTGCACAATTCTATCTATCTATCTATATGCTCAGGCCCAATCCCCATTTTGGGGGTAGCCGACTCAAGACAGAGCAAGAACAGGGAAAACACAAAAACAACATGAAACAACAAATAAACACAGATAAAAAACACAAACTCACACACATCCAGGTCACCCAGAAGACCCAGAGACCAGGGTCACCAAGGTTGCTCCAGCACTCCTCCGGCCCCCGACCACCCGGAGAGGTTCCGATCTCGGCAGGCAGACATGCAGCGGAGCCAAAGCCACAAGCCCTCCCACCACACTTCCAGGCGCACCCTTCATATTAATCGTCTCCCCGGGCCAGGCGCCTGATGGACTATTATCTAGTCCAACTTGCGCCCGACCCCTTACTCCAAAATAAATAAACCAAAACTTATACGAACACAGTAAAGACAAAACTACTAATCAAAATCGCTATGTGGAAACAACGCTTAAGCAAAATTTATAAATAAAAGAACTATCCACCACATACGGTGTACATTACTACATGTGCACTACAATTAGTGTCAAAATTTTCTAATAAAATCAAATTTGCAACCTGACAAGACAACAATAGTACAAAATACATAACCCTCACTAACTATAGTGCCATCGGGTAAAAGTCATAAAACAGTAGGCTGAATGGGGCCGAATGGATACAACCCAGAGAGGGAGAAAAAAAATAGGTGGACCCCTTCAAGCGAGTTTATCCAGCAAAAGTAGTTAACATTTTGTACTTGCAAGGGCTTTTACTTAAATATGTTTTAAGTGCGTGCGGAGTTACATGGAGGGATAGACAGACTGATGAGGAAGTAAGGAGGTGTGGTGTGTAAGTAGACTGGAAAGTGTGAAAAGGAACACCTTGAGATGGTTTAGCCATATGGAGAGAATGACTAAGAGGGTGTACGAAAGTAAGATGGAAGGACAGAGTGAGGTAAACCGAGAGAAAAGTGGAAGGATGGAGTGAAGTACGAGTGAAGGTGGTGCTAGTTGGGAGGAGGGGCGTCTACCGACTGGGGACAGGTACATGGGGGCGTTTCGTTCGTGGCCTCCCCTTTGGGGATCATGGCGTCAGGCAATAGATAGACAAGTCATCCTTGGCAAACATTTTAGTCGCCCACGTGTGACTATGAGGGACACTATACCCCACAGTAGACTAGAGGCCCATATACCACAGGTGATAAGAAACACCCGTTCTTAACAATCCTCAATTACAAACAGCAATGTACTTTAATAAACTATTGAAAGCATATGGTCCTCCTGGGATTCTAACTCTGGACACTGCACCCCGAACATAAGCATCTAAACCATTACACCACCAACACCGTTATAACAAACCAGTAATGTACTTATCTTTGTGAAGGTTTAGAAGTATAGTTGGCTGCCAAGAAGGGTTATCACCAGTCCCGTCCAAACACCAACACCATCACGCGCTACACTAAACCACCACCACCATCGCCATCTGTGGACAACATTTACTTGCTAGTATTTGAACCAAAAGTTCACAAGCTAAATTTAATTAGTATATACAGTATAGACAAGGTTGATGGTTGAATAGAAAACTTTGTAGACTAAGCACTAGGCTATCAAGACCGTTAAAGGTTTATGCACAAGCCTACGATATATTCTGCATTAATAAATTAATCAAAAGTGCAGCTTATGTAAGGAAAAATAAATAAAAAATACATAGATTCTAGAGTTACTAAAAGAATACCGGTAGAGGGGAGGTGGACGGGCAGTGAGGGAGATTTAGACCAAGAATGATATTGATTAAATCAAAACATACAATACAGTCATGTGGAGTGGGAGGGGCTCCACCGGACTGATTCAGAGGAGCATCGAGGCGATTTGTTCGTGGCCATCCCCTCAGAGATTGAGCCATCTAGCAATAATCTATTAAAATCGGTCGGTCCAAAATTGCTATTATAATTAAAAACTTTCAAAATAAACAAACCAAAACTGGGACGACACATGCAAAAGAACTTCTAAATTGTTATGTGGAAATAATGCTTTAATCAAATTAATTAAAGTGTAAAACTTAAACTTGGGAGTACCCAAAAAGGAATGGAAGGATAAGGTTAGGCAGAACTTTGAGATCAGAATATGAGAACAAAAAGCAAGATATTCTAAGTACTGTACAGTACCATTATAATTTAAAACTTAAAATAAACAAACTAAAACTTGGACGAACACAGTAAAAAGACAAAAATAAGAACTATAATAAGTAACACCCCTTTCTTAACATTAATAATCAATTACAAACTCCAATGTACTTTAATAAACTAATAAAAACATATGGTCCTCCCGAGATTCAAACTCATTACACCACACCCAGAACATAAGCATCTAAACCATTGCACAACCAACAGTTATAGCAGATTGACAACTAAAGCAACAGAATGGAAACTTAGAAATCAATTAAAATTTAAAACTTTCAAACTAAACAAGCCAAATCTGGGACAAAGACGATATAAAGGCAAAATAACTAATCAAAATCGCTATGTGGAAACAACACTTACTAGAATAAAATTTATTAAATAAAACCCAAAATAAAGCTAACCAAATATCGGCAAGGAAGTGAATTTGATTAAGGAAGGACAATGTGGTCTAAGGAAATAATTAACATCCCGTTCTTAACATTAATCATCAATTACAAACTCCAATGTACTTTAATGTGCTAATGAATTAAAATGGAAAACTTGCAAACTTAAACCAAAACTGGGACACAATATAAAGGCAAAATAACTAATCAAAATAACAAAAGCATATGGTCCTCCCGGGATTCGAACTCAGGACACCACACCCAGAACATGAGTATCTAATTCATTACACCACCAAAACAAATTCCAAAAGAATATCGGCAAGACTAGGGCAGCGAAGGAACGATTTCAATGGACAGAAATGCGAAAGAGCAACAGTAAACAAGGAGAAGGTGAGAGACAACGCTGAACGGCAGGAACAAATTAGAATGTAAAACTTTTAAAATAAACAAACTAAAACTGGGACGATACAAGATAAAAGCAAAAGAACTAATCAAAATCGCTATAATTTAAAACTTTTAAAATAAACAAACCAAAACTGGGACGATACAAGATAAAAGCAAGAGAACTAATCAAAATCGCTATAATTTAAAACTTTTAAAATAAAAAACCAAAACTGGGACAATACAAGATAAAAGCAAAAGAACTAATCAAAATCGCTATAATTTAAAACTTTTAAAATAAACAAACCAAAACTGGGACGATACAATATAAAAGCAAAACTGCCAATACCTAATTAAAGTGTAAAACTTAAACTTGGGAGTACCCAAAAACGAATGGAAGGATAAGGTTAGGCAGAACTTTTAAAATTCCCATGAAATAAGTAAGAGACTTGCCAGTAATTAGAATCCGATTTAATTTTATTTTATTTGGTTAAAGTGGAGAAAAGCAACTTCCTCATATCTATTGTCTATATCTATGATGTCTATCTACTGTATATGCTATGTATAGATGTGTGCATGTATTGGGGGAGCAGATGTGGATGGTTATAGATCATAATAGTTATGGCCCTGAATCCTAGGACACTTCTTGGAAGCAAAATTATGATATGGATTATGATAAACTGCTAGAGTAAATTTTTGATTTTTATTGCTACTGTCAATTAAGTTTTTCATAAAATTAAATTCTATAGATAGCCAGAATAAGTCTGAATTCCTAATATTTATAAATGTAGGGACCGAATCTAACTTTAGTATTGAAAAGGAGGAATTTAAGTTTAATTCTATCATAATATACTGAACTAGTGGGATCAAAGCTAAGGGACTCTATTAAAATATGAATTCACATTTATGCAACAATTACGACTAACAAACTTGTCAAAATACTAAATCTATAATAAAGCAAAGTTCTGAAAATACTAAACCTATAGGTAAATTGGTATACAAAATTGAAGATATGTACGGAGATAACTTTCTGCATTGTATTAAGTTTATCAATAACTTCTACTGAATTGTCAACACTCCAATAATAGTTAATGCCAGTTCTATTCTTGATGGTATCAATATCGTTCAGTACTTTCAATGTATTTTAACCCTTCCTACCCGGGCAGCCTTTCTTAATGACTGAGGCTGTATCCGGGCGATCTGGCTGAAAACACAACAAAAGTAAACTAAGGCTAATCTCGCTTAATAATTATTATACTACCTACAATAATCAAACATATGTCAAAATGGGCGCCTTACTTTTCCGCGTAGAATGGCGTTGAGTAGAGCTTTCTAGCTCAAGTAGTTCAGGAGTTATGGTGATAGAAGTGGAGGTAACTTTTGCCGCGTATTTACCTCGCCGCGTCCGAACGCTCACCCGCGGCCCAGGCTACGACGAACGTTTTGACTCGTCGCTCTACTTATGGCGGGAAGCGATTTTTTAGTGTTTTATTGTTTATTATGCCATATATTATTGTTATGATATTTTCACTCAATAAATATATTTTTCTTAAGTAATTTGTGTCTGTCACTTATACTTAGTTTTATTGTTATTATTATAGTAGTTATGATTATTTATACTGGACTATGGTAATTGATAGTCATTTTCACTTCTTTATTGTTAGGAATATATATTTTAGTGTCACTTTCACTTGTTCATATAGTTCTGAAGGCACTTATTATTACTTATGTGTCTCTCTTTCACTTAGACTTAGTTTTATAGTCATTATTATAGTAGTTATGATTATTTATACTGGACTATGGTAATTGATAGTGTAATTTTCACTTCTTTATTGTTAGGAATATATATTTTAGTGTCACTTTCACTTGTTCATATTGTTCTGAAGGCACTTATTATTACTTATGTGTCTCTTTCACTTATACTTAGTTATATTATTATTATTGAGTGTCACTATCACTGTCACTTACACTTCAATAGTTTGCCAGAGTGTGGAAATCATTGAAGCAGGTGCCGGCACACAGTCCCACCTGACACTCAAGGCATTGCCAAGTGGTTTTTGTGGGTTTGCTTGGTCGAGTTGTGCGGGTGCACACATAGCACCTCTTCTGCATCCTTATTCGGCTGTTAGGACCCTGGAATTTAGGAAGGGCGAAGAGCTGGTGCTTTCTGATGAAGTCGGCACACCCTATTCTGTCCATCATGCCTGGTCCTTGTAGTGGCCTCCCTGGTGTACCCGCATGTTTTACCAGGAGCTCATGTATCAGCTGCTTTTGGAAGGTCCGCAGGCTCTTGTACTTGATGACTGGAGACCTCAAACGGTAGATGTTGTACGCATTGAGGACAGACATATCTACTGTATGCAGGACAAACTTCTTGTACCACCTGCAAGATGTTCGCAGGCAGTCTATGAAGCCCATCTGCATGTCTGACTTGTCGACGAGGCGCATGTTGAGGTTATAGTCCAGAACACAAAACCCAGCTGGTTTTGTGATAGGGTTCTTAGTTTTTCGGTCCACCTTCCCTGTGGGGACCATCTCTGCTTTGTGGCATATGGTGAGGAGGTTGACCTTGCGCTGGTCATGCCAGTGGATGGAGAGGATGGGGCCACTCTTCTTATGGAATATGTCCGTCTTCTTAGTTTTTGTTGGGTAGGCTGGCATGCCCTTCCTCTTCCCCTTCACTGTGCCGACAGTTCCGGTCTTGGAGGTACTTGGCGAGGATAGGCGACGTGTAATAATTGTCGGTATAGAGGACATGGTTGTCATGGAAGTACCTCTCCATCATCCTCTTTACCACAGCGCCGCCAAAACCAATGAGGGGGTCAATCTCCACCTCACCACCCTTGCTGCTGTAGACTATAAAGTCTAGCACATATCCCGTATTGCAGTTGCAGAGGACGAAGGGCTTGATGCCGAAGCGGTGTCTCTTTGACGGGATATACTGTCGGAAGTGCAGCCTACCACGGAACACGACCAGAGACTCGTCGATGCACAGCTTCTGAAATGGAATCAGGTAGGTGGAAAACCGATGACATATCATGTCATACAGTTGCCTGATCTTCCAGAGTGTGTCGGGCTCGTGGACATGCATGTTATTTGTCAGGTGGAAATATGAGAGGATGTCGAAGTACCTATCTCTTGACATGATTTGCCAAATGCTGGAGTCTTTGTGAGGTCGCCAGTTATCTAGTAGTCGGCCAGAACATGCTTCTTTATGTGTCATCAGCATTGTGAGTGCCAAGAACACATATAATTCTGCCACAGTGAGAGCTCTCCATGCCACCATCTTTGCACTTGTCTTCCTGCCAAGAAAGTTTGAACAGATAGCCTGGTGGTGATTTGTCTCTTTGACAAGGTATTCCATGACTTCATTGTCGTAGAAGCCACAGAAAAGTTCACTGGGGGTGGCATTTGGGCCACAGGGATATGCTGGTGACACCCCAGAACCCTGTTGTACCTCGTCAAAGGCAGGAAAGTCTGGCACAAAATCCGCCCCATCTGACCACACAAACATTTCAGCAGGTCGAGGACGTGGAGCTGCAGCAGGCACACGCCCTGGACGCCCTGGCACACGCCCTTGGCCACGCGGATGCCCAGGCTGACGCCCTGCACGCCCACGCCCAGGGGCAGCGGCGTCGGCAGGCTAACCACGTCCACGATCTCGAAGTCCTTTGACTCTTCTTGTCGGGACTCCCTCTTCCTCTTCGTTTTCCTCTTCCTCAGGCAACGTCAGGTCATCTGGGGCAATGTCGGGGTCATCAGCAGCCTCTTCAGGAGTCAACTCTGGTGAAGAATAGACCGGGCGTCGGCGGCGTGGGGCTGCGGGAGGTTGAGCAATGGGAGCCTCGGCCTCGGGAGTTGGGCTCCTTTTGCGGCTAGCCGGGGACTTTTCAGCAGGAAATAATGACCTACGATGCGGGGCCTGTGGTGACACACTGCGGGGCCTGTGGTGACACACTGCGGGAGGCCAATGGCGCACTTGTAGAGGCCCTTTGGTCATCTTGAGGGACAGATGAAGCTGAGGGCTGTGGGTGGCCCTCCCGGCGTCCCGGGTCAAGGCGTCGTGACAAAGGAATGCGGGTGGTTGCTAGGCCTGGGTCGGCGTCACTCTCACTATCTACGCCTTCCCTCACTTTTTCTGCCTCTCTGCGTGCTTTCTTGGCTGCACTTTTCACTAAAGACTGTTTATAGAAGTATTTACCCACTTTCAAGGGCGTACGGGCAGGCAAAGGGGAAGGTCCTGGCGTAGGGCTAGGGGAAGGTCCTGGCGTAGGGCTAGGGCTAGGCCTACCCTGACCTACGAAACTAGGCGAAAGGGTTGGCTCTAGCACACTTGGTACTTCAATAGCACCTTCCTCCACCACTTCCACATCAGGATCATCACTACTATCACCCCCCTCAAATAAATCAACATTGTCATCAGCACCAAATCCCACAAAATAGTCAATTTCGCTCCCACTTCTACTCTGAATATAGAGGTTTTTGTCCACAGAGCTTTCACCACTGCTCAAATCCTGGTTGAAAAGTTCACGGTGTATTGCACTGTCACTTAGCAAACGTTTCACTTTCCTTACTTTCCTTTTCTTCTCGGTTGGCAGAGGCATAGATGTTGCAAGCGGGGTAGCACTGGGACGTGCGGGAGATTGCACAGTATCGGACGCGTCTGAATTAATTTTTTTGCTGTAGCTCTCAATGGCGGCAACTTAGGAACTGATAAGCGTGGTAGTTGAGGCTTGGTGGCGCTACAATCGCCCCCGCAAAGTAAAATTTGCCCGCGCGAAATTTAAAGCACGCTTTCAAGCAAATGCCTTACATAAGGCATACCGGGTTGCGGCCCTTCAGCCGCGCTGTCCTTACCTAAGGCAGCCTGGGTAGGAAGGGTTAAGCAATGTACGACCTGTTTTGATAGTTTTAGTGGTAGCAAATTTTGCTCCGGCAATAAAGCGATGTTTATAAGGTCTTTAATGAAATTTGGGTAACTTTTATAATTTAGCAATGCATTTATTCTAATCAGAAAGTTTAATATCAAAGGTTATATTCTTATTAGTATGTTCATTAAGTAAACAATTAAATTATCCTGAATTTATAAGACTTTCCACAAATATTTATGAAATTTATTACCTTCACTGCCTATTTTTAATGTTTTCTAGATAAAATGTCTTGCATATGAAGCTAGTTATTGCTGGCTTTATCTACTGTAGTGATTAAAAAAAATATGAAAATTTATCAAATCAACTAAGCTTATAATTATAGTTTAAAAAAATCCAAAAGATTAAATAAAATGAACTATTTTATTACGAATTAATTTAATCAATTTTGACCATGCTTCTAGCTCCCTCGCAGCACTTAGTTTTAAGTAATTTATTTTAACCCTTTCAAACACATGACGCAGAGGTTGCCAGATTAGCAATAAGAAATAGAGTTGTTGTTGTTGTTGTTCCCTAAGCTGCCTGGCCGAACAGCTCCGAGTCCCTGAGAAAGGCCATGGCCACGATCGGGCTTTCCCACAGAGCTCTCATTGAGTGTAGATTGTGTTGTTGGCGTAAGTGGTTGTGTGAAATGCAGTCTTCTATGATGTGTTTAATGGTATGGGGTGCTGTGTTACATCCCGGGCAGGCGTCGACAACGGAGTCATCCAGTCTCTTCCGATAGCTCAGGAGAGCTGGATGGTGTCCGCATCTCAGCCTGGCCAGGTGGACTCTGTCCTCACGAGGAAGGGAGGATTCGGAAGGATGGATTTCGGGAGGTCGTGCATGCAGCTGCGTGTTGTCTGTGAGTGAGTGGATGGATCGGTGAGAGATATGAGTATGGATGTGCTTCTGGAAGTTGGTTCGGGGTGGGCAGGGAGGGAGAGAGGACAATAATTGTGTGTGATACCGTGTGCTGGGTGTTGTTTTGATATTTCTTGGTGTCTGTGGGTGTGTTGCCATGTAGTTTAGTGGGTGGTCTTGGTTCGTGGAGGCTGCTGCCAGGAATTGAGTGCCTCTCATGTCCAGATGGTCTTTGACTGAGGATTTTGGTTTCTTGATGTAGGTGATCTGTGGGTGCAGTAGCTGTGCAGCCTGTAATGATCTTCAGGGCTTTGTTTTGAATAGTCTGTAAGGTCTTATGATGCGTTTCAGCTAGGTTAGAAGCCCAGGCTGGGCTTGCGTATTCCATCACTGATCTTATGTATTGTCTATATACTGTGGTGGTAGTTTCTTTGTTGTGTCCAAATTTTGTGTGAGCAAGTGACCTGAGGGCGTTAAGTCTGGGTGTCAGCTTCTTTTTAATGTTTGTGGTGTGCTGTTTGAATGTCATATGAGTATCATATGTTACTCCTAGGATTTTGGGTGTGTGTATGTGTTAGGGGTGTGTTGTTTATGGTGAGTTGAGGGATGTATTCGTGTTCTCCTGTCCAACTTGTGAGCAGGGTTGCGGTGGATTTGGCTGGGGCTAGATTAAGTCTGTTTGTAGTGCACCAGCCATGTAGTGTGTTGAGATAGGGTTGAAGGAGATCTGTTGCTCTTTTTGGGTCATGGTGTGTGCATGTGAGTGTTATGTCATCTGCATAGGAGGCTAAGTTTATTTGGGGCGTATTGGGTGTAGTTATATCGTGCATGTACAGATTGAAGAGTGCGGGCGATAGGACGGATCCTTGTGGGACTCCGTTTGGAAAGTTTCTGATTTTAGATGACTGACCGGCAAAAGATACGTGTGCACATCTGCCTGCTAGGAAGTTGGCCAGCCACCGTTTTGTGTTGTTGTGCATGTTTGTGTTGTAGATTTTGTTTGTTAGGTTGTGGCGGGGGATGGCATCGAAGGCTTTACTAATGTCGAGTGTGGCTAATGGTGATCTGTGTGGTGGTCTAGCTGAATTGATGCCGTCGAAAGCTCTTTGTGTAAGGTCTGTGAGAAGAGTGTTTGTGGAGTGCAGTGGCCTAAAGCCATGTTGTGTTGGAGCTAGGGATAGGTCAGGTGTAATTAGTTGTAATACTAGGCGTTCCATGACTTTGGAGGGGGAGCAAAGGAGTGTGATGGGGCGGTGCGAGGAGGGTAGCGTGGGGTCTTTGTTGGGTTTGGGGATATGTGATGATACCATGCTTCCAAATGTCTGGTATTGTGTTGTGTGAATAGCTGTAGTTTGATATGTTAGTGAGTGCTTGTATGCCTTGTGGTCCCAGGTGTCTGAGGTGTATGTTGCTTATGTTGTCTAGGCCACAGGCGGGTGAGTGCTTGAGATTGTTGATGATATGCTTTGTCTGGTGAAGGGTGTATAGTCAGGGTCTGTGGGGAATTGTCTCTTACGTCGGAGGACACGTCGGTCGTCTTTGTGAGGTTTTAGGTGGCTGACATGTGAAAAGTGATTGAAGAGTGTTTGCTTGTTGTTTACATGAAGGAGTAGAGTCTGTTGTTGTGATTGCAGCATGTGATTGTGTTGTGTTGCTGTTGGAAAGTGTGATGCTGTTTAGTGTTTTGTAGAGTTTTTTGGAGTTTGTTTTGTGATCAAGTGTTTGTAGGAAGTTATTCCAATTTAGTTTTTGTTGTTCTTGTATTTTGTTGTTAGTTTGGGTGTTGAGTGCTTGAATTTGTTGTGTAATGTCTTGTGTGTGGGGTGCTGGGGAGTGTTTCAGTATGTCGCGTTGTCTGATGAGGTTTTGAATTTCTGGTGTGAAGTTGGGGTTGTGTCTTTTTCTGTTACCTCTTGGAATGTGTTTCTTGTCAGCGTTTTGGATAGTTTTATTGAGTATGTGTACAGCATTGTTGATGTTGGTGATAAAATAGAGTTCTTATAATTACCTCTCTAAAATTAGTTTTCTACCCACAGCTAACTCAAAGACAACTGCAGAGGTTGAAGTAATTAAACTAAAGGTTTCTAAATACCCCTGATGGTAACAAAGGGTTTAAAGTATCCCTAATAGGCTCAAAATCATGTCATATGTCAGAGGGTTAATCTATTATCTGAAAAAACTTTTCTTTTAAAATTGTCAAAGGTTACTTGATCATTACCTATTCTATATTTATTATGTTCTCTCCACTAACCAACTTTACTCCTAAGCTCTATTAATGAAATTAACAAACACATGTGGCAGTCCGGGGATTCGAACCTAGGATGCTCACACCGAAAATCAACACACTTCTGCATTGCACCACGAAGACAGAGGGGCATCTGCTAACTGGGTGCAATTCATTCATGTCCACCCCTTCGGGGATCATGGCGCTTGGCACTAGAGAGACTACTCTGCTTAGCTTATGGACCGCTTTCTTTATCTTTTGCCAAAGTTTTTTCCACATTGCGATTTTGAGAAGTGCTTTTTACTGTGTTAGTCTAAGTTTAGTTTGTTATTTTGCAAGTTGTACATTATAATAAAGTATTCCTGACCATCACTACAATATGGAGCTTAAAAGGAGACTAAATTTGCTAACCTATCCTCAAGTGATTTAAATTAGAATATTCCTTTACCAAACATTTAAATTTCATTAGTTCGTATAGCCGTTTGAAAGTTCATATTGGGTCAGGACTGTTAGGTCGGGTAGTGTACACCTTATTGTACCCAGAAACTATTTGAAATACAGCATTAGCAAAAAATACAATTACTGGTCATACCTTCACATATTTTCAAACTATTTACTTTAGGATGTCGAGGCATTTTAAAGTAGTCTCCAAATTTATAAGAATTACAAACAATGCTAAGTAAACTTATATTTATACAAACCGAACTTTTTGACAGCTTAAGCACACTCTAGGACTTCTGCATTACGTTAATTAGGCTTATTTGGAAGTTAACTGGCGAGTTAATGACTATGAATAAATATCTCAACTTGCAAATAACTTTCACTCCAGATAAAAGTATTGGTATATATATATATAGAAGTTAGATTTTAATTACTCTTAAATAGTCTTAAATCAATGCATAAAATTTGATTTAATTACTGGATTTCTTTACGGTGTAATTCTTAAATCTGGTTTAAACTTTGTATTACTAATCTTTCAAATATTGGTTCTTTATTTTATTTTATGTATTCCCACCCAATGATCAATCTTTCCAGAAGTTAACCGATTATAAACAAACTTAATTCAAATCCTTTATTTTCTTCTAAGTCTATTCCCACCCAATGATCAATCTTGCCAGAAGTTACCAATTATAAACAAACTGAATAAAATTCCTTTAGATATTTTTCACTATAGTTCTATTTGCATAAATTAATCAATAAAGATAATAGCACTAAACTTTCACAACTTGGTCACTGACTACATAAAAAGGAATGTTACGTTATTTTTAAAGTTTTAAATTAGAATTTACTCCATTTTTACTTCCTGTTAACAAGTACCACCACCTTTACTAAAACTTAATTTTATACATGGTACCAAATACTAGGTTTAATATAATACAATTACCCTTCTATAATTTATTAACAGATTACATAACTGGATCAAACACTTTATATAAATTAATATTCTACTATATAAAACAGTGACCAGAACTGAAACGCTTAATCCTATTGAACTTAGTTTACATAGATTTGAATTTAAAACAAAAATAATTTCAAATGCCCAAGTTATCATTTTAACAAGCAATTCTAAATAACATAATTTACTAGGTTATCTATGTTGGGCTCTGTCTCTAGTCAGCCACCCCCAGCTATGGGGCATGTGCCTGAGTATATACATAGATAGATCTATACATGATTCACCAACAGTAATCATGTGAACTCAAAAGCCAGATAATTACTTTGTCTAATGGGGGCTCTACTACAGACATCAAAATGTTACGGACTATATACAAACTCAAACCCTCTCATTATAAATATTTCTGGTAACAATACTGGTGTACACTAAGAGGCATATTGTTGCAGCATAAATATTACTCAAAACGTTGACATGTCTATACTGTACTCTGTTCACTTTAACATGGCAGGTTAGTGGCTATTTCATATAATCCTGACTTGAGTAATGTAAAATGAAAGGGCATAGGTACGACTGAAATCGGAAGGCATTTAAATATTTTTACAGTTTTGTTTGTGTAGCATGAGGAAAATTCAAAGTGTTCACTGATTTAAAGGTGGAGAAACAAAAGGTGGAGAAACAAAAGGTGGAGAAACAAAAGGTGGAGAAACAAAAGGTGGAGAAACAAAAGGTGGAGAAACAAAAGGTGGAAAGAAATTTAAGACAATAGGGTTTAAGGTAACTCCTGGAACTATAAACTGACTAAATATAATAAAGAATGCCAAACAGCCAGAAATTAGGGAAGATTTAGAAACTTTACAACTATTTGACAGCGGTGTTGTGAGAATACGGTAACATGGAGAAAAATATAAAACTGCAAGAGAATGATGCTTGGAGAACTTATTGTAGTAAAGCGAGGGGAAGAAGCGAGTCTCCGAGGAACGGTGGGTTTCCTACACATACTTGTGGAATTTTAACATTGACCGTAAGTGATGAGCGCCTCTAAACCAAGAACGAAAGTGAATGTCATCCAGTGTGAACAGGCTAGATTGAATGAGAAATAGGAAGGTATAAGAGTCTTTGGAAGACTAACTTCTGGCTATTAAATTGACTAAACTTGACTACTTCCATTAACGTGACTATAGTGCATTGTTATATGTGCGATTAGTTTGCTTGGGAAACAGATTAACTTGCTCATGTAGTAATGTACACCCTATGTGGTGGATTGTGTTCTTTTATTTAATAATTTTCATTTTAGTAAGCGTTGTTTCCACAGCGATTTTGATAATTTAATTTGACTTTATATTGTCATTGTCCCAATTTTGATTTTTTTTTAGTTTGCAAGTTTTACATTTTAATTAGAATGTAAAACTTGCAAACTAAACAAACCAAAACATGGACAAAAACAATGTAAAGGCAAATTAACTTATCAAAATCGCTATGTGGAAACAACGCTTACTAAAATAAAATTTATGAAATTAAAGAATGTGGAGTGCTTGACCGATTATGTAAACCTTTCAAAATAAACAAAAGTGGGACGACAATATATAGACTAGAGAACTTATTGAAATTGCTATGTGGAGAAATGCTTAAGCAAAGATGCTTAAGCAAAGATTATATAATTTGGTGTGGTGCAGATTCGCCAGGTGGAAGTGCTTCAGGGGGACTTTGTCGAGTCTTGCTGGTACACTGTTAGCGCTATAAAGTTTTAAAACTTTCAAAATAAACAAACTATAAACTTTGACGAAGACCATATAAAGGCGAAAGAACTAATAAAAATCGCTATGTGAAAAAGAAAAAAAATCTTTAGTAAAATAAAATGATTAAATTTAAGATATCAGACTCCAAGGACCTGATGGGGCTGTGTTGTGGATTATATTAGACTACAGTAGAGAAACTATGCTCTGGATGAAGCGGTCTTTAAACTATTATGCATGTATGTGTGCATGTGTGTATTGGGAGCAACTGAAACTTGTGCAGTTAATCCTTTCAGACATGACGCAATTTTGAGCACATTAGGGATACTTCAAAGCCTTGTTACCATCAGGGGTATTTACAAACCTTTAGTTTACTTACTTCAACCTCTGCAGTTGTCTGAGTTAGCTGTGGGCAGAAAACTAATTTTGGAGAGGTAATTATAAGTGTGAGAACTACAGGGTGTCCATAGTCTCTTTACAATTTAAAACAATTATTACCAAGGCAATTGATGAGATATTTTAATCAGATTTGTTGTATGTACTCGGTGGTTATCAAAGTTTTTAATAACATTGCATTTGTGTATTTCAGGTACGAATAAACAATTACTGCAAATGTTTACCTTGACCTTTTGACTGAATGTGGCACCACAACTAGATGACCTTCAACCAACCATCATTTATCAGCAAGATGGTGCACCACCACATAGGGGACTGCGTGTTTGTGAGTTCCTAAATCAAACATTCACAGGCAGGTGGATTGGAAGGGATGGCCCGATTCCCTGGCCACCTCTTTCACCAGATATCACTCCCCTGGACTTCTTTCTATGGAGTTATGTTAAAGATATCGTGTATCGAACAGAGATATGGGACATCACTGATCTAAAGCAAAAGATCACCGATGCCATTGCGACCATTGATGAGGCTATGCTACAGCGAACATGGCAAGAAATCTAGTACGGTCTTTATGTGCTTCGTGCAACTAATTGTGCCCATGTAGAGGTGTACTAAATGAGGCAAAAAAAATCAATATCTACTCTTCATTTTGTAATAATTTCCACATATTTGTCTGTTCATTTGCTTTTGTAATAAATATTTTAAATTGTAAAGACTTTATGGACACCCTGTATTTCTTATTGCTAATCTGGCAACCTCTGCGTCATATGAGTCTGAAGGGGTTAATGTGAACAGAGTATAGCACGTCGAGCAGACTTCTGGCAGAGATGGTCAATGGTGAGAGAAGACGGAATCCAAAGGTCAATCCAGCCAGCGTAGGGTCGAGGTGTGAACTGCAACTTTTTCTAGTTTCCATTCTTTCACAAAGAGCGAAACCTGTTGAGCAAGAAATAAATTTCAGTCAAGGCTTTCAAAAGATTAATTTACCCAATTTTATATTCAGTCTAGCAAAGGATTAAAGACATTAAATTAATGTTTTCACCAACCCACCAATTAATTTACATATAAACCCAACTAGTTATATCAATTAAAATAATTAATACATGTGGTACTGCAAGGAATAACCTAGGATACTCACCGAAATTCCGCACACCAAGCACTAGGCTATCAAGAACTAATAATTTTGACTTATCCTACATACTCCCAAGTATAAAGCTTGTCCGAAACATTCTTTTAGATCAGTTTTTTATTAAGCAGTAATTGTTTTCCGACCATAATAGATTAGTCACATTGTATACTATCTGCAATAGATTTCATTCACGAGGGAGATATGTAACCGATATTATAAAAGTAAACTGTAAAAATAAACAAACTAAAACAGGGACGACAAAAAGACAATATATAAGGTATTATAATTTAAAACTTTCAAAATAATCAAACTAAAACTTATACAAACACTAAAAAGGCAAAATAACTAATAAATAGCTACATATATGAGCAACACCCCGCTCTTAACATAATCATCAATAACAAATCCCAATGTACTTTAATATACTAATGAAAGCATATGGTCCTCCTGGGATTTGAACTCTGGACACCACACCCAGAACATAAGCACCTAAACCATTACACCACCAACACCGTAAAAGGTAGCAATTTTTACATAGGACATACTTTATGGTAGTTAAGAGTTTGTCTTTTACCAGGTCTAAGTTAATTTTTTTTTTTTTATCTACACCAGGTCTAAGGTCAAGTGGTTTATCTAAATCAAGTCTAGGTTAGTAAGTTTTTAAATCAGGTCTAGGTTAGGTTAATTTGTCAATCTATACCAAGTTAGGTTTTCTACACCAAGTCTAGGTTAGGTTGTCTATCTAAATCAGGTCTAGGTCAAAGTTAGGTTGTTATTTACACCAGGTTAGGTTAAAGTCTATCTACATTACCATTTATTTGTACCAGGGACACATAGCACCAGTTAGGTAAGGATTAGTCTATCCCACGAACTATACGGTTTCTTTTCAGTCGATATTTATATCTGTACTGTACTTTATGGAAAAATATGCACCATGTCTGCATCACATTTAGACAAACTTTATATAATTACCACCACTTTCACTAAATCTTCAAAGTTATAATTTAAAATTTGCAAAATAAACAAACTAAAACTAGGACAAGACAATAAAGAAAAGAACTAATTAAAATTTAACATTTCAAACTAAAACAAAATTTCAGACCATGAAAAAAAATTGCGCTGTGGAAATGCTTTAGAAAAATAATATATTTAAATAAGACTAAATTCTTGATGGGAACTTTGCAATTTACAGTCATTTGAAAAGAAACCGACTATAGTTACTAATGCCACGTACTAGGGTTAGTGATTTATCAGATTTACAAGGTACTGTACTAAGTTAGCCTTCAAAGGTTGACGCGGATTTTTAAAGTCAGTATTTCGGTGTGAGTATCCTAGGTTTGAGTTCTTTGAGTGACATGTATTAGTTGGATTTCATTAATTGAATTTAGAAATGAAGTTTGTGAAAAAAAATATGATTATAATTTAAAACTTTCAAAATAAACAAACCAAAACTAATACGAACAGTAAAACAATTTTTATCAAAATTGCTATGTGGAAACAACGCTTCAGCAAAATATCAACACAAAAATCCGAGCCAATGTAGTAAGTGTCCGATAAGGTGAATATTGCTACCTATATAAATATTAAGGAACTCTCCATTCTTAACATTAATCTTCCATTAAAAACCCCCAATGCACTTTAATAAATTAATGAAAGCATGTACCTCCCGGGATTCGAACTCGGGACACCACACCCAGAACATAAGCATCTAAGCCATTAAACTACCCTTATTTCCCTAAATAAATACTGTAAATAAAAATGTAATGGGGTATGTGACAGTACTGTATATTAAAATTTAGATATTAAAATAGGGATTCGCACCAAGCCTAAAAAGACTGGCACCAAAATAAACTTTGTGGAAAAAACATCGGAGTTGTTGTGGGGCTCGGCGCAATACGGAGTAAAGGATAAGAAGACTAGGAAACGCTAATTAAAGAAGCTGAAGGAAACGGGTATGGAGGAGAAACCGCATAAGATATGGGAGGGAGAAAGTGGGGGACTCCCCAAGCATATCGGCTAAGACAAGGGGAGGATAAAATGTAAAAATAGAATAGACATCCACCGCATGAAACATATTGGCAGGTAGTATACAATGTGGCTAATCTATTATGGACCTTAAATATAATTTAAAACTTTCTAAACAAACAAACTAAAACTTATACAAACAGTAAAAACACAAAATAACCAATCAAAATAGCTATGTGGAAACAGTGCTTTAGTAAAATAAAAATGTATAAATAAAAGAAAGATATTGACAGTTTAAAAAAAGTCAAATTTACCTCCAAAACATTTACGATAACTTTAATGCTATAGCGAACGATATCAACGACCCTTAACGTTAAACAAATAGTACTACGTGACAGACTGCATGAAACTCAGACTGGCAAGGGAAAATAATTAACTTAAAATGACTAGCAGTTTTTTGCAATTTTATAAGCAACACTCCGTTCTTAACAACAATCATAAATTACAAACCTCAATGTACTTTAATAAGCTAATGAATGCAGATGGTCCTCTCGGGACACGACACCCAGAACATAAGCACCTAAATCATTACACCAATTTATTAACATTTTAAACTTGCAAACTAAAACCAAGACTGGGGCAAAGAAAATATAAATGCAAAATAATCAAAATTGCTACGAGGAAACTATGCTTACTAAAATAAAATGTTCATCGTTATTAACATTTTCAAACCGTGTAGATTTATTTTACTCCCTAGACTGGAAAAACTTTCCAGGACCCCATCAAACTAGTGCCTCCAGAACCATAACCCTGGTGGACTCCAACTCCCACTATGAACTCTTCCGTACATCGTTCACCCTCACTGCCGTTGCGAGGCATATCCAATTTATAATTATATTTGACCATATCTACTACAAAACTTATTATACTGTAATTTAAAACTTGCAAACCAAAACTTGGACGAACACAGTAGAAAGACAAAACTGATCAAACTCGCTATGTGGAAAAGACGCTTTAGCAAAATAATAATTCTAAAACAATCTACCACATTAATTAAAATATCTTTATGAGCAAAGTTGTCTGCAAATTTATTTAGTTTTCATAGTTATTAAATTTTCAAACATTAGATTTTACTTTACTCCCTAGACTGGAAAAACTTTCCAGAACCCCTTAATTAAAATTTAAAACTTTAAAATTAAAACCAAAACTGGGACAAAGACAATATAAAGTCAAAATAACTGATCAAAATCGCTATGTGGAAAAACAGCCCTGGTGGACTCTAAACTCTGTACATGTTCACTCTCACTGCTGTTGTGATTTTTATATTTATATGCAGTATTCAAGAATGCAGAATATATCTTAAGCTTCTGCATAAACCTTTAACGGTTTGAGCTTTGTGCACGGAATTTCCGTGCGAGTACAATATTATAATTTAAAACTTTCAAAATAAACAAACCAAAACTTATACGAACACAGTAAAGACAACTAATCAAAATTGCTTTATATGAAGATGTGGAAACAAAGATCTAGTCCTTCGAGTACCACATGTATTCATTGATTTCATTAGTTAGGAAAGTTCATATGTAAATTAATTGTAGTTTATTAAAACTAATAGAAATATTAAATTTATGATTATATTTGGCCATATCCACTACAAAACTATATTGAAGAGTTCTATCCAAAAAAACTAGTTATATTTGCATAAATAAAATATATACATACTGTATATAGTGAAGAAACAAAATATATACATAGATAAAAAAAAACAAGCAGTACCCCCTTAAGGGAACGAAACTAATACTGTAGGACTTTTTAAGGTGGATTATGTCCCAGCTGGTTGGGTTTGTTGTGGTGGTGGTTGTTCTCCTTCCCTAGGCTGCCTGGCCAAACATCCCTGAGTCCCAGCTGGTTAGTGTAGTCGCCATCTGTTGAACACATTTTTAGGTTAGTATCAATTATAATGTAATACTTGCAAAATAAACAAACCAAAACGGGGAAGGCCCAATAAACAATAAATTAAAACAGGGACGGCACAATATAAACAAAATTCAAACTGGGACGGCATAAAAAAAAAAATACAATATGAAATTAAAACAGACTGCACAATAAACATTCAAACGGGGACGGCACAATATAAACTAAATTAATACAGTGACGGCACAATATAAACAAAAATTATTACAGGGACGGCGCAATATAAACAAAATTAAAACTGACTGCACAATATAAAAGATTAACCAGGGACAGCACAATATAAATTATAACGGACACCACAATATAAAAAAGAAATGGACTGCACAATATAAAAAGATATTAAAACTGGGACGACACAACAAAATATATCAACATCACTATATGGAAATAACACTGTATATATAATTCAGGGCTCTACGACTTAGGAGTGGGCTTGATATTATAGCATCAGAGTGTACACAAACTCTTAACCCACAGAACCCCAGCGACAACGTGTCGTCGGCAATGTATGAAACGCTAAACCCCAGCGACGACAACGTGTCGTCAATGTTAATTACTCCGGTCCTATGGCACCTAGAGGGCTCAGATTTGTATGGGAACGGTAAGTATCCCACGCAACCATGCCGATGGTTGAAAACTATCAAAGTCCAACAGCATGCGCGTGAGCGCGCAAAAACATGGTTTTGGGAGTTATTGCCTTCAATTTTTTACTCTAGTAAAATACTTTCGTGGGCTCCGTAGGACCCCTTTTTGATAGTTTGTGGTTTTTCCTTCATTCCCAACTCATTCGCTATGGTTTCTGGAAAAAATAAATAAAAACCTGCTGGTCCCTGGTGGTACATTTATTAATAACTAGCTGGGGCTCGGTGGGTTAAGGGAACTAAACTAATACTGTAGGATGACTCATCTTTTATGGTGGATTAGAAGATAAGCAGAAATCCGATTGGCCCACACAAGGCAGCTGGTTAGTGTAAGTCACCATCTGTTGACTTAAGAGATTTTTAGTTTAGTGTCAATTATAATGTAAAACTTGCTAAATATATAACCAAAACTGGGACAAAGACAATATAAAGTCAAATTAACTTATCAAAATCTCTATGTGGAAACAACTTCCTAAATTAAAGTTTATGAAATAATGTATAGCTTGCTAAATATATAACCAGAACAGGGACGACAATATAAATACAAGTTTTATCAAAATCACAATTTGGAAATAACTATTTAGCAATTATAATTTAAAACTTGCAAAATAAACAAGCCAAAACTTATACGAACACTATAAAAAGACAAAATAACTAATCAAAATCGCTATGTGGGAAAACCCTCTAGTAAAATAATATGTAAATAAAAGAACAAATAAAACTGCATTTATAACTTCTAAGTTCAAATCTCCACCACATATTTCAAGTACTGTATATTAATTCAAAAAATTTAAATAACCTTTAAATCTACTAGTACAAATAGTACAATAAATTTAAAAAATACATCTGAATGATTGAGTTATTAATTTTTAAAACTTGCAAAATTAACTAAAACTTTGACAAAGACCATATAAAGGCAAAATAACTAATCAAAATCGTTATGTGGAAAAAACGCTTCAGCAAAATCCCTTATTTAGTACTATTTTCATGATCTTCACAAGCGAGGCCTTTAGATAAATCAAATTCTTATAGAAACTATTAAATCATAAACATTAGCAGACTAGGATAACGGTACCTTTGGACAAACTATAAAACTCCATTTATGATAGACTAGCTGTATCAATTTCAATTTCGGTCAACTCTGCCCAAGATTAGTTAAACAGTAGGTACAGCCAAAAGAATCGTTTTTTTTAGTATCCATAAATTGTGAAAAATATATTTTAAAACTTTCAAAATAGGCCTATGCAAAAAGAGAACCCTAATATAAATTAATATTTTTTTTATCCAACCAACTTTACTTCTAAACTCAATGAAATCAACAAATACGTATGGCACTCCAAGGACTCTAACCAAGGATACTCTCACCGAAATTCCGCGCATTTATACATTACGTTATCAAGACTAAAGAACAAAATAAAAATCACCTTTGGAAAGAACTCTTTAGCAAATTAATTCCTCTAAATAAAATAGTATTCTAAATGCACATTGATATAAACTTTAAAATAGGCATTAACTTTATATTGCAACAGAAGCTATGAAAATTGTACTAGTCTGAAGCAATTTGAAATTTCTCTGGCAAGGAAAACCGATCCTTTAAGTTTATGAGCTATCCTTGACATTAACCATTTATTTTGACTGTACACAAGGGTTAGATTAGATCCCGTAAGTTAGATTAGATCCCGTAAGTTAGATTAGATCCCGTAAGTTAGATTAGATCCCGTAAGTTAGATTAGATCCCGTAAGTTAGATTAGATCCCGTAAGTTAGATTAGATCCCGTAAGTTAGATTAGATCCCGTAAGTTAGATTAGATCCCGTAAGTTAGATTAGATCCCGTAAGTTAGATTAGATCCCGTAAGTTAGATTAGATCCCGTAAGTTAGATTAGATCCCGTAAGTTAGATTAGATCCCGTAAGTTAGATTAGATCCCGTAAGTTAGATTAGATCCCGTAAGTTAGATTAGATCCCGTAAGTTAGATTAGATCCCGTAAGTTAGATTAGATCCCGTAAGTTAGATTAGATCCCGTAAGTTAGATTAGATCCCGTAAGTTAGATTAGATCCCGTAAGTTAGATTAGATCCCGTAAGTTAGATTAGATCCCGTAAGTTAGATTAGATCCCGTAAGTTAGATTATAAACAGATTAGATACTGTAAGATAGATTAGATAGGATAGACTAAAGAAGTTAGATTATGGTTAGCTTAGGTATGTTACTTTGTATTAGGTTAGGAGCTGGTATTAAACCGACAGGTTGGAATTGATGGTAGCCTAATTAATTGATCTAATAATTAGAAGGCATAGCTATTCGTGAGCTCTTTTAGAGTTTATGCAATTACATTAATTATGTAAAACTTTCAAAATGAACAAACCAAAACTTATACGAACACTGTACAAAGACAAAACTAATCAAAATCGCCATGTGGAAACCACGCTTAACCTCTGAAGTGCGCATGGGGGTAATTGGAAACGTCCCCCTGTGCTGACGTATTTGAGGTGTTTCCGTCACTAAAATATTCATTGTGCCATTAATAGCATTAATACTTATCCATATGCGCCTATTATGGGTTGATTATAAAGGTATTAACCTGAAACAATAAAACGAGTGAAAACAGCGTTTGGATGGTCAAAATCGGAGATATAGCCCGCGAGTTGTATAATGTATGGGTGAGGCAATCTGCTTTCCCGCCAATTTCCCCCAAGGCCACTGAGACACAGTCGATCGATACTCTCTCTCTCTCTTGCACTCGCTTGCTATCAGTGATGACCACACCCTCCAATCGGATTTCTAATGTTAGCACGAAAATATACCTCAGAATAAGGGAATAACAGGGAAAATAGGTGATAACTGAAGGAGAGGAGGAAAGTGGGGAAGGAGGGGAGGTAGAGGACTGAGATTTTGCATGGCCCAGGGGCCAAAAAAAAAAATAAATAAAAAAAAAATATAATTTTTTTTTTTTTTTCGATGTCAAAAGTTGATTTTTTTTTTTCTCAGACTCTTAAGAGTCTCCCCGCAGTGCGCCGGGGGAACTCTTAAGAGTCTCCCCGCAGCTCCCGGGTTAAGTAAAATAATTTATAAATAAAAGAACACAATCCAATTTACAATTACTGTATGTTCAAACAAAATCCGCTATATATACTGTATATTAATAAATTTACATACTGTACATTAAATTATATTTTTCACTCTAACACCAAACCTCTCAATGAAACTAATGAAAACAAGCATGTGATCCTCCAGGATTCGAACCTGGGTTACCACATACAGATTTTAAACACTAACTATTACACCATCAAGGCTAGTCTATTTGATCTGAATATCAATCTAAATGGATATATTGACATAATTAAAGCATATGGTCCTCCCGGGATTCGAACTCAGGACACCACACCCAGAACATAAGCATCTAAACCATTACACCACCAACAGTTAACATAATAAATACATATAGTTTTGATTTAAGACATTCGCCCCATTACGTCGGCGATTTTAGGACTGCCGTATGTGTATTTTTTCATGGTAAGCAATAGAGAGCCTGTATTTTAGGAGGTGGCCTTTGGCCAGGACATTCTTCTATCGAAAAATGTACAATTATATCTTTGAGGGATCTTTCAATTTTTCAAAGCTTGATTGAAGTCTTTAGGAAACTAAAGAAAATATATAGATTAACAAATGCATAAAAACTTCCCCTGAAGGACATCTGACTTGACATTAATACAGCACAGAGCAAGCCAAACATAATGACAGCTGGGACACTACTTATTAGCACCACCGTACTAAAGGTCTACTTATCTTTGATGAAGGAGTGTGGTCCGATTGTTGTAGTTCCCCAAACAGTCCGAGTCCGGTAAACCAAAGCCGCTCCAGTTGCTCGGCCCCAAGTCCGGTAAACCAAAGCCGCTCCAGTTGCTCGGCCACAAGTCCGGTAAACAAAAGCCGCTCCAGTTGCTCGGCCCCAAGTCCGGTAAACCAAAGCCGCTCCAGAAGGAACCAGGGGGAGAAGAGATCAGGGTGTCAAGCCGGAGCAATTCTGTTTGAAGACTTTAAGGAGTATGAGAAGGAATGCAAGAAAATTATCAAATTGCATTGTTTTGGCCATATCACCCAATACAAATTAAACTATAAACCACAATTTCATCTTTGTACAGTATATACAATAAAATTTAATACAAAAACTAAATATCTTTTAACCCATAACAAAAATTAAATAATTAAGAGAAACCGGTAAAAATCTTTTTCATAAAACAAAGGACTGCTTTAGTTTGACTCCCTGGAAGAGATCTATTCGAGAGGGCAGCTGGGGAGGGGATCATCAGAGATCCGGTTCGTTAGTGTAGGCCGCACCACCTGTTAAGGAAATGGGTTCAGTCAGGGTTGGTCAATAGAAAGTGAATTTTGCATTTGTAATTCACTTAAAATCTGTAAAATTAATTAGAATGTTAAAGTAGCATATACAAAATTAAAACTTTTCTCTAGTCGGCCAATCCCAGCTATGGGGTATGTTGCCTGATTATAAAAAGCGTTATATCGACCAACCAAATTAAACAAATATCTAGTACTTAAATATATGCATCCAATAAATTATACAAAACTCCTAAATTCGTCGCAGATTGTTTTAGTAGCGATAAATCTGATAATGATAAACGGGAGGGAATGCTAAAAAATACCCTGAGAGTTGGAACTTTAAATGTGGATTATTTTCGGGCTCTGTCTCTTGTCGGCCACCCCCAGCAATGGGGTATGTGCCTCAGTATATACATACATAATTAGGAGACTGCAAAAATATATAGACTAGATCTAAATTACTTTTATAAAATTAGCATTTCCACTATTTCAGTTCAAGTAACACCCCGTTCCCAACACTAAATCAATTAAAAATCCCAATGGACTTTAATAAAATAATTAAAGCATATGGTCCTCCCGAGATTCTAACTCAGGACACCACACCCAGAACATGAGCATCTAAACCATTACACCACCAACAGTTAACATAAATACATATAGTTTTGATTTAAGACATTCGCCCCATTACTTCGGCGATTTTATGACTGCCGTATGTGCATTTTTTCCTGGCAAGCAATAGCGAGCCTGTATTTTAGGAGGTGGCCTTCGGCCAGGACATTCTACCGAAAAATGTACAAGTATATCTCTAAGCCGGGTCTGTGATTTTTTCTAAGCTCGATGGAGGTCATGAGAAAACTAAAATACAGTATATAGATTAAGAAATGCATAAAAACCTCCCCTGAAGGACATGACCTTCATACAGCACAGAGCAAGCCAAACTTTATGAGAGCTGGGACATTACTTATTAGCACCACCGTACTAAAGGTCTACTTATCTTTGATGAAGGAGTGTGGTCCGATTGTTGTAGTTCCCCAAACAGTCCAAGTCCAGTAAACCAAAGCCGCTCCAGATGCTTGGCCCCAAATCCGGTAGACCAAAGCCGCTCCAGATGCTCGGGCCTGGAAGGAACCAGGGTGAGAAGAGATCAGGGTGTCAAACCGGAGCAATTTTGTATGAAGAATGAGTGACAAATATAAGAAAATGATCATGAACTAGCATAGTTTTGGCCAGATCACCTAAATTAATTTAACTATAAACCAAAATGTTATCTTTGTATACACAATAAATTAAAATGTAAAACTTGCAAACTAAACAAACCAAAATTGGGACAAGGACAATATAAAGTCAAATTAAATTATCAAAATCGCTATGTGGAAACTACGTTTACTAAAAATGAAAATTATTAAATAAAAGAACAAACTAAATACTAAACTATAAAAGAAGAAACTACTCCGCTTCAGTTTGACTCCCTGGAAGAAATCCATCCGAGAGGGCAGCAGGGGAGTGCGGTGTGGTTGGTTAGCGTAGGCCGCACCACCTGTTAAGGAAATGAGTTCTGTCAGGGTTGGTCAACAGAAAAGTGGATTTTGCATTTGTAATTCAGGACTAATCTTTGTAAATACATATACAGTACATACCAGTTTAAAGAATTTTGTCCGCAGGGAATGTGGTTACAGTTTCAAGTCTTAAATGGCTGCTTTCTAGGCGGCCCTGTCAAGGGCTGCCTTAAGTGCGAGAGATCTGTCAAGAGGGCTGTTCGCGGGTAGAATGATGTGCGGGGCCTGTTTTAGAGTTACTTGGGGTCTAACCATTATATAATAGTTTTAATCACTACACAAGCCTTCAGAAAGATTGAATATATTCTGCATAAATGTATCAAGTTATACTGTGTTCATACATAAAACCTTTTTAGTCCAAGATTATATAATTCCTTAGGGTAATGACTTTAGGAGCAATTACACTTCCGGTCAACTCCTCCCTTGTCCAGGTTTAGTGTACTTTATCCAGCCAAAATCAATAGTTCACAGGTATCTACCATTTGTGCAAAATTCAGAGTTGCATTAACTCAATACCATGATTAAAAGAGTACTACCTTAGTCAAAAGCTATAATCCGTTCATGAGCAAGTATATTGTTGAACTATTGATTTTTACCGTACAGAAGTAGATTAGTCCGTTTATGTGCATTTGTGGTTAAGTTAGGAAGGTTAGTTTGTTAGGTTAGGAGCTGGGGTTGACCTGGGAGTGGAAGTGATACTGTATTCTATTTTTTATTAATTTCACACCAACACCAAACACTTCCAATTAAATTAATTAAAGCATATATGTGATCCACAAGGATTTGAACCTGGGTTATCATAGAAATGTTTAAACACTAATTACACTTTAACAATGATCAAACACATTTTTACACTATTCTTTATCATTAGACTATTATATTAAATTTAGGAAGGATGTCTGGGAATCAAAGGTCAAATCTATTTCTATGAACTTTTTAGCTTCCACAAGTTTACCCTAACCTGAATTCATATCACCAACCCACCAATTAGCTTTAAAATAAACCTAATTAACAAAATCAGTGAAACCGTTTAATACATGTGGTACTCCAAGGATTCGAACCTAGGATAATCACACCAAAATTCTGTGCACTAACCATTACATTCATTATAATTTAAAATTTCAAGAAAAAACAAAACTGTGACAAGATAAACTATAGAACTAATCAAAATCGCTGTGGAATTAACTATAAAGGAAAATAGATATAAATTAACACAATCCACCACAAGACCGTTAACAGTAAAATAGACCAATCATATCCAGAAGAAACTAAACTAATACTGATCCTCACAGGATTAAGGTATAGTACAATCGTTCGAACTATTCTGTTCAAAGATATATCCAACAGCCCCAACATATCATGCTGCCCGAGAACAACCCTAGGAACATAACTCCTTCCCAAACAACGCTTCTCATTATTGCAAGATATATTATAGCCAAAACTTAAGGGTCAGGGATCCAAGAATCCTCCTACTAGACGAGACAAAGGTGCGAGGGAACGCAGAAGTGGTCCCGGACTGAGAATAGTAACTTTAAATGTTTCTGTTCAGGCTCTGTCTCCTGTCGGCCACCCCCAGCAATGGGGTATGTGCCTGAGTATATACGTATACTTCACATAACAAAAATAAATGCCAAAATATATTTTTAACAAAATTACTAGACATTGTTATTTTGAAAGCTAAAATTCTGTAAAAGTTACTATAATTTAGACAATTTTAGTGGAACACTAAACGCTTCGTACATCATTATTGCAGGCCAAGTTATAAACTGTATATAATAAAATTTATTTTAAGACTCATATTATTGCAAAGTACCATCTAATATGAAGCAGTTATGATAATTACTTGGGAAATATGGTTTCTGTAGTCTGCCAAGACTGCCACAGAAAGCAAAGGCTTGTATCCTCCAGGGTTAAAATACAGTATACAATAACTTTCTGTAGGACTACAGTACTTATCTTTTATGAAGGGTTGTGGTCTGGCTGGTTCTTGTTGTAGTTTCCCAGACTGCCCGAACAGTCCGAGTACGGTAGACCAAAGCCGCTCCAGGTGCTTGGGCCCAGGATGATGAGCGGGTGAGGGAAATCAGCCCCTGGGCCAATGCCCCCGACATCCGCAGCCACCCTTGTCAGCAGTCTGGTGAGGAAAACGCTTACGGTCAGGGTTGGTCATTAAGAAAATAGTTTATTTATGATTATTCATTCAAATTCTCAGCAGATTGAACTTAAAATGCTGCATATACTGTATGAAATAAATGTTTAATCAATGAAAGCAATTTTAATATACAGTACATTTGCAGTACAGTACAGCCGCCAAAGGCGGCTTTCTAGGGCCTTTTCCTAGCTGATGCTGAGAGGATTGGGTTCTAGTCATTTAGTGATGGGCTGGTCTATCCGAGTGAGAACCGAGCGATCTCTGCCATACCCATAGCTTACTCCGACTGTTCCTTTTACTTATATATCTTCTAGATCTCAAGTGGCGGCGTCTTTTCCGTGGATTGACCTCCCTACTGCCAACCTAGAAGTTGCCAGATTGGGAGCCAAAGAGTCACATTTTTCCCTTACCCTTCAACTTCCCCTTCATAATTACCGAGGGGCACAGGGCTTTGGTTTCCCGGGCGTTTCCGCACCCTCCTCAGCTCCCTGCCTTGGAATGACTTCGGTCACCCGGGCTTTGTTAGTGGTAAGCAGGGAGGATTTTGTGGGGGCGCTCGTTTATGGCCTTGCTCGAGACCTTGGGGCTGTTCGGCCAGACAGCCTGGGGAACAACAACAGTACATTCAATAAGTTTTGAAATGCATCAAATTAGAAAATTACAATCTTTCAAAATATATTTTGATGAGAGGTCTAGGGGGCATTTTTTTTAAACTTTAGAAGTCTAGGGACCAAACTAACATTTGTACCAGTAATAGAATATAAAAAGGTACCTATTCAAACCCACACTTTAATGCAGGGTTACTAAGTAAAGTCTGCTAGATAGCAAATAAATGGCCCAATCTATACAATATCCCAGAACGTGAAAGCTCGTTGATGTGGCATTGGCATGGGACAACTGTAAACTTTATAATAGTTTCATTGGTATTAAGATTGGCAAAACGACTTTGCAAAATAAACAAACCAAAACTGGGACAGCAATTAATAGCTAAATAACTTTTCAAAATCGCTGTGGAAATAACTCTAAAGCAAAATATAGCATCAAATTGCAATATAAAATTTAAACCAAAAGAATTTTAGATAAATACTTATTACTTTGTCATTAATAATAAATTATATATAATCATACAACTACAAAGAAGTTACTGTACAGAAGATTAGGTAAAAATATATAAGGATATCAAATGTTTTGAACCATGAATTTAGTTTAAAATTAGAATTAATATTTTTTCATTAACCAACTTTACTTCTAAACTCAATGAAATCAACGAATACTGTGGCACTCCAAGGACTTTGTTGGATAACACCACTCCTTTCGACATATAGGACGCGATCGCGTCATATGAATAAGTCCACCAAAAACTCATGACACTATCGCGTCATATGGACTTATCTCTATACCTCTCCAATAAGTTTATGACGCGATTTTGCGTCATATGAGCTCAGTAAGTCCGATAAGTTACCATACGATAAAACCGTTGGTGGCAACCTCAGCCTCCTGCGATAATTCTAACGGCATCAGTGTTGTTGTGAGTGTAGTGCGAGGCAGTGGCAATGATCCTGGGGCTCCCACCTCCTCGGACTTACTGGAACATAATATGGCTGGAGTTAACTTAACCCTTTCAGACTCATGACACAGAGGTTGCCAGATTAGCAATAAGAAATAGAGTTCTCTCACTCTTATAATTACCTCTCCACAATTAGTTTTCTGCCCACAACTAACTCTGACAACTGCAGAGGTTGAAGTATCTAAACTAAAGGTTTCTAAATACCCCTGATGGTAACAAAGGTTTTAAAGTATCCCTAATAGGCTCAAAATCGCGTCATATGTCTGAGAGGGTTAATAAACCAACTGTACCAATGATTATAGAGATTCCACAGAACAGGTACTATGTATATAATTAGGATAGTCATTTACAGCATCTAAAATGCTAAAGGGGGGATGGTAGTTTTTTTTCTGGGCCCCCGTCTCCCTCATGTTTAGCCCCATTAGTTTAGAAATCTTCGGTCTAAGCCAACTAGTTTAGCGATTTGAATAACTTTATACCTTTTGTTTGTCAATATTAAGACCTTTCACACTATTAAGATTTTTTTTTTTCCTGCCCTGGCTAGGGCATGACAAAATATTAATTATATAAATTTTTTACCTCAATTGCATGCAAGGTCCGAATATTGCCAAAGAAACTGGGTTAAAGATGTTAAAATTGCCAAATGTTATAAAATTCAGAACTAATGGGGCTAAACATGAATGAGAAGGGGGTCCAGAAAAAGCCAGCCAGCCCGCCTTAATGCTTAAGGGGGGATGGCCGTTTTTTTCTGAGTCTCCGTCACCCTCATGTTCAGCCCCATTAGTTTAGAAACTTTGGTCTATGCCTACTGGTTTAGCAATTTTAAGAACTTTAAACCTTTTTTTTGTCAATATTAGGGCCTTTCACGCCATTAAGGTGTAATTTTTTCCTGCCGACCGATAGAGGTGTAGTTTTAGAAATAAACTCCTTTCAGTCAGGATATCTATTCTACCAAAACTTTCATAACTTTAATGGGGATCATAAGTCTGAGCGGGTGAGGTGGATGGATATACAGTAATACCAAATCAAGCCACTTCTTTTAAGCTCCTCGGTGGCCTAGTGGTTTGGGTGTTTGAGTGCTGCACTACTGGCCTGGGTTCGGGACATGACAAAATATTTATTGTATAAAAAATTGACCTCAATTGCATGCAAGGTCCAAATATTGCCAAAGAAACTGGGTTAAAAATGTTAAAATTGCCAAATGTTATAACATTTCAGAACTAATGGGGCTAAACATGGAGAAGGGGGTCCAGAAAAAGCCAGCCAGCCCGCCTTAATGCTTAACCCGTGGAGCCCCGGCTAGTTTTGTAATGTTTGTTCACCAGAACCCGGCCGGTTTTCAAAAAATGGTTTCATTCCAGAAACAATAGCGAATGGGTTAGGAATGAAGGAAAAACCATGAAAAACCGCTCAAAAAGCTTAAAGAATGGTCCTACAGAGCCCCCCGAAAACGTATTTTACAAGAGTAAAAAATTGAAGGCAATTACCCCCAAAAAACAGGTTATTGCGCGCTCACGTGGACTGAGTTTTCAACCATCGGCACGGTTGCGTGGGATACTTACAGTTCCCATACAAATCTGAGCCCTCTTGAGTGGCTACACCTGAGGTTACGGTCGGCGCAATTAGGGCGACGCGTCAGACGCGTCTCTGGGGCTGTGCGTTACATACATCGCCGACGCGTCAAACGCGTCGCTGGGGCTGTACGGGTTAAGGGGGAATGGCTGTTTTTTCTGGGTCCCCGTCTGGGCCATCTCCCTCAGGGTTAGCCCCATTAGTTTAGAAATGTTCGGTCTATGCCAACTGGTTTAGCAATTTTAACAACTTTAAACTTTTTTTTTTTCAATATTAGGGCCTTTCACGCCATTAAAGTTTAATTTTTTTCCTGCTGACCGATAGCAAGCTTTTAGTTCTAGGAGGAATCTCCGTTCGGTCGGAATATCCATTCTACCAACAAAATTATAAACTTCATGGGGATCACTAGTCTGAGCGGGTGGTGGTGGACGAGATATAATTCCAAATGAAGCCACTACTTTTAAGCTCCTCGGTGGTCTAGTGGTTTGGGTGTTGGAGTGCTGCACCACTGGCCTGGGTTCGAACCCTGGCTGGGGCATGACAAAATATTAATTATATAAAAAATTTACCTCAATTGCATGAAAAGTCCGAATATTGCCAAAGAAACTGGGTTAAAGATGTTAAAATTGCCAAATGTTATAAAATTTCAGAGCTAACGGGGCTAACTATGAAGGAGAAGGGGGTCCAGAAAAAGCCAGCCAGCCCGCCTTAATGCCTGAGGGGATGGCCACAAATGAACCGCCTGTATAAGTTTCCATAGGACGAGGCAACCATTACATTATTTCTGCCTTGGTCCTGTTCTCGGGACAGATTAGATTTTTTTTTTTTTTCTGTGAGAGTGAGGGAGACAAAATGTAGAACTGCCAGTATCGAGTGCCTCCCCCAGAGTTGAAAGTGTGACAGTCAAAGGACGTTAGAGCGCCAAAATGCGTAAGGGGGATGTTTTTTTTCTGCATGGAATACTCTGGAAGAGGTGATGGTAGGGGCAAGGAACATCCAAATTTTAAAGAAAAAATTAGATGAAAGTAAACGGACTGGACAACACCAGCTTAGCTCAATTCTTGTAAACTACAATTAGGTAAATAAGATAAATCTACAGTTATACTACCCCTATTTTGTCTCTATTCTGTTGGTACTAATGGGTTAATATTATTAGTAGTAGACTTAGTATGGTTTGAGGATGCGATGAAATGTATATTTGACTTTAAATAGATACATTGAAGTAATACAAACCTTCGCGAACCCATAAACAGGGAACGTGAGCTGGGTTTAGACCGTCGCGCACCTATAAACAGGGAACGTGAGCTGGGTTCAAATCGTCTGTGAGACAGGATAGTTTTCGGTTAAGTTAGGTTAGGCTAATGTTAAAAATACTAAAATGAGACGGTCCTCTGTATTAAACACTGAATATCAAATAAAAAATAAAAACAAATTACCTGAAAAAACTTATCTGGTTGGTGATAAATTTGTATCAAAATAGGTTTTTTTTTCAGCTTCCGCGTCTGCTGTACCATCCAAAAACACGCTAAAAGTCGTGTTTTAAAGGGGGGCGGTGGTGGGGGGTAGTGGAGGGGTGTAGTATAACTGTAGATTTACCGTAAATACAAATACAATTACAGTAGGCTTACTTATCTTTATTTGGAAGAGACTTTTATACTGTAGTAAGGTACCGAGGTGTGTCGTCCCCAGTCTGGTTCCAACTCCAGGACATCCACCTGTGGACAACATTTATTCATTAATTATTTTGACCAAGTATTTAGTTAAAGAACTTTTATCAGGTTTGTTATTGTTTAACCCTCCAGCCCCGGCTAGTTTTGTAATGTTTGTTCACCAGAACCCGGCCGGTTTTTAAATTTTTTTTTATTTCAGAAACAATAGCGAATGGGTTAGGAATGAAGGAAAAACCACGAAAAAACGCTCAAAAAGCTTAAAGAATGGTCCTACAGAGCCCCCGAAAACGTATTTTACAACAGTAAAAAATTGAAGGCAATTACCCAAAAAAAAACAGGTTATTGCGCGCTCACGCGCGGACTTGAGTTTTCAACCATCGGCACGGTTGCGTGGGATACGTACACAGTTCCCATACAAATCTGAGCCCTCTTGAGTGGCTACACCTGAGGTTACAGTCGGCGCAATTAGGGTGACGCGCCAGGCGCGTCTCTGGGGCTGTGCGTTACATACATCGCCGACGCGTCAGGCGCGTCGCTGGGGCTGTACGGGTTTAAACATCTCAAATATCACTAACGTATGGCAATTAATAAAATGGCAATTTTACATATTACAACCAAGCTGTTCATCCTGTAAGATTAAAATTTAAAGTGTAAAGATTAAGAAAATTAAATATTTACAGTAACTGATTAAATGACCACCTAGAGCGACAAAGTACCAAACATCTCTTAAGCTTCAATCGATAATCTCAGGGCTTCTCATGAGTCACAGGCTACTAAATAGCCTACAGTCCCGAGATGGAGACAAGTCCTCCCCGTCTGGTTCCAACTCCAGATCACCACCGCCATCTGTGGACAACATTTATTCATTAACCCATTGGCTGCGGGTGACGTTCCTGAGTGTCCTGGCAATTTACAGCAATTTCCAGGCTTTAAAAGCCTGTAAAAGCCGTAGAAATAGAGTGTCAGTGGGCGGAAGCGTGAGGGACCCACCTCCGACCCTCAGAGCAGCGAGCTTCTCACTGAGGGAGACTGTCTCGCAACAGTGTTGCCGAGCGAGCAAGAGCTAATAATTAGCAGTTTTCCCTTATGTCTATGGCACCGCTGTGGGTGAACCCGCCACCTACGAAGCCCGTTCTAGTCTCATTTTGAAGCTATTTTCGCCTAGTTTTCGGCAGAATACAGTTCATTAAATGCAGATGCTTTAATAATCATTCAAGAGTGCCTGAATATGCCCTAAATAGCCCAAATATGCCTGCAGTGGAAGTGTTAATGATTTTCACGATGTAATTTTCTGTCTTTCACGGTCTTAATTTTCCTTCTGGGGGCAAGAGCTAGGAATCCTCTCCTTGTAAAATTCTCCTAAATCGTAACAGTAAGGGGCGAGGGAACGCGTAAGTGGTCCCGGACCCTGAGATTTTGAACCCTTTAAAAAAAAATTTTTTGGTTCGGGCTCTTTGTCTTGAGTCTGCCACCCTCAGCAATGGGGTATGTGCTTCAGTATATACAGTACATATTTATTTTTCTCCAAGTTTATTAAAGTTTCTTCAGTCAGAGCTATGAATTAAATATGTATCGAATCATTAACCCTTTGGCTGCGGACCCGTTCAGAACGTTCCGGCAATTTACAGGCCTCTTAAACCTGTGGAGACTAATGCGAGTGAGTGGGAGCGCATCAGGAAATTTCCACAAAAATTTAGGCAAGAGTTGTTTTATCGGGTGTTTAACCTATACCCCTTTGAAAGGACATTAGCCTAACCTATCCTAGTATTAATGGGTGGGGGCTGCCGCCCCCACACCCCCGCTTCTTTGACATAAACTTGCGTGTTTACACGACGTACACCCGGTATCAACTCCTTCCACAATTTGTGATAAATGGCATGAATCACATTAAAAACAGTAGGGAAAACCCATTTACTGTCTGGAAAAGTCTCACATGTGGAAGTACTTTGCTCTTAACTTGTTCAGGGGACCTTACAATTGCGGACAAGTGCTATATTTATAATTACGTAAATTTTATTTCTTCTCTCATATGAAATTGAGAGTACATTCCATAGAGGAAGTAATAACTACATGAAAACCTACACTAATTAAATTACCCCTGGTCAAATCAAACTCATGTTAAAGTTTAGTTAGGTTAGTGATAAGTTAACCCTTCAGCACCACTATTTTTATATTCTAGTTACCATTAGACTATTTGCTTAACCCTTTCACGCTCATATGACGCAGAGGTTGCCAGATAGCAATAAGAAATAGTTCTCTTATAATTACCTCTCCAAAATTAGTTTTCTGCCCACAGCTAACTCAAAAAAAACTGCAGAGGTTGAAGTAACTAAACTAAAGGTTTCTAAATACCCCTGATGGTAACAAAGGCTTTAAAGTATCCCTAATAGGCTCAAAATCGCGTCATATGTCTGAGAGGGTTAACCTTATTATCAACCTGTATAAATTAAGATACCCATGTTCGTATACAACCCCCGACTATAAAAGATAAAGTTACAACCAGTTGTATAGGTTAGTATATAAAAGATAAAGTTATATGTTAGGATACCAATGTTATACCCACGACTATACAAGATAAAGTTATGACCGGTTGTATAGGTTAGGATACCCAAGTTAATATAATGCCCACTACTATAAAAGCTAAAGTTAACACCGGTTGTATAGGTTAGGTTACCCAGGTTAGAATACAACCTACGACTATACAAGATAAAGTTATGACCAGTTGTATAGGTTAGGATACAGACCACGACTATAACTTAAAGTTATGACAGGTTTTATAGGTTAAGCTACCCAGGTTATCATATAAAGCCCAAGACTACTGTATAGGCTACAAAATAAAGTTATGACCGGTTAAATAAGTTAGAATACCCATGTTAGTATACAACCTAGGGTTATACAGTAAAAGATATAGTTATGACCGGTTGTATAGGTTAGGATACACAGGTTAGTAGTATACAGCGAGTTAGGATGTGGGGTTGACCTGACCAGGGAGTGGATAATTATGTAACCCTCAGTTCACTTTTGAAGTATTTTTTGGTAGATTTATTAGTTTACTCGCTAGATTGGTCTAGCGTTAAAAATAAATGTGTACATTATGTCCCGGCCGAAGGCCGCTTCCTCCAAAAGGTACAGGATCTATCACTCGCCAGAATAAAAAATAGACTTCTAAATGGCACTAAAAGTCTTAAAATAGCAAAACTAGGTTAATGCAGCGAACTTACTGAAAACTACTGGGGAGAAACGGGAAGCAAAAGGGGACCAGAAAAAAATACCATCTCTCCTGTTCCTATCTATGACCAACTAATCTCCAAGAGTTTTAAAGATAAATAGTTCGCCTAAAACATTTAGATGTGAAATAGAAGTTGCAAAATAGCACTCGTCAGGAGTCGTCACAGGCAATTACAAATAAGATTGTCAAAGGAAATATAAACTTAAATATACAGGGTAGGCCTACTAGCCATGTTTAATGTTTTTTGGTAAATATGTATTTAAAGTCACTTGTGTTTTATGCATTATCTTTTTTTCTCATCAGTTCCTTCATTGATTAAGTTTTAAGGCTTGGTTCCTTCTGCAAATGCAGATTTACCCATTATTTAGCAATATTAAAACATGCCCCCGAAAACCATATAGTCATTAACTTAACCTAAAAACCTAACCTTGGGGCTGCTGCCCTCATTACCCCTGCTTAAGCATTGATATGGCAGTTTTGTTGGTGAAGTTACAGAATAATAACTCGCAAAGCCACTCCAACAGCTTCCTATTAAACTCTTCTCAACACTTCGAAAATTAAAAAAAGAGGTAACTGCTCAGGATGTCAAACCGGAACTTTGAAGACTAATTAATATGAGAAGGAATACGTAAAATAGCATGGTTGTGGGGCTATTTTATCCCCTCCAGACAATTTGAACTATAAAACTATAGCCTAGGCCTAATTTTACTTACTTTACATCACTTTCCTCTACTCCCACTAGTTTTGTATATTTTGATAGAACTAAACTTAAAGATGCCCTTAAATTCCTACTTTTCAATACTTATGTTAGATTCGGGCCTTACATTTTCAAACAATTAGGAATTCCTATGGGTAGAAATGCCTTGCTAGCCCTTTAATTGCAGATGTATTCTGGCTTGCTTTAGAATTTAAATATATAAAAGACTTAGTTGACAGTAGCAAGAAAAATAAAATCCCAGAAAAATTAGCGCTTGCTAAATTGTTAAGTAATAATAGTAGATATATTTATATTCTCGTTTGCAATTTGTTAAATTTTAATAAAGTTGCTAAACTTATTTACCCTAATTCTATTCCCCTCACACAATGTAACTTAAATTATAAAGTTGAAAATTTTCGATATGAATATAGAGATATCACAAAGTTGATTATTTAAATTTTAACGTAATAAACTTTCCTTTCCCTAGTAGTAATATCGATAGTAAAATAACTTAATGGTTTTTATTCCCAGTTAACAAGATTTTGTAAAATTTGCACTAAAGTAGATAACTTTTGGGCTAGAGCTAGGTTACTATACAGACTCTTAGTAGACAGGTTTTGAGGCAAGTAAATTGTTCCATAAATTTAATCTTTTTAGGGTGAATTGTTGGGACTATTCTAAATTTGACATCAATAATTTTAATAAAGCATTTAACTTTAAGTTTCTTTTATAACCTCTACTTACTTTTTGTCTGTATTTATAGTTTATCTTTTTCTTTTTTATTATTAGCCTAATATTAATATTTTTTTTGTTTATTTTTTTTTTTAAATTGATTGTTCTTGTTAACCCGTGGAGTCTCTGCTAGTTTTGTAATGTTTGTTCACCAGAACCTGGCCGGTTTTAAAAAAATTGTTTTATTCCAGAAACAATAGCGAATGGGTTAGGAATGAAGGAAAAACCACGAAAAACCGCTCAAAAAGCTTAAAGAATTGTCCTACAGAGCCCCCAAAAACATATTTTACAAGAGTAAAAAATTGAAGGCAATTACCAAAAAAACAGGTTATTGCGCACTCACGCGCACGCACGTTTCCACCATCGGCACGGTTGCGTGGGATACGTAGTTCCCATACAAATCTGAGCCTTCTTGAGTGGCTACACCCGAGGTTACGGTCGGCGCAATTAGGGTGACGCGTCAAGACGCGTCGCTGGGGCTGTGCGTTACATACATCGCAGACGCGTCGCTGGGGCTGTACGGGTTAAAAGAGTACCGTTTAAATCTGTTACTTCATATTTTGCTATTATTTGTCTTTATATTATATGTATTCATTGTCGATAGTATCAATTGCTTGCTTTTTCGATTTCCTTAGTTTATTTGTGCGATAAATTTAGGTTATTTGTAGGGTAGTTATTGATAGTTGTCACTTGAGGCATGCTATGCTTACAGGTACCTACCCGATAGCATTATCGTTAGAGAGTGCTGTACTGTATTTTATATATTATTTTGTAATATAGAGATCTTATCAATATTTGTATTTTGGGTCAATATTTACGAGTCACACCACAGCTGGGATCTCATTTTTAACGGTAGTTTTGGGTTCCTACCATTCTATGCTTCATTGCTATATACTTTTTATCCACCGGAAATTTTTTTTTTTTCTTGGCTATTTTTTTTTTTGCATTAACCTAACCAAAAAACCTAACCTAACCTAATAGCCCCCAAATACATTTAGGTTAGGTTAGGTTAAGTTTTTAGGTTAGGTTAATGCTAAAAAAAAAATTAAAAATAAAAATAGGTAGGCCTATAAAAATTAAAAAAACAAGAAAAAATAATATTTTCCGGTGGATAAAAAGTATATAGTAATGAAACAGAATGATAGGAACCCAAAACTACCATTAGAAATGAGATTCCAGCTGTGGTGTGACTCGTAAATATTGACCGTATTTTGTACTAGCCTATTGTTAATTTCTTTTAATTTGCAAATTTGATTTTAAATGAATATTTTGACATTTAACATTTAGTTTATTCATGCAGAGTTTAGTCAAATTTACCAGAACGTCCCGGACTTCCCAAATTTGACTAATTCCTTGAACGTGACTATAGTGCGTTATGTGTGAGATTAGTTTGCTTGGGAAACAGATTAACCTCTGAAGTGCGCATGGGGGTAATTGGAAACTTCCCCCTGTGCGGAGTTATTGGAGGTGTTTCCGTCACTAAAATATTCATTGTACCATTAATAGCATTAATACTTATCCATATGTGCCTATTTTGGGTTGATTATAAAGGTATTAACCTGAAACAACAATAAAACTAGTGAAAACAGCGTTTGGATGGTCAAAATCAGCCCGCGAGTTGTATAATGTATGGGTGAGGCAAGCTGCTTTCCCGCCAATTTCCCCCAAGGCCACTGAGACACAGTCGATCGATACTCTCTCTCTCTCTCTCTTGCACTCGCTTGTCATCAGTGATGACAACACCCTGCTTGCAACTCGCTAATGTTAGCACGAAAATATACCTCAGAATAAGGGAATAACAGGGAAAATAGGTGATAACTGAAGGAGAGGAGGAAAGTGGGGAAGGAGGGGAGGTAGAGGACTGAGATTTTGCATGGCCCAGGGGCCAAAAATTTTTTTTTTTTTTTTTCCCCGATGTCAAAAGTTTATTTTTTTTTTCACTACTCATAAGAGTCTCCCGGCAGTTCCCGGGTTAACTTGCTCATGTAGTAGTGTACACCCTATGTGGTGGATTGTGTTCTTTTATTTCATAGATTTCATTTTACTAGGCTAAGCGTTTTTCATAATTTAATTTCACTTTATATTGTCCTTGTCCCAATTTTGGTTTGTTTAGTTTGCAAGTTTTACATTTTACTTTAGCAAAAAAAAAAAAAAAAGAAACAATATAGGCTATATATACTGTATACATGATTTACTACCTTCGTTTGACACCCTAAACTGATTATTCCTTCAATCAACCACTCTAGTTTGTCCAAGAAAGTTAGAGCTGTAGACATTGATATTTAATAACAAATAATAGCCTACTGGAAGTTCCTTGTGGCTAAAGAGCAGGAGTCTACTTGGGTTTTATGTAAGTTCTATATGAATGTGCTAAGCCCGTATTATAGCTGGTAATTCGGTAAAAAAAAAATAGAGACCCCAGACAGCCTTACCTAACCCAGCCTACCCTAGTATTATGGGTGGGGGCTACCGCCCCCACACCCCTGCTACTTTAACCAAGACGATGCTGTACTGTAGGCTTATATCGAAAAAATAAATAAAAAATAAATAAATAACTTAAAATGCTGTCCGGGGGCTCTTCAATTTAGCCTATAGGGCCTACCGGTAATTCTGTTAAACATCGATGGCTACAGCTCCAACTTAATTTATTATGTTCCTTCCAATATAATAGAACTAAACTCGGATGGTCAATACCTTACATCTGATAGGCTACTTATCTTTGTATGTATGGGGTGTCCACGATGTGAAGTCTTGGCTGTAGTGCTCCCAACAAAAGACTAACTGGGCAGTGTTGCACATTCTGAAGATTACAAAAAAGAAAAAAACAAACAAGTGCTAAAATCACGATCGTACCAAGTCAGCAATACCAAATATATTTCCGATGGGTGTTACTAATTAGGCTACCCTACAATCACTAAATTTATTTTATGAAAACTAAATAAAGAAAATTTGGCCAGTTTCCTTTATATAATAAACTATTTGGCCATTACCGTCTGATAGAATAAGCTGAGGGGGCATATTTTGTATAGGCCCTATAGTCCCTTTCTAATAAAAATTAATAAAACAAAATTAATTAAAATGCAGGGAATACAGGAACACTCGTGTAGTTGCGTAATTTTGAACTTAATCACCTCGTGTAAGCCTATGATGGAAACTATAAAGCGTAACTTCACCTTAGCAGACTATCACTGAAAACCCGTGATACAGCATGGCCTCGTTTGCCAGTATCAAGCAAGGGGGTAAACTAGATGCCTATATTAAACAGAACAGCTCCTCTAACCTATGATCGCCTATGATTAAATGAAAATGAACCGTTGTAGTCAAAATCTAAGAGCCTAAATACATCATCAATACGGGACACGCACACGAGTTCCTTACCTTGTGGAGAGCAGCAACAAAATGGATGAATGAAAAGTCCAGCCCCTAGTCTTCGGCTCGGAACCAAGAAGTCAAGCGAGTCACTGAATGAATCACTTGCTTCAGTCAAATCAGTCTCTATCCCAGTAACCACTAACAATAAATAAAAATGTACGAAGAAAATTAAACAAAAAATACATATAATATACCATGTGATGCGAAGGAAATGCCGGAATATTAATGTAAAGGTAGATGCAAAATATACAAAATCGTCTAATGGTAACCAGAAAATTATGAAAATTACGTAATGGTGGTGAAGGGATTAAAGTTTCATTAGGTTAATGTAATAAGGTAGATAGCTAATCAATGAACATTCGAGAGATCATCGATGACAAATATCGGCCAACCTCCGCCATATTGGTTCACTTGATCCGCCATATTAGCCTTCTTTACACTCAAATATGTCCATACCTATAACATACATTCGGTAATTATAGTAGGCCTGAATATATATACTTTAATTTTTACATATAAATTCTTGATGATAAAAGATATAATTCATCGCGGCTGTATTAGGGTACCAAAATGGCGCCCGAAGAAATAGATGACCGTTATCTCCTACTAAAAAAGTGATTCCAATGCTTCGCAATCCTCCAGTGGAACATTTTATTTTTTATGTAATCATGATTTAGTTACGGTAGCTGATATACTATATATTTCTGTATCTACGTTAAATAATTAGGATAATGTGAAATATTAATTAATATATATTAGTAGAGGATTTGTGAGCCAGTAGGCTACCCTACACAAAATGTTTGAAGCCCATAAATGCTTCACGAACCTCGAACATATCGGTTTTCCCAAAATTTACCCAAATTATTCATCATCATAGCTTTAATTAGTCAAATGTTATATCATCGAGTATAATAATTTAACCCCTTCTGTACCGGTGACGTATTTTTTTTTATTTTTTATATTATTATAGGTTTATTTAAATGATTTTGTGCAGCTTAAGAATGATATGTGGAGTAAAAAGGGTTTAGTAAGATGGTTCGAAGCCTGTTATTTTATTTTCATTTATAATTTATTACATTATTGTCATATGTGGAAATTATGACAGTTTGATTGCTTAATTATTAATTCAGGGATTCACTTCGGTTTATTATATGGTTTGTTGGTCAATTACTACAATTAGTTGGTGATTCGTTGCTTCTCAGATTCATTAAGTTTGAAGAGGTGGTTTGGAGATAAATTTACGATAATTCAAAGCCGCTATAGGACAATTGAATGCCAAAATACGGAAGAAAATTAATATATGGTAATAACTGGTGAATAAACTTATTAATTGTAAGCAAAGTTAAATGCTGGATGGTGATCCGAAGTGGTAATGCTTTACGAGTCATCGTTTTGTTTCCAAGTTCTAACCCTTTCAAGATCCAATACGCATTTCATTTGTTTTATGGTGTATTTCAGTCAGGGGCGTAGCTAGAGATTTGGAGGCCCAGGGGGCTTGGTGCCTGGAGGGGCCCCCTCCATGGTTTGCTTATTATAGAAGGGGGTGGGGGTGGCGAGCGAAGCGAGCCTAATCAGCTGGGGGGTTCGGGGGGGCGCTGTAAGCCCCCCCCGAGAAAATTTTAGAATAATAATGCTACCTAGGTGCATTTTGACGATATCCATGACTCAATAGTGGGGTACTGGTAATAATTTAATATACAATTAATTATTATATCACCGTTATCTAATGGATTAGGAATACATGTACAATGGATGGTACAATACTGTAAAACATATAGGCTATAACCATCTTCTAAAACCCTAAACGTACTTTCCTGAGGTTAAAAACAAAATAAAAATATGTTTTTGTCTATGCAGTATGTATACTAACTTTAGCTATTTATTCATATTTTTTGGTGAGTAAATTATAAAAAGGTTATAAAAATGATAAGTGATTAAGGATTGATATAATGTTTAACATTTGGTTAAATATACATTTATAAATAAAGCATTCTAGTTAAACTCGATAAACAATAATGGGGTTGAGAATTTTCTTCCTACAAATGCCATTTCCTAAACAGAGAATGTTTAGGCCTTATTATCTCTGCTAGGTTATATCACAATTTAATCATATAATATACAAAAAAGAAAAGAAAAGAAAAAAAGGAAATCTTAATTCTTAACTTTGAACATAAGAACATAAGAAAATGGGAGTCTGCAGAAAGCCGATTGGCCTAAGCAAGGCAGATCCCTGTCCCACACAACCCCAATTCAATTACAAAGCCCAATTATAGGCTTCACACTCTAATACCCTGAGGATCATCTTACCAAAACCGGTTAGAGATTAACGCAGGATTATGGAGGTCTGCAGAGCGCTGATTGGCCCAACCCGGCTGATCCCCCTTCACACCCAACCCTTCTCGTCCATATGCTTATCCAATTTTATCTTAAAGCTCCCTACAGTTTTAGATCCCACTATAGCACTTGGTAGTCCATTCCACCCATCTACAACTCTGTTACCAAACCAATACTTGCCTATATCTTTTCTGAAACGAAATTTATCTAATTTGAAACCATTGGTACGAGTTCTTTCGCTATCACTGAGCTTTAGTACATTTGCCATGTCCCCTTTGTTAATCCCACTAACCCACTTGAACACCTCTATCATATCCCCTCTAACTCTGCGTCTCTCTAACGAATGTAAACCTAATTTCTTCAACCTTTCTTCATACGAAAGATTTCTAATATTATGGATCATTTTTGTCATTCTACGCTGTACTCTCTCCAATGAATCTATGTCCATTCTGTAATAAGGACACCAAAATTGGACAGCATAATCCATATGGGGTCTCACTAATGACAAGTAAAGTTTTAAGATAACATCAGCAGTTCTGTTACTCACACTCCTAGAGATGAACCCGAGAATCCTGTTTGCCTTATTACGAACGCTTATACACTGTTTTCTAGGCTTCAAATCATTGCTAACAAACACACCTAGATCTTTCTCGCAGTCTGAATTTTCTAATTCTAAATTAGCTAGTTTATATTTAACATTTGTTTGCATCTTCCCTATCTTTAATACCTTGCATTTGTCAATGTTAAACTTCATCTGCCAATTTACTGACCATTCATGTAAGGTATCTAGATCCCTTTGGAGGCACTCTATATCGCTATCTGAATCAATTGATCTCCCTATTTTAGTATCGTCTGCGAATTTACTTATCCTACTAGTTATACCTAAATCTAGGTCATTTATGTATATAAGAAACAACAGGGGACCTAATACCGATCCCTGGGGGACACCACTTTTGACTGCTCCCCATTCTGACTTGGTACCATTTATGCTGACTCTCTGCTTCCTACCAATTAGCCATGACCTAATCCATCCTAACAATGCCCCACCTATTCCATGTGCCTCAACCTTTCTCATCAATCTCTCATGAGGGACTCTGTCGAAAGCTTTACTGAAATCTAAATATATAATATCATATGACTTGTCATTATCTACTGCTTCATATACCTCTGAGAAAAAACTAAGCAAATTAGTAAGGCAAGACCGTCCCTGAGTGAATCCATGCTGAGAAGAATTGATTAAGTTAAATGTTTCTAAGTGGTTTCTCATTTTCCTAGCAATAATTGACTCTAGTAGTTTTCCTATGATTGAAGTGAGACTAATGGGACGGTAATTGGATGCTATTGATTTATCACCTTTTTTGAAGATCGGAACTACATTTGCAAGCTTCCAAGCTTCTGGAACTATACCTGTTTCTAATGACTTGTTAAATAGAAATGTTAATGGATAACTTAACTCATCTCTGCATTCTTTTAATACTCTAGCATATACCTCATCAGGACCAGGCGATTTATGAGGTTTCAGTCTGTCAATTTCCTTAACCACATCATTTCTACTTATAGTAACCGTACTTAACCTATTTTCTATACTATCGCTGTATACCTTACGGACTTCTGGAAACTGTGCCAAATTTTCATTAGTGAAAACGGAAAGAAATTGACTATTTAATGTACTGCACATTTCTAAATCACTTTCTGTCAATTTTCCTATCGAAGTTTTAAGGGGACCAATTACATCTCTAACCTTGGATTTATATAGTTGGTAAAAAGCTTTAGGATTATTTTTTGAGTCATTGGCAACCTTAATTTCATAATTTCTTTTTTCTTTCCTAATATCCTTTTTTACCTGTCTTGATAGATTCTGATAGTAAGCAAGTAGGTGAATTTCGCCTTTTCTAATTTTTCTATATATTCCTCTCTTTTGTCCTAGAAGATCTAATAGTCTATTATTCATCCATTTGGGTTGGTTCTGTGTTGATCTAAATTTTCTTTTGGGGATATATTTATTTTGCGCATTGAATACTGACTTGATAAAATTATCGTATGTATCTACCAAGTTTGACGTCTCCTCCTGACTTAAGATGACAGGTCTTCTTCTTCTTCTTCTTCTTTTGAACCCGCCCGCAGACCGTGCAGATCCGCAGGGCTGACCTTTGTATCGGTACTGGCTCAGAAACGTTAGTAGGAGGGAAAGTTTAGAGTAGAAGGATAGTTTAAGAGACAGTTTTTGTTTTGTTTGTATAACCCCCCCTCACTTCCTCCCCCCTCCCCCTCACCTCCGCTCCTCCCCCCCCCCCCCCCCCCCCCCCCTCACTCATTTCTCTTCCTCCACATTTTCTCCAATATCCTCTTCATCATCTCCATGTCTTGTGTTTCCATCTCCTGTGTTAACCCCAATAGCGCCCCCACCCCTCTATCTTCCCTCTGCTTAATCTCCTCCCACCCCCTCTCCCCAACTCTATTCCTCATGTACCTCTCCAACTCCTCTCTCTCCTCATTATATCTTGTACACTCGGTTACTATGTGTTCTACATCCTCCACTATTGGATCCCCTCCCATTTCACATTGACTGCAGTGCGGTCCCACTCCATTCCATCTCCTTGTTCTCTCATTTGTTTCTAGCGATCCTGTTCTTGCTTTAAATAGGAGTTTCGATCCCCATCCCCCATCATAGTACAGTTCTCTAGCTGGTTTTTCCTTCTCTCTATAATATGCCAGCGTGGCTTTATTTTCTACCCCCTCCCTCCATCTTCTTCTCCCCTCCTCCTTTATCCCCTTCTCTATCTCTCTGACACATCCCCTCCCATTCTCTAGTATGACCCACTCCCCTCTCTCATTTCTTTTTCTAAATTCCCCCCCCACCCGTTCCTGTTTTATATTTATCCTCCCCAATCTTTTTTTGCACTCTCTGTTCCATTTACTTTGCTCACTCGCCCATCTGTATACCTTCCCCGGCCACCTATCTTCCTCCATCCCCTCTAGTCTCACTTTGTACTTCCCTTTCGCTTTCCCAATCCTTTCCTCAAACGTACTCCACCCCATCTCCCCTCGGATTGCTTCTTGAGCTACGTATTTATTTGCCCCCAATCCTGTCCTCCCGATTTTATTCTGTATCGTTTCTAATTTCTTCGTTTCCGCCTCTGTTGTTTTCTACCGCCTCTAAGCCGTACATTATTGCAGGTACTCCCAATCCTTTCCACAGCCCTCGCACTATTTCATAGCTATTCGCTCTTAGCCTTGTCGCGCTCCATAGTCTTCCATTCCATTGTTGCATTTGTCCCACCTTTTCACTTTTCGCCTTCTCAAACCCTTTCTCCGTGATCGTTACCCCCAGATATTTATACTCCCTTGTCTTCTTCATTCTGTTTCCTTCCAGTGTCCATTCCTCTTCTTCTTGAAGCTCTCCATTCATTTTCATCACCTGGCTCTTTTCTTTACTAAATCTTACTTCAAGTTCCTCCCCGAATCTCGTTGCTTCCTCTAGTAGTCTCTGCAACCCTCCTCCCGTTTCTGCCATCAGAACTACGTCGTCAGCAAACAGCAGTACCCCCAGTCTTTCTTTGTTTATCTGAATCCCCTCCCCAACTCTTTTCATCCTCTGTGTCATTTCTTCCATATATAACGCAAATAATAACGGCGATAATACGCACCCCTGCCTTACCCCCCTCTTGCTTTCTACCCATCCCGTTTCTATATTTCCTAGCGCGTACTTCGCTTTTGTTCCTTGGTACATCGATGTTATGATGTTTATATACTTTTCTGGTATTCCACTCCTTGCCATTATTTTCCATAGCAGTTCCCTGTTTACTCTATCATAGGCTTTTTCTATATCCAGGAATGCACAGTAACCCATTTTTTTTCTCTCTTTTCATTTTCCCCATCACTTCGCTCAGTATATAGATATTATCTGTCCCCCTCCTATCTCTTCTGAACCCATTCTGCTCATCACTTATTAGCCCGTTTCCCTCTATGGCTCTATTCATCCTTTCCTTCAATATCCCGCAGAAGAGTTTCCCTATTGTGTTTGTCACTGTCACTGGCCTGTAGCTTTTCATTTCCTTCTTACTCTTGTACCCTCCCTTGTGCAATAGTGTTACTCTCGCTTCATTCCATCTTTCTGCCTGAGAAAGGATACACTCATTTGGACACCTGGATCGACTTAATTTTTTAACCATAGGGTCCGCTAACAGGGCTTCTCTTAACCCACCATAATTGGCTTTTCTGAAGTCAGGTATTAATGTTGTATTCTCTCTGGTATTACCTTTCCATTGTATATTAAAATACACAGAATTGTGATCACTATTTCCTAGGTGGTCCCCGATTTCTACACTATTTATCATATGTTCATTGTTACTGAAAACTAAATCGAGAATATTATCACCTCTAGTCGGCTTATCTATGAATTGAGATAAAAAACTATCTTGTACTACCTCAATAAACTCCTTTGAATCAGAGTCGCCTATTTGTTGCTGCCAATCTATATTAGGGAAATTAAAATCCCCCATAATGCACACGTTGCTAAGCGTTGATGCTATTTTAATTTCCTCCCATAATGATGTTCCGTCATTTCTACTCATATTTGGCGGTCTATACATAACTCCAATAACTAAAGTCTCACTACCTTCGTTAACTTCTACCCAAACACTTTCATTTTCATTATTTACTCTAATACCTGATTTAGTACAGCTTTTTAATGAACTCCTGACAAACACTGCTATACCGCCACCCCTCTTACTTGTTCGGTCATATTTAAACAAACTATATCCCGGTATATCAAACTCTGCTAAAAAATGCCTGGTTTCTGTATTAATCCAGGTTTCAGTTAGCGCTATTATGTCTATATTTTCTTTGCTAACCAGTGCTCTAAGTTCGTTCATTTTGTTACATAAACTCCTGCAATTTGTATAATAAACACTCAAACTATTACTTATATTTGCAACTATTTTTCTATTGTTTTTAACTAATTTATTTTTACCTGTTGAACTACTGGACCTAGACGGAAAATCTACGCTATCAGAATGTTCGTTATTACTATCAATTTGATGTGGCTGGGATTCTATTTTACTTACACACCTATGGTTTATTAACAAAACCCCGCAACAAACTTGTCGAGTGAGCTGGCTAAGGTCGAAACTCCTAGTCGAGAGAGATGTACTCCATCCTGGGCATACAGTTCATCCTTACCGTAGAAGAGGGTCCAGTTATCCAGGAATGGAATAGTATTTGCCTTGCAATACTTCTCCAGCCGGCTATTTACACCAATAGCCCTGGAGGACCATTCCTTCCTTACCCCTCTTCTTGGTAGGATACTGTGTACCACAGGAACTCCACCCTTCTCCTTGATCCTCTCCAACATTTCCTGGTACGTGGTGAGCAACTCCTCAGTCCTGCATTTCCAAATGTCGTTGCTCCCTGCGTTGAGGAAGATGATGGGGTCCTCACCACTCGCTTCCATGACACCATCTAGCTTTTCTGCCACCTTCTCGACTCCGGCACCAGGCAGACAGACAACTTTACCAACATGTGTGTTAGTAGCCCTACCAAGGTATTTAATCATTGAATCCCCTACAATTAAAATAGACTTAGCTGTTTTCTGTTGCCGGCCTGTAGCAGGAGTTGTAGCAGCAACAGCAGCAGACTTCCCCCCCTCCCCTCTCACTGCCTCGATGATCGCCACTTCCTCGCCATCACTCTCATCAGCCAAGGTGCTGAAGTTGTTGTGGGTCTTGAGTGGCTGCCTTTTCAGCTTGCAGGCCGTTGCACTGGTTGACACCACTTTCCAAGGGGCTTCACGATCCCTGGGAACACTTCCGGTAGCCTCACACTTCTTTTCCGCCATAGCTAGTCTCAAGGCCAAATTTTCATCTTTGAGACACTGAATCTCCTGTTCCACACTCTCGTCTTTCTTGCAAAGCAAGACAAAGCTGGAGAGTATGGGAGGAGACAGCAGACTCATCAACAACAGCCATCACTAAGAAAGTTCACTAGGACCTCACTAAGGGTAAACCGGTTCACTAGCGGTCACTGGGGACGTCCGCACTAGTCAGGGGTCAGAGGGCAACTGAAGTAATACTTTGAAGTATATAGAGCATTTTGTGATCATTTTCATCCTACCTACAACTTTCGTCGTGCCTTCTTTGCAGCAAAATCGTCTATCACTTCATTGATTTCTATTTTATCTAAGAGGTCCGACTCCACTGACATCAAAACCAAGCTGCTGAGCCTGTCTTGCTCCATTGTGGTCCGTAGATAGTTTTTCACTAACTTCAGTTTTGAGAAGCTTCTTTCACAGAATGCAATGGAGGTTGTTAGAGTGAGCAAAATTCTGATTGCAGTTGCAAAGCTGGGACAGACATCATTGCCGTATGCAGCTAGTTTCTTCAAAATATCTTCTGGTGCTGTTGGTACTAGTTTGTTGAAGAAAAGCACACGTGCATCTATGATGTCATTAAAAAGTTATATGGGTTGCACATCATCATAGAAGGAGGCCAAAGTCAGCACTATGTTTTTGTAGAGATTCCTCATCCATAGACTTCATAAGATCGGTTTGAAGAAGGAATCCAAAGCGCCCCAAATGCTCTCTCAGCCTCTGAAATCTCTAGCCAAAGGGCTAGATTAACCTACAAACGAGTATTCAATGCTCACAACTGTGTTCCTTCTTATTTCACAGTTCCTGGGCTTGATATGTACAGCCACCATAGCCTATATATGGAAGGCGTATGGTAGCATAAATAAAAGTGCTCCAGAGTCTAAATTTGAAAGAATGAGTCATAGTGCTCATAGCCTAACCAAGGTAGCCTACACTCTACACCATTGATGTTGCCTCGCTATGCTCTATTTTAGCTGATGTATTGCACCCATACTTAATTGACTAATATTAAACGACTATGCATCTTTTTCACGATAAAGCTAAGGTTAAGTTAGACCATAAACATTGTATAGGCTATGTTAGGCCCCCTACAGTTCGAAAAACAAATATGAGACCAAAACATAGGCCTACAAATTTCAAGGCCTAAAAATTTAGCACTTTAGAAGTTTAGCCTACTCTACAAATATCTTCGATACCACTCAACTTTCTCACAAGGTTAAGTACATAGGTTATCTAGGAAATATAGCTATCGATTTGACCATTACAGTTCACGAAAAAGAAAATATTACCGAAATTTTTGGTTCCTATATTTATATATAATTGTATGTAGGCCTAATCTTCGATTATACACTCAACTTACTAACAATCACCATGTTTCTTGTTGTCAAATTAGGCTATATCTTATTATTCCTTTACACATGCTTACGAAAAACACAGTATATTAACCAACTGTCAAACTCAATAGTGCTATTTTGTAATGTATATAAAGTATAATCATCAGGCCTACCTATAGGCAGTGCGTCCTAAGCAAGTGGCGGGTAGGAGGCTAGGAGCGAGAGCGACGATGTTTCCCCTTGCACCGCCAAATCAATACTGATGGAGTGATCGTTATTTTTCTAATTTTAAATACCTATGACGTCGCAGGATAGAAGAAAAGAAAGAGGTTAAATCAGAAAACACACATGGTGTTTATTTTACTCATTATTAATATTACTTATATATACAGTATATACTATTAGTATAATTAATATTATTTTCAGATCCATTTGGGGGCCCCCTTCTCTTGGGGGCCCAGGGGGCGATTTCAAACAGCCCCCCCCCCCCCCCCCCTTAGCTACGCCACTGATTTCAGTCAATTTTATTCAGTTTAGGAAGGATATGTGGAAGTCAGAGGGTTGATCGAGATAGTCTTTACCCTTTCAATGCCTACAGATCCTTCCTAAGCTGCATAAAATCGTGTAAGGATACCCAAAATAAACTGCAAAAACGCGTCAGAGCTTCAACGAGTTCATGAGTAGTTTGGGGATTCGAGATTTCTCATATCTTTTAATTTTTGCTTAGTATTCGTTTTGTTCCAATATGTACGGTCACTTATCTTTCAATTGCGGTGGTGGCAGAGGTTATACATATGGAGAGAATCGCAACCAGTGAATCAGACAGTAACCAGTACAGTTGTAAACTGGATAACGGACTGAAAGGAGTTAGTTACCAGCGCCTTCAAGGGAGTTTTCCACTCTAGTAGTAATTTTCTGGAACTCTTTCTCCTTCATGTTTAGCCCCATTGCTTTAAATTTTAAGATTTGCACCCCATTATGTTGGTAGTTCTAAGAACTTTTGCCCCATTTTTTAATATTTAAATTTTGTACCATTTAGGTATCCATTTTTCCCGGCAACTTGCCAGGACAAAAATACTCTTAAATGGCACGAAAGGTTTACATAGTTGACAAGAAATGGGGCGAAAATTCTTAAAATCGTTAAGTAATGGGCTGACTTCTTAAAATTACGTTAGCAATGAGGCTAAACATGAGTGAGATAGGGTTCCAAAAACTAATCAATAAAGTGGAAATCTCTCTTTAATTGCTGCTGTCCCAAGTTTTTTTGTTTTCCAATTACAGGACAGTTGGAGTGAAGGAGTGCTGAGCATTTTGTAAGGCCATTGGATGTGAAAGGTTTTGAAGACTTGGTGATCCTTGCCTGCAACACTAAATCAAGAAGACGGTGCGGTGGTGACTCTTGGAGAATCTATAGCAAACATCAGGAACTGTAAGGACGTGTGCACGTCGACGTGTTTAAGATTTCTTGGGGACTTGGGCGTGTGAATATTGAGAAGTGTGTTGGCGACTGGTGTGGATATCAAGAGGACTTCGACTTTTTGCCGACTTTGCAACATGTGTGGGTGTGCGGATATAATGAAGACGAGAACTTAGAAGTGTTGGCGACTTCTTAGCAACGTGTGGTTATAGAGAGCACGTGCCTTGACGTGTGTGGATATCAAGAACTTGGTAAGTGAATACTTCTGCGTGACCAGCTGTGCTGATAAATGTTAACTTTGTGTACTGTATCTGTAAATCCTATAATTTGAAGCTTTTTACATGTGAATATACTGTACGACTGCATTTGTTAAAATTTTGTTTTCCTTGGGTGTTTTCTAATGGTAATAAATAGTAACTCTAACTTTATGGTACAGTAGTACAAAGTAACTTCACAAAACCAGATTATCCTAAATGCTGGAAATTTTTTAGTCTCTCACTTCTACATGGATGATATACAGTAGGTGGGACTGGTACTTACTACAGAGACTACAAATTTGTTCTAAATATTTGAAGGCACATACCCCACTGCTGGGTGGCCGACCAGAGACCGAACCGAAAACTTTTTAGAAGTTTAGATTCTCTTGGTGCCTCGCCATAACCTTCCTTTTCCAATACATTGCATTATGGGATATGCGCAGCTGTGTGTGACAAGTGATTGGTTTAAATAGGTGGGACTTCATCCAGGCAATTCAAATGCCATTGGTTGATTATAAGTGATTTATGGGTCATAAAGGTTGTATATATGAGCATCCTTGAGGTACCTCTATTATAGTAATGTACAAATTTAACCTACAAGGTTACCCTCAACCCAAAAAGTGGGAAAATTAGAAGCATGCTTAACTGTCGTGACCGCGTGCAAAAGACTTAAGATACCGAAATTACTGCCAAAGTAAAAAATATATAATTAATTTAAAGTATGTAGAAAAGATGCAATATTATCACATACTGCCAATCCATGCTGTACTTCTAATATATATATATATATATATATATATATATTAGTTAACCTTGTGAATCCTCTCGCCCAAAGTACAGTACAGTATATGCACTATCATATACAGTATATACTTGGCTTCTGCCGGACAAAAATCACCCCTCCATAACACCCAACCATATTCGCAAATGGAACCTATAGGCATACAATAGGTTGACATTCCTATTTCAGCAACTAACCTTTTTTGTGTAGTGGTGCGTAGCTTGAGTGTGACATGGCGCCTCGCTTCTCACTGTTGGCTGGCAGTTGATGCGTAACCATATTTGTCCATGTTAAGGGGACATGGGCGTTTTTTCTAGACCCATTTCTCCCTAATGTTCTATCTATTGTCTGATGCCGTGATCCCCGAAGGGGTGGCCACGAACGAACCGCCCCATGCACCTGTCCCCAGTCAGTTGACTGGGGACCGGCACCGCTAATGTTTAGCCCCATTATTTTTTAGATTTTAAGATATTCGGCCCATTAGTTTGGGGATTTTAACACCTTATTCATTGTCAATTCTAAGAATTTTTGGGTCATTTAGGTGTCCATTTATTCCTGGCGAGCAATAGAGAGCCTGTAATAAAAAAAGGAACCGGCCTTCAGCCGGAAATTTTTTCTATTGAAAAATGTACACATTTATCTTTAAGGATGGTCTTGGGTGGGTGTTTTTTTTTAAGCTTAATGGAGGACCAAGGAGGAAATAATACAAAAATACATGAATTGGCAAATAAATGGAGTGGTGATGATTAAGCCACTATACAAGCCTATGAGAGTTGCGTATGGAGCTCAGTGCTCTGGTTAATCTGCTCTACATAACTAACTATACAAAAATAATTTAAAAACTATATCGGAAGCCGTTCACATTTATTGGTACCACAGTAAAGCCACCAATCTTGGCTAGTTCATCTTGTATATAGTCGAACCATTCCACCTAGTCCGGATGGATCGGACTTGTTGAGGGGGGTGTTTCGTAATTATCCCATTCATTAACTAACCTAGATTAAACTTCAAACTTAAAATTTCACGTTAATTAATCACCATTTTAAAATATCTGAGATTACTATTATGTACTTATTTACTATTTCATTTATATTTCACTGCTGTAGAATATTTGTATCTTCCACACAAGATTACACATTACACATATGGACGAACCATCCCACACATCTCTCCCCAAACTTGACTACTTCCTTTAACGTGACGATAGTGCGTTGTTATATGTGCGATTAGTTTGCTTGGGAAACAGATTAACTTGCTTATGTAGTAATGTACACCCTATGTGGTGAATTGTGTTCTTTTATTTAATAATTTTCATTTTAGTAAGCGTTGTTTCCACATAGCGATTTTGATAATTTAATTTGACTTTATATTGTCCTTGTCCCAATTTTGGTTTGTTTAGTTTGCAAGTTTTACATTTTAATTAATATTATTGGGATATATATATATATATATATATATATATATATAAAAAAAGTCATGTGTATATACACATCACTGATTAATCAAGATTCAGCATAATATTTATTGAAGTGATGCATCACATATTCATAGAGCTTACGAAACAAACCTAAAAAAATATACATCAGAATTGCAAAAAACACATTTCCTCAATCTTCAACATAGCGATTTTGATTAGTTCTTTGGCATAAATCTTGTGTCGTCCCAGTTTTGGTTTGTTTAAAAGTTTTATAGTTTAATCACTTCTTATTGAAGCCATGAGCTTTAGTAATAAACATACACATGTTCTTGCAAAATCTTACATTCACAGGGTGACAGGGCCCATACTTTTTACAGGAAATTGAATGACCGAACCATCCCACTATCCAAAACATCACCGCTCTCCCCTACATATTCTGAGTACAGTTGTTGTTGTTGTTCCCCATGCTGTCTGATCGAACAGCCCCAAGGTCCCGAGCAAGGCCAAGGCCATAACCAAGCACCCCCACAGAACCCTCCCTGCTTTACCACTAAGAATGTCCAGGTGACCGAAGCCACTCCCAGGCGAGCTGAGGATGGTGCGGAAATGCCCGGGAAACCGAAGCCCCACCCAAGGCCCTGTGCCCCTTAACAATTATAAAGGGAAAGTTGAGTACAGTATCAGGAACCAGTGATGTGGTCCACACATCATCACATCAACAAGAAATGAAAACAACCAGTTATTTAGTTGGAAAAAAACGTTTCAGGGATATTAAAATACCACGTATGTAAATTAATTACTTTGTTTTTGTGTAGGTAATTACTAGAGTAGCATTAATAATAATAAAAAAATGAAAATAAACTTATCTATACAGTACAGGTACTGTACTCTGACTGAACCTGGCTTGGAGCATAGTACACTCAGATGCCATAGTCTCTAGCCCACTCATAAATAATACTGTACAGGTAGTTGACTTTACCTATTTCTATGGAAGCATCGAACTCTAGAAACCAAATTATGAATATAATTTTCTATACATCAACTACAAAACTAAATCTATTATCAAAACTGTCTTGATAGTGTAATGGTAAGTGCGCGGAATTTTGGTGCGAGTATCCTAGGTTCAAATCCTTGGAGTACAGTACATGTAACAATTAACGGACTTTGTCCGTTGCTGGGTCCATTGTCCGACTACGTTTTTTGACCGTAATTGCCGATATCCGGAGAATCGGAGTCCATTGAATGGAGGTTAGAGTGTATTAATTAGTTTCATTTATAGGTATATTTGTAAGTTAATTGGTGGGTTGGTGTGAATATGAATTTAGTGAAAAGCAAATTCTATCCAGAAATCAATCCAGGTAGTTCTGCAATCATATTTCAAACATTTTATTTTAGTAAGCGTTGTTTTCACATAGCGATTTTGATTACCGGTATTTATTTTGCCATTATATTGTCTTTGTCCCAGTTTTGGTTTGTTTAGTTTGCAAGTTTAACATTTTAATAAAGAAAAACATAGGGGGTTTCACTAAAGCCGGTATCACACGAGCACCTTTTCACTCAACATTTATCCTCAACACTGGGCTGGCAGCTTACGAGGTTAACATTTTAAGTATTTCAGTCACCTAAATTCATCTACCATCAGTCTAGTTTCCGATACCAGTGAACAATATTCCTGTGCCAGAAAAATGTTGATACTCGAATGTTGACTATAAAAGCTTTAGTGTGATACCGGCTTAATTCTTATGAGTGGGCTAGAAACTACAGGCCTCCCTCACTGTCCGATGCCCTGATTTACGATATTATTATAGGTTTTTAGGTGTTTGGATTTGGGTTTTGGCTGGCCCGAGAACGCATCCTCATTAAATCCTTTATATCGTTTTGCCTTTATCTTGTGTCATCCCTGTTTTGGTTTGTATATTTAGCAAATTTACAATATTATCCCAATAATTTTAGGGTTTGCTATACATAAACTGTCTTGATAGCGTAATGCATAATACGCGGAATTTCGATGTGAGTATCCTGGGTTTGAGTCCTCAGTGTCACATGTATTTGTTGATTTCATTAATTGAGTTTAGATGTGAAATTGATTTGTGTAAATAACATAATAATTTAAGATCGGGTTTTCATGACTGTAACCCAATCGTATATCAAGGGAGACCTGTTTGGCATCAGAGTGTACAAATTAGTATAAATATACCTTCACCCCTGATGGACTTTTCTTTATACAGTACATATTTTTTTTTAAATAATTGTGCTCTAAGGGGAGGTCATTCTTTATTTTTTCTGGATCCCCTTCTCCCTGATGTTTAGTCCCATTAGTTGTGAGATTTTAAGCTCTTTGCCCCATTAGTTTGGCATTTTTAAGACCTGTCGCCCCATTATTTTGGCGTTTTTAAGACCTGTCACCCCATTTCTTTGTAAATTTAAAACCGATATTTCTTGGTGTCTGTGGGTGTGTTGCCATGTAGTTTAGTGGGCGGTCCTGGAGGGGTTAACTGTGTTGGTGGTGTAATGGTTTAGATGCTTATGTTCTGGGTGTGGTGTTCCAAGTTCGAATCCCGGGAGGACCATATGCTTTCATTAGTTGATTGTGTTATTTTATTTAATAATTTTCATTTTAGTAAGCGTTGTTTCCACATAGCGATTTTTATAATTTAATTTGACTTTATAATGTCCTTGTCCCAATTTTGGTTTGTTTAGTTTGCAAGTTTTACATTTTAATTTATTCAGGTGCATTGGGGTATGTAATAGATGATTAATGTTAAGAATGGGGTTTTACTTAACCCTTCAAACTCGGATGGTACACGTGTGTACCATTATGTTTTGCCCCCAGGAACCCGGGTGGTACAACATTGTACCAGTGGTTGAAAGCCTGTGAGCTTGGTGTGCGAGGTGTCGGTCCGACGCATGTAAACAACAGCCGGCTGGACCGACGCCCCGCATCTCCGGCCACAAGAAGGAGAGCGTCGCTTGTTCGTGTGTGCCTGTATGTTGTTGTTAAGTATCGAAAAGTATTGTAAAGTGGCTGTTGTTGCTGTAAGTTATCTCCACTGAAATCATCATCACAACTCAACCCGTTGACTTAGAGAGCTCTACTTAACGCCATTCTACAGGTAAATAACACAGCTACGCTTGGGGATGCGCGGGAATGCGGGAAGCAGTCCGCATAACAATGATACGGTAGCCTAGCCTAGACATTTTTCGGCCAAAACACCCGGGTTTCGGCCAATATTCATGTAATGCGTAGCCGGGGCTGGTGAGTTAATACCTTCGTCTTGATTACTCGGCTGTTACGTAGATTTTGTAGCGAAATATGCTGCTAATTTTGAAAACTTGGCAAGAAGATGATAGAGACATAGTAGTTTCATATCTTCCCATTATTTATCGAGAAATCCTAAATACGGTTTCAATTTGCCATCAGCTGAAATAAAACAGACTATCCAGATCATTACCCTTTCAAGATACGATGACTCATTTCTTTTCTGCTTTCTGGCTATTATTGGATGATTTTATTCAGATTAGGAAGGGTGTATGGAATTCGGAGGGTTAATTGAGCTAGTCTTTACTCATATACAGTACTGTACTGTAATTCCCACACAGCTCAGTGGTCTGGTTAATCTGCTCTACATAACTAACTAACCCACACATCCTTCCTAAGCTGTATAAAAATGGTAGGGTATGTGGCAGTCAGAGGGTTAATTGAGCTAGTCTTTATTCTTTTAATTCCCACACATCCTTCCTAAGCTGTATAAAAATGGTAGGGTATATGAAAGTCGGAGGGTTAATTTAGCTCGTCTTCAACCTTTTCATTCCCACAGATCCTTCCTAAGCTGTATAAAATGGTCTAATGATAGCCAGAATAAACTGTCAAAACGCATCTAGGATTGGTCGTAACGCATGGATACTTATATTACTAAAAAACAAAAAACCTAACCTAGGGTATATATTCTATATTTTATTAATTTCACCTCAACACCAAACATTTCCGATGAAATTAATGATTGTAAAAAGTTATAGAGGAAAGAATATTCATGGGGCACAGATCATATAGACCGGCCTCGCTACGAAATATCCCTGAACCTACTGATAATCTAGATTTTATTAATTTCACCCCAACACCAAACATCTCCAATGAAATTAATGATTGTAAAAAGTAAGAAGAAAGAATATTCATGGGGCACAGATTATATAGACCGGCCTCGCTACAAAATATCCCTGTAATCTTGTGATGGGTGAAGATTAGACCATTGGACACAAAGTGGTTCTCATTGGAGGTAAAAAAAAAAGTGTTGGTTCCGTCCCGTGATCACTTTCCCTCGATTGCACGGCAGCCATATTGGCGCTGACGGCTACAGCTTGCATTTACACTCATTCAATTATAGATTAGGTGTAATTATTGATTTGTTTCACCATCGTAACCATTCTTAACCCGTGAACGACGAGCGTCCTCAATTGAGCCTGTAGAGATTTTTGTTTTTCACATCGAAAAAAAAAATCTCACTACAGACTCAATTGAGGACGCTCGCCATTCTTGGGTTAAGTCACTGCCCACTGCTTTTATGCATCAATTCAGAGTACAGATAATCATCCACTGCTTGTTTTAGTCCGATTCAAGTATAAGTCACCTGACTGACTGAGTGTGTGTGCTTCTTCTTGTGCGTTATGCGGACCACTCGCCATGACAACAAAACTTTCTCTTGTGCATTTTTAGAGGTTTTGAAGATTTCTATAGAGCTGTATCACGTACAGTAAAGACTAAAACCACGCTCTCTGTGAATGAAGCGGTCTTTAAGGGAGGATGGCCCGGTTTTCTGGACCACTTTCTCCCTCATGTTTAGCCCCATTAGTTTTCAGATGTTAAGATGTTTGCCCCATTAGTTAGTCGATTTTAAGACCTTTCGCCCCATTTCTTCATCAATATTTAGACCTTTCGTGCTATTTAGGTGTCGATTTTTTCCCTAGCGAACGATAGTGAGCCTGTAATGTTGGAAGAACCGGCCTTTGGCCGGAACATTTTTCTACCAAAAAATGTACAAATTAATCTAGAAGGGGGATCTAATGGATGTTTTTTTAAATTTGATGGAGGTCTAGGGAGGAAACTAGAAAAATAATGAATACTGTACATGCAAAAATCACCCAAAAAGTGAACCATCCCCCCCCCCCCCTTAAACTTGTATGTATGTATGTATGTATGTATGTATGTATAAGGCTACCTGGAGTCCACGGTGAGAGTACGATGGGATCTCTTGTGAGTCTAACCGGGTCTGGGGGGTTGAGGGGGGATGGTTGTATTTTATGGACGCCCTTCTCCCTCATATTTAGCCCCATTAATTTTTAGATTTGAAGATGTTCGTTCTATTAGTTTGGCGATTTTAAGACCTTTCATCCCATTTCTTTGTCATTACAGTATTAGGACTTTTCGTGTCATTTAGGTGTCGATTTTTCCTGGCGAGCGATACCGAGCCTGTAATTTGAAGAGCATACGAGGCATTTTTCTACTGAAAAATGTACAAACATATCGCCAAGCGGGGTAGAGGAGGTGTTTTTTTTTTAACCTTGATGGAGGTCTAAGAAGGAAACCTAAATAATATGAAAAATAAAAATTAATGAGCAAATAAATATGCCCATCCTCCCTTATTAATACAGTAAATTGTCATCTGATGAACCGAGTTAATAACACTATAAGGCGATGGAATGCAGGAGGACCGAGCTCAGGGTGGCAGTCTAGGCCATGGGCAGCTCGGAGGCGGCGGCATATCGGCCGTAGACGTAGTGGAACAGCTGGCGTTCTATGTCTGCCAGTAGTCCTGATGCACCGATCCTACCGAGAAAGAGTTATAATGTAAAACTTGCAAAATAAACAAACCAAAACTTATACGAACACAGTAAAAAGACAAAATAACTAATCAAAATCGCTATGTGGAAACAACACTTAGGTAAAATAATAATTTATAAATAAAAGAGTTTAAGTTTAGACGGTAAGTCATCATCTTCAAATACTAGAACAACACAACACAACATAACATACACAATGCCATCTTGCAAGAAACAAAACTCCATACAACCCAAAAAAACACCTACATTTCATGACTTCACCACCATCAGACAAGACCGAGCCAGCGGCGGTGGACTCATCACCTTGGTTCACACAGCAATAAACTTCACAGACACCAGTGCACATACCAAATCCCTCCTCCCACCACATGATAACAACAACAGAAATACAATCCATCAAAATAAGCATAAAGCGCTGGAGGGACCTTGGTGACCCTGGTCTCTGGGTCTTCTCCTGGATGACCTAGATGTGTGTGAATTTGTATTTTGTTTTTGTGTGTTCATTGGTTTCTGTTGTGTTGTCCCTATTCTGGCTCTGTCTTGAGAAAAAAAAAAAAAGGAAAAAAAAAAAAGAAAAAAAAAAAAAAAAAGAGATTTTTGTTTAGGAAAAGTGGGGATTGGGCCTCAGTATATAGAATATAATATAATATAATATAATAGAATAGAATAGAAAATAAGCACTGGCAATAACTCCAACATTACCATCATAAGTGCATACACCCCCCCCCCCCCCCCTTTTCAAACATCCCCCACAGTACCCAACAACTACAGACCACAATTACAACAAATCACAAACACTCCACACATCATCCTGGCTGGTGACTTCAATGCCAAAACGTCGACCTGGTTTGTCGACAACCCTGACACAGACAGAGGGCTGGTTCTACAACACCAATCAGAAAACCTTTTCATACTTAGCAACATTCATCAACATACCCATATTCCCCACCAAGCCCACTTCCACCCATCATTTCCAGATATCACCTTCTACTCCCCAAAACTCGCCCCCACAACATCCTGGAAGGTGGTAGGAGCCTTGGGTTCCGACCACCTCCCGATTATTATCACCACCAAAACAAGACTCACCCCAGCTAACCACAGATACACTTACACCAACTATAAAAGAGCCAACTGGGAAGCTTTCACAAATAAGACAAAACAACACTTTGAAACACTAAACAGCACACCCATCACTAACATCAACAATGCTGATGTGGTGATGGGCTGGTCTATCAGAGTGAGAGCTTAGTGATCTCTGCCATATCCATAGCTTACTCTGACTGTTCCTTTTACTTATATATTTTCTAGATCTCAAGTGACGGCGTCTCTTCCGTGGATTGACCTCCCTACTGCCAACCTAGAGGTTGACAGATTGGGAGCCAGAGCGTCACATTTTTTCCTTTGCCCCTCAACTTTCCCTTCATAATTGCTGAGGAGCACAGGGCCTTGGGTGGGGCTTTGGTTTCCCGGGCGTTTCCGCACCCTCCTCAGCTCCCCGCCTTGGAGTGTCTTCGGTCACCCGGGCTTTATTAGTGGTAAGCAGGGAGGGTTTTGTGGGGGCGCTCGTTTATGGCCTTGGCCTTGCTCGGGACCCTGAGGCTGTTTGGCCAGACAGCCTGGGGAACAGCAACAACAACAACAAATCAACAATGCTGTCCACACATTCAACACAACTATCCAGAACGCTGACAAGAAACACATTCCAAGAGGTAACAGAAAAAGACACAACCCCAACTTCACACCAGAAATTCAAAACCTCATCAGACAACGCGACACACTGAAACACCCCTAAGCACCCTACCCACAGGACATCGCACAACAAATCCAAGCACTCAACTCACAGATTTGAAACAAAATACTAGAACAACAAACACTAAATTGGAATAACTATCTCCAAATACTTGATCACAAAACAGACCCCCCAAAACACTATACTGTACAGCATCACACTTTCCAACAGCAACACAACAAAATCACATGCCGCAATCACAACAATAGACTCTATTCCTTCATATAAACAACAGGCAAACATTCTCATTAATCACTTCTCTCATGTCAGCCACCTAAACCCTCATCAAGACGACCGACGTGTCATCCGACGTAAGAGACAATTCCCCACAGACTCTGACTATGCACCCTTCACCAACAACCAGACAAAGCACATCATCAATAATCTCAAGCACTCACCCGCCTGTGGTCCTGACAACATAAGCAACATACACTTCAGACACCTAGGACCACAAGGCATACAAGGACTCACCAATATATCAAACTAAAGTTATTCACACAACACAATGCCAGACATCTGGAAGCATGGTGTATTACTTTCCCCAAACCCAACAAAGACCCCACACTACCCTCCTCACACTGCCCCATCACACTCCTTTACACCCCCTCCAAAGTCTCAGAATGCCTTGTAATAGAACTGACCACACACGCTCTACCCCTAGCTCCAACACAACATGGCTTCAGGCCACTACACTCCACAAACACTCTTCTCACAGACCTTACACAAAGAGCTGTTGATGGCATCAACTCAGCCAGACCACCACACAGTTCACTACTTGCCACACTTAACATTAGTAAAGCCTTCGATGCCATCCCCCGCCACAACCTAACAAACAAAATCTACAACACAAACATGCACAACAATACAAAAAGGTCTATCTATCTATATGCTCAGGCCCAATCCCCATTTTGGGGGTAGCCGACTCAAGACAGAGCAAGAACAGGGAAAACACAAAAACAACATAAAACAACATATAAACACAGATAAAAAACACAAACTCACACACATCCAGGTCACCCAGGAGAAGACCCAGAGACCAGGGTCACCAGGGTCGCTCCAGCACTCCCCCGGCCCCCGACCACCCGGAGAGGTTCCGATCTCGGCAGGCAGACATACAGCGGAGCCAAAGCCACAAGCCCTCCCACCACACTTCCAGGCGCACCCTTCATATTAATCGTCTCCCCGGGCCAGGCGCCTGATGGACTATTATCTAGTCCAACTTGCGCCCGACCCCTTACTCCCCCGCTTGGCGGGTGAAAAAAGGTGGCTGGCCAATTACCTAGCAGACAGATGTGCACACGTATCATTTGCTGGTCAGTCATCTAATATCAGAAACTTCACAAACAGAGTACTGCAAGGATCCATCCTTTCGCCCGCAGTCTTCAATCTATGCATGCATGATATAGCCACACCCAACGCACCCCAAATAAATATAGCTTCCTACGCAGATGACATAACACTCGCATTCACACACCAAGACCCAGAGAAAAATGTCTCCTTCAACCCTATCTCAACACACTATATGACTGGTGCACTACAAAGTACAAACAGACTCAAATTAGCCCAAGCCAAATCCACTGCAACCCTCCTCACAAGCTGGACAGCCGAATACAAAACCACCTCGCACCTCACCATAAACAACACCCCCTTAACGCCTTACGAGCGGGCCCGTAAGGAATTTCTACTACCCGCCAAGCGGGGGGGTTTTACCCTAAATGGCCTTGCTTCTGTGTTCTTTTTCATGCATAAACAAGAGCCAGAGCGTAATACAATTATGTATCCCTGAAAGGGCGTTAATTCAGCTTTCCAATGACACCAGAACCATCCTCCTACGACCACGCGTTCTCTTGCAACGATCGTGCAAGACGAAGGAAAAATCCCTAAAATACGGTAATTTCTTGACATAATACCCTGTGTAGTGAGGGAGGGAGGGTGGATGTGTGTGGAGTAAACGTCAGTAGGCCCGCTGGACCCGTGGCGAACGGTCAGAGCCCGACCTACGCTCCGCCCACCGCTCGTCTGTCTCTCAGAAGCAATATCAGTGGCGTCATTTCAGCTTTTCTTTGGGGGGGGGGCAAAGGCTGTTTATGAGGCCATACCTAATTACAATGGGGGGGGGGGTGGCGAGTGAAGCGAGCCTAAGCAGCTGGGGGGTTCGAAATGTGTGCATTGCTATGAGCATTTTGAAGCTATATGCCAAGCTATATTGAGGAAAATAAAGCAATATATATATATAATAGGTAAAGCTAAGTATATTGTGTTACGTTAAATAAGCCTATTTTGAGCTTAGTTACTAAACCAGATATAACTCACCTAACCAATCTGGTCAAGCTGGTTGGCACCTTCGAGTTCCTGTCCCTGAACTTCCTTCTCATTTTCAATAGGCCTAACATCTGGGGCTTTGTCTGATTCTTTACCTTCTTTCGTCTTTTTATTAAAAAATCCTGTGATACTCTGTTGTGATTTTGAATGCTTCATGATTGTCCTGTAGGCTGTAACAATAGGTAACTATAGCCTATGCAAGAAACGTCTCATTAGCACGAAGAGGAAAGTATTGTCACTCCGTTGGCAGAACAGAACACTCCCTGATTGAGCTCTGCCAGAACACAACTGGAGGCTGGCGGCAGGCTTACTCGATCGGCACTCCTATAGCTGCAACATGATCGATTCTCGTTCGTTTTGTACCAGATTTCCCCCCCACCCCATTCAAACACTCGATTTCACATTACATCAGAAGGGGTTTTTGGGCCATGTACGTGTGTGTGTTTGGGGGGGGGGGTACATCTGTTAGACTGAATGATATATCCATGCAGTATTTCTTTAGTAAGATAGACACAGTAAAATAGTTTCCTTTTTTCCAAAATGATGCTATAGCAAAAATACCATTTTGTTCAATTACATGGGGTTAATGGACTTTATCATTCTTGAGCTGTCCTTTCATATATTATTAATTTATGTAGTTAGCTTCAAACAACCTCGTTAGGATCAGCGGATGTTGTTTCCTTTCCTTCGTACATACATAATGTCGTATTAATAGGCGTTATGAAATATTTATCTAGACAAAGTTTATAACCAACTCTTAGAAGTCTGATGAGTTATTTATTTCATAACGAAGTTGGGACTTGTGGGGGATGGGGGAGGCAAGCCAGACCTTGGGGGGGGGCCAGCTGAGTCTTGGGGGGGGGCAAGTGCCCCCCCCCCCCCCCCCCCCCCAAATGACGCCCCTGGGCAATATTGCTCCAAAATTGCACACAGACTTAAGTCGGGCCCCGCTCTTTGGGCAGGTGTTCTCTATACGGACTTAAGTCGGGCCCCGCTAAAGAAGGGTTAACATACACACACTCACCCACAATCCTAGGAGTAACATATGATAATCTAATGACAATCAAACAACATATTACAAACATAAAAAATAAACTGACACCCAGACTCAACACCCTCAGGTCACTTGCCTACACAAAATTTGGACACAACAAAGAAACTGACACCACTGTATACAAACAATACATAAGATCAGAGATGGAATATGCAAGCCCTGCCTGGGCTTCTAACCTAGCCAAAATACATTACAAGACCTTGCAGACTATTCAAAACAAAGCCTTAAAAATCATCACAGGCTGCACAGCTACTACACCTACAGATCACCTATATCAAGAAACCAAAGTCCTCAAAGTCAAACCCCACCTGGATATGAGAGGCACTCAATTCCTGGCTGCAGCCTCCACAAACCAACACCACTCACTACACTACATGGCAGCTCACCCACAGACACCAAGGAATATCAAAACAACACCCAGCACACGGTATCACACACAAATACTGTCATCTCTCCCTCTCTGCCCACCCCAAACCAGCTTCCAGAAGCACATCCATACTCATATCTCTCGCCGTTCCATCCAATCACGCATAGACAACACACAGCTGCAGGCACGACCTCCCGAAATCCATCCTTCTGAATCCTCCCTTCCTCGCGAGGACAGAGTCCAACCTGGCCAGGCTGAGATGTGGGCACCATCCAGCTCTTCCGAGCTATCAGAAGAGACTGGATATCTCCGTCGTTAACACCTGCCCAGGATGCAACACAGCACCCCATACTATTAAACAGATCATAGAAGACTGCATTCTACACAATCACTTACGCCAACAACATAACCTGCACTCCTGGAGAGCCCTGTGAGAAAGCCCCCAAATCGTCACCAAATCATAGCATAGAAGATACCAGGGGCCTATCGACGACCAACACCTGACCATTTATATACATCAGTGCGCTGCTTGTCTTCATCAGTGAGTGATACTATTAACCCGTTCTGTACTAGCGATGTCTTTTTTACTACAAATTCTAGCCATAATAGACAATTTTATGCAGTTTAAGAGGGATCTGTGGTAATAAAAAGGGTTAAGCGAGATAGCCTGTTGATTGCTGGAGGCCCTGTTTAAATTGAATAAAATCATCTAATAGTATTATAATGTAAAACTTGCAAAATAAACAAACCAAAACTGGGATGACACAAGATAAATGCAACAGAACTAATCAAAATCGCTATGTAATTTTTGAAATAAAAGAACACAATCAACCACATAGGGTGTACTGTACATTACTACATAAGCAAGTCAATCAAAGCCAGAATAAAGTTAAAAGGAAAGCACCGGTAGTCAAAGGGTTAATAACGATAAACAAAATAATAAAATAATAAAAAACAATTCTAGGTTGGGCAGAAATCGCAACCTCTAACCTCTGTAACTAAAAAAGGGCTAGAGCAAATGAGCTGTCAATTTATACACATATTCCCTAGCCAGGTCTTCCTATTTGGTAGAAATATTATCTCGATTACTCTACAGTAGTCCTTTTTGAGTTATGAGAGGTTAGAGGTTACGATTTCTGGGCTACTATTAGATGATTTTATTCAATTTAAACAGGGCCTTGTAATTCAGTGGTCTGGTTAAACTATTCATAAAAAAAAAAAAAAAAAAAAAAATATATAAACAGGGCCTCCAGCAATCAACAAGCTTAGAACTACCTCGCATAACCCTTTTTATTACTATAGTAGCTCCCTATGAATTTATATTTTGTTTTTGTGTTTATTGTTTTCTGTTGGCCCTATTCTGGCTCTGTCTTGAGTCCCCCCCCCCCCAAAAAAAAGGAAAAAAAGTGGGGATTGGGCCTGAGTATATAGAATAGAATAGAATAGCATGGTTCTATGTCATTTCAACCAGTAGACCATTTCAACCAGTAGCTCTCAACCAGTGCCAAATTAACCCAGACCAACCAAACCAGTGCCAAAATATATTACTAACCTAACCTAACCGTATTGGTTGATTTGGTACTGGTTGAGAGCTACTGGTTGAAATGGTCTACTGGTTGAGTTGACCGGTCACCGAATAGCATAGAATAGAATAGAATAAATACCTGAACATGTGGTTGTTTTGCCAGTCGTCCCCCAGCTCCTCCTTGATGAGTGTAAGCCAAGCCAGAGCATCCCTGGCGGTCCTGATGCCTCCAGCAGGCTTGAACCCAACCTGGAAGGACAGTTTGGATAACTTAAGGGGCTAGTGGCTGGTGTTTTGGTCTATTCATTCATTTATTCATATATATTATAATGTCAAACTTGCAAAATAAACACACCAAAGCTTGGACGAACACAGTAAAAAGACAAAACAACTTATCAAAATCGTTAGTTATATATAGCCTATTAGCTTCGTCATTCTCTCGCTTTCCATACATTCCATATGGCCGAACCATCTCAAGTTGTTCCTTTTCATACTTTCCAGCACATCTACCTCCACACCACACATCCTTCTTACTTCCTCATTAGTCTGTCTATCCCTCCATGTAACTCCGCACGCACTCCTTAAGTAATTAATTTCCACTGCTCTCACTCTTGGTCTGAGTCTCTCAACCAACGTCCATGCTTCGCTTCCGTAAGTCAGTGTCGGGATTACCACACTGTCATGCAAGGACTTCTTCACTTCCATACTGACCACCCTATTTCTTGTTTCTGGTGTTATCCTGTATGATAGAATTTATAAACTAACAAGATGATTATGGATTATGCTATATTTGAGCTTAATGATTCACCCTATGTAACTAGGTCTCCCTCCCTGCCCACCCCAAACCAACTTCCGGAAGCATATCCATACTCATATCACTCGCCGTTCCATCCACTCACTCATAGACAACACGCAGCTGCAAGCACGACCTCCCGAAATCCATCCTTCTGAATCCTCCCTTCCTCGCGAGGACAGAGTCCACCTGGCCAGGCTGAGATGCGGACACCATCCAGCTCTTCTGAGCTATCAGAAGAGACTGGATGACTCTGTCGTCGACACCTGCCCGGGTTGTAACACAGCACCCCATACCATTAAACACATCATAGAAGACTGCATTTCACACAACCACTTATGCCAACAACACAATTTACACTCTTTGAGAGCTCTGTGGGAAAGCCCGACCGTGGCCATGGCCTTCCTTAAGGACTCGGGGCTGTTCGGCCAGGCAGCTTAGGGAACAACAACAACAACCCTCTCACATCCTTATGACGCAGAGGTTGCCAGATTAGCAATAAGAAATAGATTTCTCACTCTTATAATTACCTCTCCAAAATTAGTTTTCTGCCCATAGCTAACTCAAAGACAACTGCAGAGGTTGAAGTAAATATACTAAAGGTATATAAATACCCCTGATGGTAACAAAGGCTGATAAAGTATCCCTAATAGGCTCAAAATTGCGTCAAGGACGTGAGAGGGTTAATCTTTCCTGAATATATTGTGAGATTGTTGCACATACTGAAAGGGTTAACCTTCAATTTAAGATCTCTCTAACCTACTACAATATTGTAGCCAAATGATTGCACTCTTCATATTGAACAAGTCAACACTGGCTTGTTTTTATGATTGTATTTGTTCAGAGAATTGCAGGAGGGTATATTTAGATTTTAATTTGAAGTTACAGGTATTTAGAAAAAAAAAAAATATATACCGGTACTTTATATATAAAGTAGAAAATAAATATTTATATATATACTTAGGTGCCATAATGCAATGCAAAGAAGCAGTTCCAATGAGAATGTCATCATAATAATAAGTTTAAAAGTTGGAAATATATTTGGTTGCACACTGAATGTTTTGCAGCATGAACAAGATAGTTGGTTTGTTACTTTAGTTTGTGACTTTATGCTTTCAAATCACATACAATTAAACATGACAATATACTCCACATTACATTTTTCACTAATTTTATATTACTACACACTTAATATTCTGCTTGACAGTGGTTATTATTTCACTATGGCGGTAGTTGTGAGTGTAGTCTGTAATCAGTATAGTTAGCCCACTTATACTGATCAGGAGTTAGCGTTTATATGTCAAATAATCTCCCAAACCAACAAGGAGATAACTATATTAATACATACTGAGTGTGCGTTGAGAATGCTATGCCTGCTGTTCATAGGAGGCAACTATTGTGTAAGAAGGTTGATTAATTTATTTGTTTACTTTAATTAATACCAACTGGTTTTATTATTTGAACTCTACCCACAGTGCTGATTATCAGGCATTGGTTAGGTGATTTGTGGAGTCGGTATGTGTGTGTACAACAAAGGTGTACCCTGGAAGGGCTTATTTTTATTTTTATTTTTTTTATTTTTTTTTAAGAGACAATGAACGGAGGAAGGAAAAACACAGATAAAACAAAAAGGTCCATGTGCCTAAAGGCATCCTCCATTCATAAAATTTTTGTAACAACTGGATTTAAACATTTGTAAATTGTAAGTTTGTGGAAAGCAATTCGAGGGAAGTGAATTCCAAAGAGTAGTAGCTCTGGGGATAAATGAATTCTGATAAGCATTAGTTCTGCATTGTGGAGGAGAAAGTGTAAATTCATGGGCGCTCTCAGCTGCCCTAGTTCTACGGGGAAAGATGTGGAGAGGCGGCACAATTGAAGCAAGTTCCTCGGAACAATTGCTGTGAAAATATCTGTAGAATAATGCAAGGGATGCAACGTTTCTTCGTATGGATAATGTAGGAAGGTCCTGTGTGATTGCAGAGTTATTGATTAATCTAATAGCTTTATTTTGAATTTTGTCCAACTGCCTCAATGCAACCACTCCACTTCCACCCCACAGAGGTGAACAGTAATCCATCTGCGAACGCACATGACTTTTGTATATTACGGCCAACTGCTCGTCAGTGAAGAATTCTGTACAGGAGTCCCAGTTTTTTAGAGGCATTCTTAGCAATGCTTCTAACATAATGTGTCCAGCTCAAGTTAGTAGTTAATGTTACACCGAGAATGTCAATACTAGGGGAAGTGGGAATATTTACATCATTAAAAAATATATGGGAGTCAGTGAGATTCTGTCGGTTCGAAAATTGAATGTACTTGGTTTTCTGTGCATTAAAGGAAACTAGATTCTTTTGTCCCCATCCATTAATTCTAGAAAGGTCCTGGTTCAGAGAAATTGCAGTGTTTATTTTTTTAATTTATAAGATCGGGTTGGGTGAAAGAATTGGTAAATGTGAAGGAACTGTGGAGTGTTGAGTCATCTGCATAGGAATGTATTGGATTATGAGTGGTAGATATGAGATCATTGATATGAATGAGGAACAGAATTGGGGCCAAAACTGATCCCTGGGGAACACCAGCATGTATTGAGTGAAATTGAGAATAAAGGCCATCTACCATTACACATATTTTTCTGTTATGAAGATAAGAAGAAATTAGTGGAACTAATGATGCAAGGCCGTAGTGTGACATCTTCGACAATAAGGATTGACGCCAGACTCTATCAAATGCCTTTGATATATCCAGTGCTATTGTATGTGTTTCACCATGTTGGTCTGTAGCTTGGTTGATTTGATGCGTAAGAAGGCAAAGAATGTCTGCAGTTGATCGACATCGTCTAAAACCATATTGCCTATCACTGATTAATTTATTATTCTCAAGATGCTTAATTATGTGATTATTTAATATAATTTCAAAGACTTTACCAAGAGTGGAAGTTATAGCTATTGGTCTGTAGTTTGATGGATCTGAAGAGGCACCTTTTTTAGGAACTGGATGAATGTTTGCTTCTTTCCAGGGTACTGGGAAACATGAGGTATGAGTACACAGACGGATTTTTTTTGCCAATACAGGAGCGAGCACCAAGGAGCAATTCTTAAGTACTATTGGAGGAATTTCATCTGGACCAGGAGCCTTATCTACTGAGAGATTCTGCAAAATAGTTTTGACATGTCTGGTGTGGATCTTAAGTGAGGGAATTTCAGGTGAATTAAAATTAAGTACAGGGACATCTTGATTTATTTCATCTAAGGTTGAGTTGGTGGAGAAAATATCCGCAAGAAGGTTAGCTTTACCTCTTGGGTCACTTACAAGATTGCCAGTTGGAGATTTTAATGGTGGAATGGATGAAGCAGTAGTGAAGTTGGATTTGAATGAGTTAAGAGTAGACCAAAATATTTTGTTATCATTTGGATTATTTAGAAGTTTATTTGCCTGCTTGTGGAGAAAGTTTGATTTAGTTAAGTTTAATACAGTTTTGGCATGATTTCTGATGTTTCTAAAGTAATTAAAGGCTTCATGTGTTTTTGATCTTGTGTATGCATTGTAGGCTATTGCTTTTTGTTCAGTTACTCTAGCACAATTAAGGTCAAACCATTTAGGTGAATTAGATCTTTTACTGTACTTTTGATGAGGAATAAAAGTTTCCATTCCAATTTTTACAAAATCTTGTATGTGGCTCAAGGTGGAGTGTGCATCATTAGAAAAGAAAGAGGTCCAGGGAATATCAATAAAGAAACCTTGAAGACCCTCCCAGTCTGCCCTATCGTAATGCCATTTAGTCACCAAAACAGGTTCAGAGTGGGAAGGTGTGGTAGGTGATAGGCAGGTGGCCTGTATCAGACAGTGATCAGAAGATCCAAGTTTAGCTTCCTCATCTTGTGACACTGCCATCTCCTCTACAGGTACTAGTCAGAAGTTATCACCTTTACTAAATGGCCTTTAGATTAATAAACTTGTCAATTAAACAAATATTCATAGTCAGAAGTTATCACCTTTACTAAATGGTGAAAAAAGATGCAAACGAAAGGTGGGGTCAAAGGCTGAGTGAGAATTTTGAAGAACGAAAGAAGATGTTCTGGAAGGAGGTAAATAAAGTAAGGAAAGGAGGACAAAAGAGGGAAGAGTCAGTGAAAGATGTAAATGGAGAATTACTAGTGGAACCAGTTGAAGTGAGGAAAAGATATGCTGAGTATTTTGAATCTTTGTTAAATACAAGAGATGGAAGAGAAGCAGTGATTGAAGCAGAGGTGGATGGAGATAGGTTACCCAGGCGGCAGGGAATGAATGAAAGGATTGAGGAAAATGAGGTGAAAGAAGCAGTGAAACAAATGAGAGCGGGAAAAGCAGAAGGTTTGGATGGTATTGCTGTGGAGTGTATAAAGAAGGGTGGAGATGTGATAATAGATTGGTTGGTGAGACTTTTCAATGTGTGCTTTGCTGTGTCAATGGTACCAATAGACTGGAAGAGTGCATGTATTGTGCCGTTGTACAAGGGGAAGGGAGATCGGCAGGAGTGTTCAAGTTATAGAGGTATTAGTTTATTGTCAGTGGTTGGAAAGCTGTATGGCAGGGTGTTGATAGAGAGGATAATAAAGTGTACGGAAGTTGCAATAGGAGAAGAACAGTGCGGTTTTAGGAGGGGAAGAGGGTGCGTGGATCAGATGTTTGCAGTAAGACAGTTATGCGAGAAGTATTTAGAGAAGCATAAGGAGATATTTTGGGCTTTTATGGACTTGGAAAAAGCGTATGATCGTGTGGACCGTGAAGCAATGTGGAAGGTGTTAAGGATTTATGAAATAGGAGGAAATTTGTTAGAAGCAGTTAAGAGTTTTTATGAAGGGAGCAGAGCATGTGTGAGAGTAGGAAATGGTGAGTTGAGTGAATGGTTTGAGGTAAAGGTAGGTTTACGACAGGGTTGTGTAATGTCACCATGGCTGTTTAATACGTTTATGGATGGTGTGGTGAGGGAGGTGAAAAGGAGAACTATGGGAAGAGGATTGAGTTTAGTAGGAAAGAATGGTAGAGATTGGGAGTTGAATCAGTTGCTGTTCGCTGATGACACAGCATTGGTGGCGGATTCTGATGAGAAACTGCAGTGGGTAGTCAAAGAGTTTGGTGTGGTTTGTGGAAGGAGGAAACTGAAGGTGAACGTCCATAAAAGTAAAGTAATGGTGTGTAATAGGGGAGAGCATAGGGTGAATCTAGATGTGAGGCTGGATGGATCTTATAAATTCAAAAATAAACACTGCAATTTCTCTGAACCAGGACCTTTCTAGAATTAATGAATGGGGACAAGAGAATCTAGTTTCCTTTAATGCACAGAAAACCAAGTACATTCAATTTTCTAACCGACAGAATCTCACTGACTCCCATATATTTTTTAATGATGTAAATATTCCCACTTCCCCTAGTATTGACATTCTCGGTGTAACATTAACTACTAACTTGAGCTGGACACATTATGTTAGAAGCATTGCTAAGAATGCCTCTAAAAAACTGGGACTCCTGTACAGAGTTCGAGAATTCTTCACTGACGAGCAGTTGGCCGTAATATATAAAAGTCATGTGCGCTCTCAGATGGATTACTGTTCACCTCTGTGGGGTGGAAGTGGAGTGGTTGCATTGAGGCAGTTGGACAAAATTCAAAATAAAGCTATTAGATTAATCAATAACCCTGCAATCACACAGGACCTTCCTACATTAGCCATACGAAGAAACGTTGCATCCCTTGCATTATTCTACAGATATTTTCACAGCAATTGTTCCGAGGAACTTGCTTCAATTGTGCCGCCTCTCCACATCTTTCCCCGTAGAACTAGGGCAGCTGAGAGCGCCCATGAATTTACACTTTCTCCTCCACAATGCAGAACTTCTGCTTATCAGAATTCATTTATCCCCAGAGCTACTACTCTTTGGAATTCACTTCCCTCGAATTGCTTTCCACAAACTTACAATCAACAAATGTTTAAATCCAGTTGTTACAAACATTTTATGAATGGAGGATGCCTTTAGGCACATGGACCTTTTTGTTTTATCTGTGTTTTTCCTTCCTCCGTTCATTGTCTCTTAAAAAAAAAAAAAAAAAAATATTGGAACAAGTAGAGTGTTTTAAATATCTAGGAGGAACGATAAGCAGGAGTGGAGGTATGGAAGTGGAGGTAAAACAGAGTGTGTGTGAAGGAAGGAAGGTTTTCGGAGCAATGGGAAGTATGTGGAAGACGAGAAATCTCGGACTGAAAGTAAAAAGTGCACTGTATCAAGGAATTGTTGTGCCGACAGTGATGTATGGGGCTGAGACATGGGCTCTGAAGAAAAAGGAGAAAAGAGGACTGGATGTGATGGAGATGAGCTGCTTGAGGAGTATGTGTGGAGTTACTCGTAGAGACAGATTGAGGAATGAAGATACGTAGGAGAGTGGGGCAGCAGGAACATTTGTCAGCCAGAGTGGACAGAAGGGTGCTGAGCTGGTATGGTCATGTTGAACGAATGGGAGATGAAAGGCTTACAAAGAGAATATGTGAGTCAGGTACAAGGGGAGATAGAAGGGCAGGAAGACCCCCATTGAGATGGAGAGACTGTGTAAGAAAGGCTTTGGATGATAGAGGAATGACTATAGATCAGGCAGGGGTAGTGGTGGTGGACAGGAGTGAATGGAGAATGCTTGTGAATAGTTGAGTGAACACGTGGTCATTTGGAGTAAGGGGTCGGGCGCAAGTTGGACTAGATAATAGTCCATCAGGCGCCTGGCCCGGGGAGACAATTAATATGAAGGGTGCGCCTGGAAGTGTGGTGGGAGGGCTTGTGGCTTTGGCTCCGCTGCATGTCTGCCTACCGAGATCGGAACCTCTCCGGGTGGTCGGGGGAGTGCTGCAGCGACCTTGGTGACCCTGATCTCTGGGTCTTCTCCTGGGTGACCTGGATGTGTGTGAGTTTGTGTTTTTTATCTGTGTTTATTTGTTGTTTTATGTTGTTTTTGTGTTTTCCCTGTTCTTGCTCTGTCTTGAGTCGGCTACCCCCAAAATGGGGATTGGGCCTGAGCATATAGATAGATAGACTAAATGGCCTTTAGATTAATAAACTTGTCAATTAAACAAATATTCAAAGTCAAAAGTTATAACATGTGAAATTAGCAACTGACCTGCTCCTTCCATGTCCAGCCAGCCCCATTGTCCTTGCTCTTCTTCTTCTTCTTCTTGGTCTTGTTTGTCTGTAGCGTCCCATCTGACTGCACCATCCCTTGTTCCTTTGACAGCCGGAAGTGTTGGAGGGCAAATTGTAGCAGCGAATGTTTACCATCATGGACCACTGGCACTGACCCTTCCACACTCTCTCCACTACCTCCTCCTATCTCCACCACTCCACTAACTCAACCTCCCCCACTGCCACTCCCTCCTCCACCACCTCCCTCGCCCTCTGATGAGTGGCCGGAGTCGTTGTGGTGGGAGTGGATGTGTAGTAGGGAGCTCGAGGACACATTATGGGCGTTGTTGATGGCTGTGGCTGTGTTGGTGGTCATGGTGGTGGTGACTGTCTGATGGTGGTGGTGATGATGGAGGTGATGTTGGTGGGACTCATGGTGGGTCCAGGCACCATCCTCTCCACCACCACTAACAGGACTGGCAGCCTCCACCTCCCTTTCTATCAGGCTGGTCTTGGAGGTTTCATGGCGGCTCTGTAAAGTAGTAATACAGTAATTTATTGCACCATATATTTCCATTAAATACCATTATTGTATTGACCTACAGTAGCTACTTATCTGTATCATAATAATACTGTAAATGTGTTAATCTGAATAAAAGCTTAGGCAATAAGAATATCACAGAACTGTGCTTCTCTGCTTGAAGATGAGTGCTCAATGTTTTCCCCAAAAAATATGACTAATTGTATCATTAGGTGAAAATAAAATTGGTTTTGATCACCCAACTGCATCAGTTCCTTGTCCAACTCACTATCAAATTAAGGGGAGACTGACAGTTTGTTTGGTCTATTAATTTATTCATATATTTTTTTTTAGTTTCCTCGCTAGACCTCCATCAAGCTTAGAAAAACACCCCCTAGACTCCCTTCAAGAAAAATGTGTACATTTTCCTCTTAAAATTGCAGGCTCGCTATCACTCGCCAGGAAATAATCGACACCTAAATGGCACGAAAGGTCTTAAAATTGACAACGAAATGGGGCAAAAGGTGTTAAAATCGTCAAACTAATGGGCTGAACGTCTTATAATCTCAAAACTTGTGGGGCTAAACATTAGGAAGGGGGTCCAGAAAAACGGTCTGCTTCCCCTTAACCCAGCAAGTGCGGCAAGACTTATATAAGGCCTACCGCTGCGCTGCGGGAAGCCTTATATAATCCAAGGCCTAAAAAAAAATATTTAAACCAGCCCAGTATCAATTTTTTTTTTTTTTTTTTTTGTATTGCCCCTTGGCCATGCCAAATATCACTCCTCCACATCCCCTCCTTCCCCCCCCCCCCTTCAACTATCCCCTATTCTCTCTCTTTTTCCCATATTTCGTCGATATATTTTTGTGCTATCAATAGCGATTCATAAGCAAGCTGTGCTTGTATGTGCTACACAGCAAGTAAAAGAGAGGGAACTACACGGCTGTGTCGCTCCAGCTGTCGTGACGGCTGGCAGGCTGCCTCAGCCTTAAGTTATGTAACTCCCGATCTAATTTGCCAATTTTGACCATCCAAACGCTGTTTCCACTTGTTTTATTTCTTGTAACAGGTTATTACCTTTATAATCAACGTAAAATAGGCGTATATGGATAAGTATTAATTATATTTATGGTACGATGAAGATTTGAATGGAGGAAACAGCCTAAATACCTCCGCACAGGGAGGGGTGGCCACTACCCCCCCTGCGCATTTCTTAGGTTAACTGCTTCACTCTCCCCTCTCATTTAATCGAAGTCTACTCCCTCCAACATTAACCCTTCCAGCCCGGGTGTCCTTTTAAAAGGACACCGCAGCAGATGGGCAGGAACCCGGGTGTCCTTTTAAATCTGTAAGCTTGAAAGCCTATTCAGCATGGTCTGAACGCCGTGCGTCCGACGCATTTAAACAAAGCCGATCGTTGCGTCACCGCACCTCCGAAAACAATAAGGAGACGTCGGATCAATGTTATTGTTGTGACGTCAGACGAAATTAGTGTCTGAAAAGCTCCGATATTGTCAACATCGCGGCAAAATTCGCTCCACGGAAATCGTCATCACAACTGAACCAGTTGACTTAGAGAGCTCTACTCAATGCCAGTCTACAGATTGGAAACCGCACTACGTTTATAGATGCGTGGGAAATTTCTAGCAGTTAAAATAAACAAAAATACGGTAGCCTAGGCCTAGACGTTTTTCGGCCAGATCGCCCGGATACGACCTCCGTCCTTAGGAGAACCTGCCCGGGCCCCGAGGGTTAAGGTTCATCTAGCTCATAAAACTCTGTCATTATCTCACCCTGAGTACTTTCCACCAACCCAAATAATATGTACGTTATTTTCACTCACTAAAGTCAGTTACCGACGTACCGTATTGTACAATGAACAGCACTACTACTCTTTCTTATCTTTTTGCACCAAATATATTGTGTTTGACTATAGTTTATTGTATCGCTAAGCTTACGGCACTCGTAGCTCTCAAGAAACCCCATTTTTACAGTATAGATCTTGGATTTATTCTCAATAATTGTTTAAGTTTCACATATGTAGGATACTGTATGTAACAGTGTTTAATTGTAAAAAAAAATTGTCGACACATATTCCTTATCTACTTGTCACACCTTTAATTTTTATATTTATATATGATAGCTCCAAAACACTTGCCCTTTAAAAGTTTAAATCCACCAAAACTATATTTCCCACTCTGATCTTACATTTATAACCTTCTATGGGAATCTCATACTGCAAATTAAACCTGAATTTTTCATATTCTTGCCTCTTAACCCCTACACCCCGGAAGGGCTCTTTAACGCCCATAAAAACCTCGGCCCGCGCAACCCGGAAGGGCTCTTGAACGCCCATTGCTTGCGTGAGTGCTTTCGAATGCCGCGCATACATTTTTGGTATCGTGGGAGGGTAGGTGGCGCCACCAGATGTAAACTACGCCACAGCATCAGTATCTACCCCGACGCCATCATGGATAGTACGCCAAATAGTGATTCCGCTGTGTCCGATACCGTGCTTCCTACGACGCCCGTGCTAGTTCGTCGCGCCTTACCCCGACGCCATCGCCTAAATGTGTTATCTCCCGGAGGTATTGAGACGACATTGAGACTTTATGAGCGTGCTGATGCCAAGCATATTGTTGATGATGAAGGCAGTGACGACTCCAGTAGTTATAAGTCGAGTGATTATGGCCATGAGAGTGACAAAGAAGAGCAATTCCTGGGATTTGCGAGAGAACATGAGAGTGATGGGAGTGATGAAGGTGATGTACCAGTTTTTGAGGAAGCTGGTTTACCTACAGACGGTGAACTTGAGAGAGTGAGTGAGTGGGAGAGTTCAAGGTCACTCTCCAAGTTTCGCATGAGTGACACGACCCCAAGCCCTTCGCCAGCTAAATCGCCTTTCAAGCTACACTTATATAAGAAGAAAATACTTGAAAAGGCGGCCGCAGCAGCTAGGGAACAAGCCAAAATACTTGGTGAGGATGAGGCTGTGAGTGAGGGTGAGCGTGGTGACCCTTCTCGCCCGCCATTGTCTCCCTTATCTACCCACGCCACCCAAGATGACCCGGATGACCCGGGTGCCCCGCATTCTTCCCCACCACCCCCACCACTGCCAAGGGTTGAGGACCCCCCACTTTCGGCCTATTTGCCTCCTAGGTCCCCCGACAGGAGACATACTGCTGCCGAAAAGGGGAAAGGCAGCAAATATGCCAAAAAAGAAAAGACAAGTAAGCGAGTTTTGTTCGAGGCTCCCGCGGCGTCCACCCCTGCCGGCCCCAGCCATACGCCCCCGCAACTTTCCCCACGGTCCTCCCCACCTCTCCAGCCGTCAACTTATGTTCCTGACGAAGTCTTTGAGCTCGCATCACCAATACCTGGGCCTAGTGACAGTGAAGCATTGCTTTCTGTCACTCGTCGCAGGCCAAGGAGCCCGGGACCTCGGGGGGACACAGCCTCACCTGCCACTCCTTCCCCACCTCGCCCACCCGCACGCCGCCCACGCATCACTCGTTCCCCGCCAGATTATGTGGGGGCCACTGATGATGAAGGGCACCTCTCTGAAGACTCTGGCCATGATTACATAGGTCCACCGTCAGGGCAAGATGACCACTCTGACGATGACTATATGGACATCGACGACCCTCGACCCATCCGCTTGGCCCGGCGTCGTGCTGCCCGTCGCCCTGGCCGATGCCCTCGCCGCCCTAGGGCGCGCGCCTCCCGAGTTGGCCGTGGGCGTGCTGGGCCACCAGCTGGAGCTCCTCGTCAGCGTAGACAAGACCCATTCTACGTTTTTCAGTGGCAAGACGTAGTTGATGGGGATGGATACAACCCTGATGTGCCAGCTTTTGATGAGGTACTGGAGGGTTCAGGCATTACCCCCAATTTTCCTGCAGGCCCCAATGCTCCACCACACAAACTATTTGAGGCCTTCTTTGATGAGGAGGTGGTAGGCTATGTTGTCAAAGAGACAAATAAGCAGCACCAATTCCAGGTCCACTTTTTGGGCAAGGTGACCAAGGGCCACATGAGGTAGTGGACCCCAGTGACTCATAAAGAGTTCATGGTGTTCCTGGCACTCACCATGCTAATGCCTCATGTCAAGAAGCATAGGTTGCCTGACTATTGGATCACCAATGATCTCATATCCACCCCTGCCTTCGGGAAATGTATGTCTCGCGACCGGTACCTTGATATCCTCGCAGCGCTCCATCTTGTCACCAACCTTGACGTCCACCTCCCAGACAAGCTGTGGAAGATTAGGATGTTGTACGAGATGATGCGAGAACGCTTCACCTCCTACTTCAAGCCCTTCCGCAAGGTCGTCATTGATGAGTCTCTTGTGCTGTTCCGGGGAAAACTCAGCTTCCGGCAGTACATCCCCTCAAAAAGACATCGCTTTGGCATAAAATTCTTTGTGCTGTGCGACTGCCAAACTGGCTATGTCCTGGACTTCCTGGTCTACAGCGGGAAGGAAGGGGACGTGCTTGTGGACCCCCTCATTGGCTTTGGCGGAGCAGTGGTGCAAGCCATGATGGACCGCTACTTTCACAAGAATCACGTCCTCTACACGGACAATTACTACACGCCCCCCACTCTCTCAAAGTACCTGCATGAGCGCAAGACGGGGACTGTAGGCACAGTACGAGGGAAAAGGAAGGGCATGCCACCTTTCCCTCCAAAGACCAAAAAAGGTGATATGTTCAGGAAGAAGTCGGGGCCCATTCTGGCTATCCACTGGCACGACCAGCGGAAGGTCAACTTCCTGAGCACCATCCACAAGGGTGAAATGGTGGAGACTGGCAAGGTGGATCGCCGCACCCAAGCCAGGGTGACCAAGCCCGATGCTGTCCTGGACTACAACATCAACATGAGGCTGGTGGACAAGTCCGACATGCAGATAGGCTTCATTGACTGCCTGCATACCTCGTGCAGATGGTACAAAAAGTTCTTTCTGCATATGGTGGACATGTCAGTTCTGAATGCCTACAATATATACAAGCTTCGGAATGTGAACACACCCATGAAGTTCAATAGCCTGCGGAGGTTCCAAAAGCAGGTGTTGATGGAGCTCCTGGAGAAGTATGGTACGCCACAGAGGGCAGTGGCACATCCTGGGCCCGCCGTTACTGACCGCTTGCAGTGTGCATATTACATGAATAGGCACAGGCTTGGTTCCCTGCCTCAGAATGAATCGGGAAGAACGCAGCAGAAGCGGTGCCATGTCTGCTACAACAGCAGGCTGGGGGTGAGGTCAGGTAAAAAGTTCACCATGGAGTGTGTGGAGTGCAAGGTGGCACTCTGTGCTATAGGGTGCTTCTTTGATTACCACTCCAAGCAGGAGTTCTAATAATCATAGTGAAAGTGACAAAGAAAAGGACAATATGTACAGTATATATATATAGGCAAAAAGTGGAAGTAAATCAATTTATTGTTATACAAAAGTCATGTATTATGAGAAAATTGATACAAATACAATTACACCATAATAATATGTGAAAGTGACACATATGTATATAATAAGTGACATTCATATGATTAGAACCTATAGAAATATATAAATCAGTGAAAAAAGACACAATAAATTGTATATAAAATGTATACAAAGCATATAACTAAGTGAAAGTGACACAAGACCTAATATTTGATGGCCAAAGTATAATAAACACCTGTGATAACGAATAATCAGTGCCTAATATAACAATAACCTACCTCAATTACTAATAAAATGTACGGTATCGAGTGAAAATGAGCATTATCAGTGACAGTGACACTCTCTAAAGCATATTTATCAAAGTGAAAGTGACACAAGACACAATATTTGATGGCCAAAGTATAATAAACACCTGTGATAACAAATAATCAGTGCCTAATATAACAATAACCTACCTCAATTACTAATAAAATGTACGGTATCGAGTGAAAATGAGCATTATCAGTGACAGTGACACTCTAAAGCATATTTATCAAAGTGAAAGTGACACAAGACACAATACTTGATGGCCAAAGTATAATAAACACCTGTAATAACTAATAATCAGTGCCTAATATAACAATAACCTACCTCAATTACGAATAAAATGTACAGTATCGAGTGAAAATGAGCAATATTAGTGACAGTGATACCCTAATAAACATACTTTATATAATTGGCCTCAAAATATCTATAAAAATATCAAATAAACATCACATTCTCAATATCAAACACTAAAATCGTCTAAGGGAGATAAACACTTTGGCGCGACGAGCGGCTAGGTGCGTCGTAGCCGTGGCCGGGGCGACGCATCCGAACGCGGGAAGAATTTTCCGCCGAAAAGCACTCGTCTTCCCGCGCTCACCATTATGCAACCAGAGGGGCTAGAGACCTCTACTCAACGCCATTCTACAGAGGAAGGTTTGTGGAAATTTTTTATTTTGTATTCATAACATTACATGCCATATTCATTGAATTACAGAGGAGTTAACATAGCCCAAAGATCGTCAAAACACCCGGTACCGCAGCACAGTCGCGAGCTATAGTGCCCGGGGCTGGAGGGTTAAGGGGAGGCAGACCGTTTTTCTGGACCCCCTTCTCCCTAATGTTTAGCCCCACTAGTTTTGAGATTATTCGGCCCATTAGTTTGGCAATTTCAACACCTTTCGCCCCATTTCGTTGTCAATTTTAAGACCTTTTGTGCCATTTAGGTGTCGATTATTTCCTGGCGAGCGATAGCGAGCCTGCAATTTCAAGAAGAACCGGCCTTCGGCCGGGTAATTTTTCTACCGAAAAATTTATAAATTTATCTTGAAGGGGGGTCTAGGGGGTGTTTTTCTAAGCTTGATGGAGGTCTAGGGAGGAAACTAAACAAGTGCTGTATATGAATAAATGAATTAATAGACCAAACAAATGGCCAGTCTCCCCTTAACCCTTGGGATTCGGGAGGACTCATATGAGGCAAAACGTCTAATGGTTAGGAGTCCGGGCGGCCTCATATGAGGCTAAATCAAAATCAAAGCATTCAAAGTGCGCGGGCTGATTTTTTTTGGTGCGTGGGTGACCGCAGCGCCACCAAGCACAAACTACCAGGCAGCATCAGTTGTTATCATGCACCCAAGATGGCTGGAGTTAACCCAAAAAAAATCGCTGTGTCCGAATCTACGCCCGCCGCCGCGACCTGTAAGCCTACGAAAGGCAAAGCTAAAACGACCAAGAAAACGTTGCTAAGTCCCGGTGGTGTTGCCCGTGTGTTACGAGAGTTAAGTGATCATGACCTTAGTGAGATTGAGAGTGATTTTGAGGAAGAGCAAGTGGTTAGTGAAGATGTTGATGAAGTGGAAGATGGCGAAGAATTCCAGGGCTTTCATAGCACTGATGATGACGATAGTGATGATGATATTGATGACAATGTTGGATGCGATGAACATCATGATGGTGATAAAAGTGTGGGTGAAATGGGAAGTGTCCTACCCGCATCACGTGAACTAGACCCGGCGCGCACGCTTGCGACCCCGGCGTCGGCTGTGGGGACTCCGGGGACTCCTTCCCCGGCCAAAATAGCCAGTTACTTCTATAGGAGAGCTGTGTTGGATAGTGCAAGGAAGCAGGCACGGGAGGCGGCCGAAAGGGAATGAAGTGAAGATGCTGATAGTGAGGATGAGAGTGAAGAGTCGAGCGTGGGTAGGCCTATTCCATTGTCTCCCTGGCCCTCGTCGCCCGCGGCTGGTGCCTCATTGGCCCTTATGACCCACAGCCCTCAACAAGTGGTGCAAGTGGTGCCTCATTGGCCCCGCATGACCCACAGCCCTCAACAAGTGGTGTAAGTGGTGCGGAATTGGCCCCGCATGACCCACAGCCCTCAACAAGTGCTGTAAGTGGTGCAAGTGGTGCCTCATTGGCCCCGCATGACCCACAGCCCTCAACAAGTGGTGTAAGGGGTGCAAGTGGTGCGGAATTGGCCCCGCATGACCCACAGCCGTCAACAAATGGTGCAAGTGGTCAACGCCTCTCCAGAAGGGCCTTGTTCATGGCCACAGGGGGGCAGAAAGCAGCACCTCAGGCCCTAAGCTGTCCCTAAAACGCTCTCATCGTCGCCGGAAAACTGCAGAGCCAACTAGCTCACCTTCACCACCCACTAGCCGCCCACGCCAGCAGTCGCCACCTGATGTACCACCACCAAGTGACGACCAGGATCCCACCTATGACCCAGAAGATACCCACGAATATGGCCGCCCTTCAAGATTTATGGACGACCACAGTGCAGATTCTGGGCAGGATAATTATGACCTGCCAGCCGACCCTGTTGTGGACGAAGCTGAGTGGTTGGACGACCCTGCACCCCGCCGTGGCCCTGGACGTCCCTGTGCTCGGGGTGGCTGTGCTCGGGGTGGCCGTGCCAGGGGCCCTGCTGGTCAGCGTGGGCGTGGCCGTGGCCAGGCCGCCCCTGCTGCCCGTCCCCGTGCCAGGCATGCTGATGTCTGGACGTGGGAGGATGGGGCCACCTTTCAGCCACAAGATGCCACATTCGATGACGCCCAAAATGCCGCAGGGATTGATCCATCTTTCCCTGGGGGACCCAACTCATCACCTGGCCAGCTTTTCAAAGCCTTTTTCGACAATGAGGTCATGTCATTTGTTGTCGATGAGACCAATAAGCAGAAGGCCCTCAGTGACCACCTCAGCGGCAAGACCCATAGTTCCCACATGAAGGCCTGGAAGCCTGTCACCATTGCCCAAATGTATGTGTTCATAGCACTGACCATGCTCATGGCACATGTGAAGAAGCATCGGCTGGCAGACTACTGGATCACAGGCGACATAATTGCCACACCTGCTTTTGGAAAACTTAAGTCCCGGGACCGCTACTTCGCCATACTTGGTAACCTGCACTTCGTTACCAACACCAATGTACACCAAACAGACCGCCTGTGGAAGATAAGGGGATTCTACGACATGATGAAGGCCAAGTTTTCCACATTCTTGAAGCCTTTTCAAAAGGTTGTGATCGACGAGTCTCTTGTGCTGTTCCGGGGGAACCTTCACTTCCGGCAGTACATACCCTCCAAGAGACATCGATTCGGCATCAAGCTCTTCGTCCTCTGTGACTGTAAGACGGGTTATGTGCTGGACTTCATTGTCTACAGTGGGAAGGAGGGTGAAGTTCTTGCAGATCAAGAAATAGGGTTCGGTGGAGCAGTGGTGAAGGCGATGATGGATCGCTACTTCAACAAGAACCACATACTCTACACGGACAACTACTATACGTCCCCATCCTCACCAAGTACCTGAACTGGCAGCAAACCCAGACTGTGGGCACAGTACGGGGGACGAGGAAGAACATGCCGGAATTCCCCCAAAAGACCAAGAAGAAGGACATCTTCCTCAAGCAACATGGTCCGATGCTGGCAATCCATTGGCACGACCAAAGGAAGGTCAACATGATGAGCACCATCCACAAGGGCAACCTGGTTGACTCTGGCAAAGTCAACCACAGGACCAGGGAGCCCATCATGAAGCCAGACACAGTTATGGACTACAGCATAAACATGCGTCTGGTTGACAAGTCAGACATGCAGGTCGGCTTCATCGACTGCCTGCGGACCTCCTGCAGGTGGTATAAGAAGTTCTTCCTGCACATGATGGATGTGTCTGTGCTCAACTCGTACAAGGTGATGAACCCCACAATGCCCAGGAAGTACACCAACCTTCGGAGATTCCAGAAACAGCTCATTCTGGATCTCATTGGGGAATATGCCGTGCCTGAGGATGCCCCACGAGCTCAACATATGCCAGGAACTGGCACCATGGACCGCACATACGCTTCCGAACACCACAAGAAGCACAGGATCGTCGCCCTTCCAGTAGCTGCTGGTCGCAAGACCCAGAAACGGTGCCATGTCTGCAGCCACACCACCCGAAGACCCCAGACAACCACCAAAACGTCATATCAGTGCCAGGAATGTCAGGTAGCACTGTGCATCACGCCTTGCCACGATGATTTTCACATTTTGGTAAACTTCTAAGTGGCACTGACCCTGAGAACACTAGTGAAAGTGACACTAGAACAATAAAACACTATGTGCAAGTGAAAGAGACACTATTCTATAATTATTATAAGTGAAAGTGACACTAAAAACAATATAACAATATGTGCAAGTGAAAGAGACACAACAACTATATATTAGAGTAACTATTCAATAAGTATTTATAAGTGAAACCTGTAAAAAGTGAAAGTGACACTAAAAACAATATAACAATATGTGCAAGTGAAAGAGACACAACAACTATATATTAGAGTAACTATTCAATAAGTATTTATAAGTGAAACCTGTAAAAAGTGAAAGTAACACTAAAAACAATATAACAATATGTCTAAGTGAAAGAAACAACCAAATGTAATAATTACAAGTGTCAATTACGATACCGTACGGTACTGTACGCTTGCGTAGCCTAGCCTCTAAACCTAGTAAGTGAAAGTGACACAAAATTGTATACCAATTTGCCTTTAGATTTAGTATATTCAGAGCTTTGCTTTATTATAGATTTGCACTTTGACAGGTTCGTTAGGGATGGTAATTATTTCATAAATGTTTATACATATTTTAATAATGCATCACTTAGCTCTACTCCCACTAGTTCTGTATATTTTGATAGAACTAAACTTAAAGATGCCCTTAAATTCCTCCTTTTCAATACTTATGTTAGATTCGGGCCTTACATTTTCAAACAAATATTAGGAATTCCTATGGGTGGAAATGCTAGCCCTTTAATTGCAGATTTATTCTTGCTTGCTTTAGAATTTAAATATATAAACGACTTAGTTGACAGTAGCAAGAAAAATAAAATCCCAGAAAAATTAGCACTTGCTAAATTGTTAAGTAATAATAGTAGATATATTGATGATATTCTCGTTTGCAATTTGTTAAATTTTAATCAAGTTGCTAAACTTATTTACCCTAATTCTATTCCCCTCACACAATGTAATGTAATTTATAAAGTTGTAAATTTTCTTGATATAAATATAGAGATTGTTAATGAACATTGCATACTTAAAGTATATCACAAAGTTGATGATTTTAATTTTAACGTAATAAACTTTCCTTTCCCTAGTAGTTGTTGTTGTTGTTGTTCCCCAAGCTGCCTGGCCGAACAGCCCCAAGGCCCCGAGCAATTCCAAGGCCATAACCGAGCGCCCCCACAGAACCCTCCCCGCCGACCACAATAAAGCCTGGGTGACCGAAGCCACTCCATGGCGGGGAGCTGAGGAGGGTGCGGAAACGCCCGGGAAACCAAAGCCCCACCCAGGGCCCTGTGCCCCTCAGCAATTATGAAGAGAAAGTTGAGGGGCAAGGGAAAAATGTGACGCTTTGGCTTCCAATCTTGGTAGATTGGGAGGTCAATCCACGTTAGAGACGCCGTCACTTGAGATCTAGAAAATATATAAGTTAAAGGAACAGTCAGAGTAAGCTATGGGTATGGCAGAGATTGCTCAGCTCTCACTCTGATAGACCAGCCCATCACCACATGACTAGAACCCAATCCTCTCAGCATCAGCTAGGAAAGGCCCTAGAAAGCCGCCTTTGGCGGGGGGGATAGCTCCCCTATTTCAACCCTTTTTGGGGTTGGGCACCCGCCCTTTCCCTAGTAGTAATATCGATAGTAAAATAACTTCTAATTGTTTTTATTCCCAGTTAATAAGATTTTGTAAAATTTGCACTAAAGTAGATGACTTTTGGGCTAGAGCTAGGTTACTATACAGACTCTTAGTAGACAGAGGTTTTGAGGCAAGTAAATTGTTCCATAAATTTAATCTTTTTAGAGTCAATTATTGTGACTGTATTCTAAAATTTGACATCAATAATTTTAATCAAGCATTTTTAACTTGAAGTTTCTTGTATAACCTCTGCTTACTTTTTGTCTGTATTTATTGTTTTTTGTCTGTATATATACCGGTATATATATATATATTTTTTGTTATTACTAATATTGATGATTTTTTAAATTGATTGTCCTTGTTAAAAGAGTACTCTTTGTTTAAATCTGTTGTTACTTCATAGTTTGCAATTATTTGTCTTTATATTATATGTATTCATTGTCGATAGTATCAATTGCTTGCTTTTGCGATTTCCTTAGTTAATTTGTGCGATAAATGTAGGTTATTTGTAGGGTAGTTATTGATAGGGGTCACTTGAGGCATGCTATGCTTACAGGTACCTACCCGATAGCACTATCGTTAGTGAGTGCTGTACTGTATTTTATATTATTTTGTAATAGTATAGATATCTTATCAATATTTGTATTTTGTACTATTGTTAATGTCTTGTCATGTTGCAAATTTGATTTTAAATAATATTTTGACATTTAACATGTAGTTTCTTTATTCATGCAGAGTTTAGTAAAATTTACCAGAACGTCCCGGACTTCCCAAACTTGACTAATTCCTTTAACCGATAGTGCGTTGTTATATGTGCGATTAGTTTGCTTGGGAAACAGATTAACTTGCTCACGTAGTAATGTACACCCTATGTGGTGGATTGTGTTCTTTTATTTAATAATTTTCATTTTAGTAAGCGTTGTTTCCACATAGCGATTTTGATAATTTAATTTGACTTTATATTGTCCTTGTCCCAATTTTGGTTTGTTTAGTTTGCAAGTTTTACATTTTAATTAATAAGTAATAATAACTCAATAATAACAGTGAGAGTGACAATAATTCATAACAAGAAGAGTAATAAAAGTGAAAGTGACACAATACTATTACAAAAATAGTGAAAGTTACACAATAATATTACAATAACAGTGAAAGCGCCGAAAATATGTTATATAAAGTTTCATATAACTCAAATAAAGGTTGAACAAGTAATAAATGACACAATAATATCACATTATCTCCATAAATACATAATATCGTGTACCGGTACAAAAGCCACGGGAGCGACGAGGGACTTAGTGCGTGCTAGCCAGGGCCGCGGCGAAGCGTTCGGACACAGGCGAAAATACGCGGAAAATTACCTCCATTCCCATCATCATATCTCGGCAACCACTTGTCGTAGCGATGTCAACTCAACGCCATTCTACAGACGAAGGTTGGTTCTACCCTATGCAATTTAGTTGACTGCTCTAGGTGGTCTCAATCAGTAGATATCAAACTGTGAACTTAGCCATTTTTGATGAATACCCCCGGACACGACGATCGCCTCATATGAAGGCCTCCGGATCCCATGGGTTAAATGCCATTAGCTTACTATTTTCTACAAGACCCTTAAACCATACAGTACTGGCGAAGTCTCTTTGGTTTGTATTTTAGCTGCATTTAGAAGATTTTATGAAGCTTATGAAGGATATAGGGTGGCTAAAAGGATTAATAGAAATAGTATGTACAGTACTGTTTTAATGGGTAGATGTCCTTCCTATGCTGAATACAATCGTCTATTTTTTTTTCAGACAATAATGAAAAAACGTCACCGGCTGTACAGGTTAAATGTTCTTATATTACACATATAAATATTCAAATACTGCAATGTGTATTACTCTTTCAATCTCTGCCAAAAGTAGAGAACCATCCATAGTCAAACATATTAACCCCTTCTCTACCGGCTATGTCTTTTTTATTTTATTTCAGCTACATTTAGACAATTTAATGAAGCTTAGGAAGGATATATGGTAGCTAAAAGGATAAATTGAGATAGTCTGTAGCCTTTTAATGAGTAGACGTGTTTCCTAAGCTGTACAAAATTGTCTAATAGTTGCCACAATATAATGAAAAGTACATCACTGGTAAAGAAAGGGGGTAAAGGCTATCCAGTATATAGATCACATAGCTTAAGAAGAGATGGGTCGTTTTTCTGGTCCCCCTTCTCCCTCATGTTTAGCCCCATTAGTTTTGAGATTTGTCAATATTTAGACCTTTCGGGACATTTAGGTGTCGATTTTTTCCTGGCAAGCAATAGCGAGCCTGTAGTTTTAGGAGAAAAATGTTCTACTAATTTTTTTTACAAATTTATCTTGAAAGGGGATCGGGTTTTTTTTTTTTTTTTTAAGTTTGATGGAGGTCTAAGGAGGAAAGTAGAAAAATAATAAATATACTGTATTAACAAATCGACCAAAACGTGAACCATCCCCCCTTAACCCATACAGTACCAGGGACGTCCTTTTCATCATATTATGGCAACTAGTAGCAGGGGCGTAAACCATGGGGGGGACATATCCCCCCCAACTTTAGAACTGGGGGGATATCATAGTCTTTATCCCCCCCCCAACTTTTTAACTGATATTTAAGCCCATTTGTATAGGCTACCAAGTACCAATCGAATTTACATCGATAAGTACATAATATAATTATGTTATGTCACAATTGCATTCGATAAATTGGGAGAGAGAGAGAGAGAGAGAGAGAGAGAGAGAGAGAGAGAGAGAGAGAGAGAGAGAGAGAGAGAGAGAGAGAGAGAGAGAGAGAGAGAGAGAGAGAGAGAGAGAGAGAGAGAGAGAAGAGAGAGAGAGAGAGAGAGAGAGAGAGAGAGAGAGAGAGAGAGAGAGAGAGAGAGAGAGAGAGAGAGAGAGAGAGAGAGAGAGAGAGAGAGAGAGAGAGAGAGAGAGAGAGAGAGAGAGAGAGAGAGAGAGAGAGAGAGAGAGAGAGAGAGAGAGAGAGAGAGAGAGAGAGAGAAACCTGAATAACGTTTTTAATTATTTATCAACGGCACCCTACTATAGCACCAGCTGTTACCATATCGTGCGTTTGAATTTTGGTTCACGTGAAGTTATCCCGTCCCGTCTGGCGTCGCCGCGTCTGGGCTCTCTGGGCAAAGCATAGTCGGTATTTCGCCCCAGACCCCGGCAGGCGCAACCCGTCACAGTAACGTCACTTGTGGTATGTACTGTACTATGTTGTAATTTCAAATTGTAAAACAGTAAATGAAGGCTCATTGAGTGTAGGTTTCATTACATGCTAAACTGCTGCCTGTTTATAATCCCATGTTTATGATAATTTCATTATGCACAATAGCACAGGTAAATTATAAGTGAGTGCATTATGTGCATAGATGATAGATCGTGTGGAAGACGGGAAGTCAGATGGAAATATTTATTACAGGATTCGGTTTAAAAAAAAACAGGTTAGGCCTATTATGGTTTTAATTCAACTCAAACTTAGTATAGCCAATTAGCCTTACATGTGGAGTCCCATTACGCCATCAGATCGGTAGGGAATGTGTTGATAGTGGATAAGAGGTTTTGGAGATGGAGGAAGCCTATTCGAGTTGCTGTATTTACATATAATGTTATTTATAATGGTTTGAGTAACTTAACAACAAATATTATGCCTGTTGGCTGCATTTTTTGTTTTGTTTACGAATATTAAATTATTAACTATTTAACCTTCCAAGACACGAGGACGCATTTCCTTTCAGGTTTCTGGTTATTATTAGACGATTTTATTCAGATTGGGGAGGGTATATGGCATATACCCTCCCCAATCTGAATTACTATATGGAAGTCAGGGTGAATTAAGATAGCCTTGACCCTTTGAATTTTCATAGTTCCGTCCTAAGCTGTATAAAATCGTCTAATGATAGCCAGAGTAGACTATCAAAATGCATCAGGATCCTCAAAGAGTTAACCCTTTCGAGATCGAGGACGCACTTGTTAATTTTGTTTTAGCCAATATAAGACGATTGTATTTAGATTGGGAGGGATCTCTGGGAGTTAGGTTAATTGGTATCATATTTACCCATCTAGCTGTTCAAAATACCTCCTACATTGTATAAAATTGCCTAATGATAGCTATAATATACTGCCAAAAGCCCAACATGCGCCAGGATCCTCAAGGGGTTAAATATACCTTTAAATCAACTATGGACCTATGGTATTTATAGTGTTTTTGTGTGTGTATGTTTCCCAGTGACATCTCACTTAGGCTAGGGTGCGTGTATTTTGTAGTGTATTGGATATTTACTGTGAATATATTGGGTCAGGCTCCAATTCTCGGGCATGATTCCCCGCCCCCCTCTACCACCAAAACATGTATATATTTTCCATATATTTGCACTTCACACAAGAAAATGTGTATTTTTCTCGACACCGGACTTGGCTATATTAAATGTAACTTTTGAAGCTCTGATTAAGTTATTAAATGTGTTCTGTCCTGTTATGAAAATATTCAGCATTTTTTTCTTTAAATAAAACTTTACTGTTCTGAAAGAATATTTTTTTATCACATCTGATGTACCTTCTATCAAGAAATTATTAGGCATATACTGTAATTATGTAACATGGCCGACGGTATAAAACTGGATTATAATCCATACTCCTAGAAACTGGGAGTTATCAATATCCCTCAATAGGCCTCAAAATGTACCAAAAAGTTCATAAATATCAAAATTTTCCTGGGGGGGCTTACAGCGCCCCCCCAGCTGCAAGGGCTCGCTTCGCTCGCCACCCACCCTTATTGTCCCCCCCAACATTTGGGAGCTAGTTACGCCCCTGACTAGTAGACGATTCTATTCAGCCTTGGAAGGACCTCTAGCAATAATAAGGCTTCAAACTATCTCAACCAAGCCTTTTAACTCCCATATTTCCTTCTCAAGCTGCAAAATATAATTTAAATATAGCTAGAATAATATATAACGCACGTCGCTGGTACTCAAAGGGTTAATCTTCATCCTCGTGTACATTCTCTATTGTTCATATTGAAAACTGTGTCCACACTATAAATAACAGCCAGGGCAACGACACTTATTTATCATTTACTAATATTTTCACCATACAGTATAGCTATCTGTCAAGATTGACACTATTTTCATCTAAAGGTGTCATCACTGTCTCAAGCAGCCCCTTTATAAGTCTACAAATACTGGAATGGATTGGATAGTAGAGCTGCATAGATATTAAATAGAAGTCTGTCAAAAATTTTAGCATCATTCGCAGGCCTTACCCTCGCCTCCAACTGTTGGTACATGTTGGAAATATATGATGATCGGATGCTTTACATAAAAAGTGATGTTGAGGAATGGGGCATCGTCCGTCAGAAAACCTAAGCAACGCAATATTATGCAATTTTAGCAATATATATATATATATATATATATATATAGTTCAGTAGCAAATTTTTTTTTTTAATTCTAAGCACATTTGCACCTAGGGCAGGGCTTACAAGTTTGGCATTTTCGACAATTGTGCCGTACATTTGCTAACAAAATGCATATGCGAAGCCTAATCGACCTTATACCTCCTCAAATATCCAGGTAGATGTCCTTCTCAAGCTGAAAAGGGTTGACTAGAGTATTCTAATGCTATAATCTACACGAAAGCTGGCAAAAAACCACAGCAGAAGCGATTCATTCAAACTCCGATGGTGGCGCTGCGCAAAACTGATGTTTACGCTAACTCGGATAATACTTGTTTTTCGGTATACCTAATATATATTTTCGTTCTTGTTTGCACTTATCTACTCGGCACTATCCCCCAAGTAAAAATTAACGGCCAAAGTAATTTTACGACACCCTTCGAAAATGCGATATTTCGACAGGTCCTGTGGACTTTTTGAGCTGTCAAATCACGACCGACGAAATTGAGTTGCATACACCCTAGGATTGCTCAGGCTGAGCGTAATTCAGTAGCAAAAATATTTTTTAATTCTAACCACATTTGCACCCAGGGCAGGGCTTACAAGTTTGGCATTTTCGACAATTTCGCAGTACATTAGCTAACAAAATGCGTATGCGAGGCCTAATCGACCTTATACCTCCTCAAATATCTAGGTACAGTAGATGTCCTTCTCAAGCTGAAAAGGGGTGGTGTTGGGTTCATCGTGTCCCTATCGTCAGGTGCACACCCACTCCACCATCCTATGTTCTGTAATCATTATTATTAACTTTACAGCACTGATGATTTTGTATCAACAACCAGTCCCTACATAGGCTAATAAAGGATGCAGTCTATTCACAATAGTTAGGTCATATGTCGTGACTTGATAACACTGACTTCTAACTTTTGTAACTCACAATGGGCTAGAGCAAATGGACTATATTTTTCCACACCTATTCCCTGGCTGACTCTTCCAAAATCGTAGAAATATATGCTCAATTACTCTAGTCCTTAAATGGTTAAATAGATTAACTGCTAGGATTTCTGGCCCAATTACAGTACTGTACTGTACAGTATAATGAATAAACTAGACGATAGTTAAGTAGAAGTCAACATTTATGCTCATTTACAATGGACATTTATTATTTGTTCATAATATCTAGACTTTAAATAAGTTTCTACTGTACAGTATTAGGTTACAAATAAATTATCTGTATCCCAAACCAGCTGATTATGAACACTAAACTTTCATAATGATAATAATTACCCATTACAAACCTGAATGCAAGTGTGCCTGGTATGTTTGTAATCATTATTATTTCCTTCTTTGCTGACATAGTGGCCTAAGCGTTTATGATCACTAAGCATATTAACCCAAGTTTCCTTAAATAATTATTAAATTATCTATATATCATGAGAAGCTTAAGTTTGCCCATTTTACAATTTTATATTCGACAGTGTAACGGTGGAGTGCGTAAAAAAATTCTGCTACCTGGGCGATACGGTTTCCGCCGGAGCTGGCGTTGAAGCTGGCTCTTTCTAAAGTCAGAAGTGGCTGGGGAAAGTGTAAAGAGCTGTTGCCACTCCTGACCATGAGAGGGCTCTCACCCAACCTTAAAGGGAAGGTGTATACCTTGTGTATTAAGAGCGCAATGACCTATGCCTCAGAGACATGGCCGGTTAAAGCAGAGGATATCAATAGAATGGAACAGAATGAGAAGAGAACGGCGAGATGGATATGTGGGATTAATCTCAGGACCGGGGTATCAAGCGAGAAAATAAGGTGTCTGCGCATTAGGAGTGTCAGTGAAGTAATGCGCACGAGCCGACTTGGTTGGTTTGGACACATGGAGAGAATGGACGAGGTGAAGAAATGCCGGACTGTGAACGTGGTTAGAGCTGTGCGTAGGGGTAGACTTAGAATGACGAGGGATCAGGTACTGTACTCCGGTCCGATCTCAAAATAAATAACTTGACCAAAGAGGCAGCCCTTGACAGGGCCGCCTGGAAAGCCGCCATTTAGGATGTGAGACTGTAACCACATTCTCTGTGGACAAAACGGTCTTTAAACTTGTATGTATGTACAATGATAATTGTCACCAGTTTCCCGCTAAAATACCCCTTTAGTAAACATTGTTGGTTGCACTACCTTCTATTAGCTATTTTAGAGAAAACTGTATAATTTTATCTACAATACATGTTTCACAACTGTACGATTTGTTGCATTTGGCTTAGAAAGGTTCTCCCTTTCTAACAGGAAAAATATTTAAAAGTAAACTCGGTTTTGAATTGTATATTTTCCCACAAGTGGAAAACAATGTGGAGTATACAGTACATGATTTAGCAATAGTCTAACCTTCATTGCTACAATGTCCTCTATTGCATTATAGATATAATCAGACGATTATAAATACTCAAAATCGGAGTGCATTGTAGTTAAAGGGATAAACATATCTATGAAACTTAACCCTATTTTTTTCCAAAAGAGGTCTGTTTGGGCCTCCCCTATTTCACTCCAGTAGATTGGAGATTGCAGGATGTTTCTGCCTATTAGTCTGGCAATAATAAGATGCTTCATCCCATTCAGGTGTCAATTTATTTTTCTGGGTGAAAGATAGCGAGCCTGACTTAAAAGAAATCGCCCTTCGGTCGATTTTCCATTGAAAATATTTACAGTTTTTCCTTGAAGGGAGTCTGGGTGGGCATTTTTTTATCTTGAGGGAAGTCTGGGAAGGCGTTTTTTGGTAGCCTAGGGGATAAACTAAATTACAAAAGAATGACAAAACCAAGCAAAGCCCTCAATACCAAATAAACCAAATATCATAGTACTGTACTGTAAACCACAAAACGTCGGACCAGGTCGAGTTAAGAACCAGAATATTAATTTGCCCTATTACAAAGTAACTTCAACTCTCGGTTCAGTGTAGTTCAGATAAGAAGAAGTGTTATATATTTATATATATTTATTTTAGTGTGTAAGCTAAAATACATACCTCGGCATTTCCCCACACACTCCAACTATTCCTGATGCTTTCCCCATCTTCATTCACTCTTTTCATGGCTTCACACACTTCTGACCTCCTGATCCCCACCTCTCCCTCCCATACCCCATCCAACTATGTTTGCTCGTGCTTCATTCCTTACATTTAGCAATTAAAGTACTCCCTCCATCTTTCGACTCTTTCTTGCTTCTCGGCTATCACTCTCCCATTCTTATCTTTCACAACCTTATTATTTCCCTTGCTACCCTCCCTAACTTTCTTGACATCTTTCCAGAACAGTTTCTTACTCTCCCTCCATTTTACACCTAAATTCCTTCCAAATTCCTCATCTGCTCTTCTCTTACTTTCCTTCACTACTCTCTTCACCACTCTTTTTCTCCAAGTACCTCGCTTTTTTGTCTCTCCAAATCTTCATTCCCTCTACTACCCAGTACCCAACCACTCTCTATATGCTTTCTTCTTGTCTTCAACAGCTATTTTTACCTCTTCAGTCCACCACGCTCCCCTCCCTCTTCTCCTTACTCCACACACCTCACATACTGCACACATCTCTTCCTTAACACTTTGGCTGCGGGCATATTTCCGCCATATTAGGGCTCATTCAGGCACTCCTGAATGATTAGGCAAGTGTCTGAATGAAATTAAATGTATTCAGCCAAAAACTAGAAGAAAATAGCTTCAAAAGACACCAAAACGAACTTCGTAGCTCACGGGCTTCACCCGCAGCGCTACCGTAGACATTAACTAAAATGAGCAATTATCGCTAAAGTTGCGCTACATTTGCCTTTGGCAGCGCTGTATATCTCGCGAGACTCTGACTCAGAGTCCTGAGTACCGCGGCCGGCTGGCTGGGGGAAGTAAGTGTGGCCTGTTGCGCTCCCGCTCCCTCGCACTTGATTCTACAGGCTTTAAGAGACTGTAAATTGCCATGACATTCCGGAACGTCTCCCGCCGGCAATGGGTTAAACACTTTGCTCACCTCCTCCAGGTCAAACCTACCTAGCTTGGGAGCACCAAGCTTATGTCTACTACTAAATACGACATAAGAGATAGGCAAAAAACTAAAAATTATTACTTAAATATTTTAACAAGTCCAACTATAGAATGTACGGTACCGGTATCTTAGTTTAGCCCTCTATAAATAATTTCTCTAAATTGTTTACTACTCATATTTATTTACATTTCTTGTTCTCCCTTTTTTCCCCAGCTAACTTAATCCCACAAGGACCCCAATGGAAATACGCCTTTTTCCCCAGCTAACTTAATCCCACAAGGACCCCAATGGAAATACGCCTAACGGCCTTATTGGGCTATCCTTAGTTGGAATTATGCAAAGCTGGTACATGGCATATTTGTAACATATTATGTTGTACCAACATTGTAAAATGCTAACTGAATAAATATTATTATTATTATTGTCTCTCTACTGCTCTCTTGAACTCTTCCCTGAAACCTCTCCAGCCTCTGTGCCACTCCACCTTTCTCTTCATAACTTAACTTATATCCTAACTTGTTCTTATATCCTAACCTAGATTACCATATCCTAAACTACAGTATTATTGTATACAATAACCCAAGCCAATCAAAAAGGGATAGAGGTGTGATCATGCATGGAGATATAGAGGCTCATATGAATGCTAATGGAGTGAGAAAAGTGAGAGATATGGAGAAAGTGAAGGAGGTCATGAAAGCTGTTGATGTAGATGGATGTGGATGGGATGGGCAGGTGGATGAAGTCAGTAGGATTGGTAGATATAGAAGGGGGGAGATGAGACCTATAAGGGTACAGTTTAAAACCAGGGCAGTGGCAGAGACCGTGACAAATTTTAGTTGGAGACTAAACACAAATGAAGAACTGAAACATATAAGATTAAAGAAGGATTTGAGCATAGAACAAAGAAAAAAAATAAAGGAACTACAGGAAAAGGCTGATGAGGAAAATGGAAAGTTGGGTGAGAAGGATAAGAAGAAGTTTTTCTGGAGAGTGAGGGACGGGAAATTGAAGAAGTGGTTTATACGAATAGAAGGGAGAAGGAGATCTGGGAGGGAAGAGAATGTGATAGAAGTTGTGGCAGAGGTGGAGAGCAGGGTGGAAGCATCTCGGGGAGAGACAGGAGAAGAAGAAGCTGCAGACACAGTACCGGTAGTGTGAGAGGGGCAGTAGGGCACGGACAGGAGGAGCGGGATGATGTAGCTGCCGAAGGAATGGTAGAAAGATTAAGGATTATGTTTAGCAATGTTGATGTGTTTACCCAGGACAAGAAAAGAGAACTGATATGTAGGTTGCAGGATGAAGAGGAAAAACCTGATGTCATAGCCTTACAGGAAGTAAGACCAGAAAATGCTAGAATTGAAAGGGAACTGGTGGAGTATAGTTTGGAGTGTTTTGAGTTTATGAGAGGAATGCTATTAGAGCAGAGGTTGGAAGAGGACTGTTTATTTATGTAAGAAAAGAGCTCAAGGTAAATGAGGTGGATATGAGACGGCAGTATTGTGAGTATTTGTGTATTGAAGTAAAATGTGCAAGAGGGTCAATTCTAATTGCCTCTATATATAGAAGCCCAAATAATAGTAGGGAAGAGGATGATAACCTACTGAAAGCAATGGAGGAAATAGATAATAGAGAGAACAAATATAAGATTTTGATTGGAGATTTCAATTTGCCAAGGATCAACTGGGCTAATTGTACTACTCCAGCGGGACAGTGTAGCCTGGAAAACAAGTTTAAAGAGAAAGTGAGAGATTGTTTTTTAACACAACATATTACAGAGATGACAAGATATAGAGATGGGATGCAAGGGAGTGTACTTGATTTGATTTTTAGTAATGAGGAGGATATAGTAGAACATGTCAATGTGGATAGCCCTATAGGTCGTAGTGACCATGCCTGTATAAGTTTTAGTTGCAATATTAAAACAGAGAGGGATAATAGAAGCAATACAAAAAATATATATGTATGATAGAGCAGATTATGAGATGCTGAGAAGGTGTTTGGACATTGACTGGGGGGAATACTTGAACGGTGAAGACGCTGAAGGAATGTGGAGGAAGATTAGAGTCAAACTGGAGAATGCTATATCCAAATGTGTACCAGTAAGGGAATATAAGGATAAAAAAAAATTGAGGAAAAGAACGAACCCAGAATTACCAATGAAAAGAAAGCTGTGGACACTGATACGAAGAAAGAAACGATTGTGGGATAGACTAAAAGTGTTAAAAAAGAACAGGGGGTCTAGTATAGAAGCTAAAGAAGTGGATTTGGAATGTACACAAATAAACAATAAAATAAGGTGGGAGACAAGGAGGGGGTGAAGGAGAGGGAGAGAGATTGCAAAAAACGTGAAGGATAATCCAAAAATATTCTGGAAGTACATTCAGGAAAAGTTAACAAGAAGAGTAGGTATCCCAAAACTGATAGGAGAATTGGATGGTAGGAATAGAGCAGAAACTGATAAGGAGAAAGCAGAGGTGCTGGGGATGTACTTTGGGGAGGTACTAACAGTGGAGTCGGATGATGCAGTGCCTTCTATTCCCATCAAACAGGCACCGGCACTAGAACTAATAGTTTTCCCATGCTAGAATAAGAAGGGCTATAGAAAAAATGAACAGAAGTAAGTCCCCGGGACCAGATGGGATACATCCAAGAATCATAAAGGAAGGAGGTGAGATGTTAGTAGTGCCATTACAAATGTTATTTGAGGTATCTTTTAATACAGGACAAATCCCAATGGACTGGAGAGAGGCGAACATAACAGCTATTTTTAAGAAAGGAAAGAGAAATGACACAGGAAATTATAGACCAGTCAGTTTGACAAGTGTCGAGTGTAAACTAATGGAAACGGTAATTAGAGAAGGAATAATGGAGCATATGAAATCAAACCAACTTTTCAGTGTGAGACAGTTCGGATTCTTGCCGGGGAGGTCGACAGTACTACAGCTAATTAAGGTGGTAGATGATTGTATGCAAATTCTGGAGGATGGTGATGTTATAGACGTGGTATATTGCGATTTTATGAAAGCCTTCGATAAGGTCCCACATAAAAGGTTAATAGAGAAAGTTAGAGGCTATAATATAGGGGAGAAATGTGTGAAATGGATAGAAGCCTTCCTGAGTAGGATGTTCTTAGGTAGCTATAATATAGATGTAGTGTAGGGGATATAGGTTGTAGTGAGCGATGTTCTTAGGTAGCTATAATATAGATGTAGTGTAGGAGATATAGGTTGTAGTGAGAGATGTTCTTAGGTAGCTATAATATAGATGTAGTGTAGGGGATATAGGTTGTAGTGAGAGATGTTCTTAGGTAGCTATAATATAGATGTAGTGTAGGAGATATAGGTTGTAGTGAGAGATGTTCTTAGGTAGCTATAAGATAGATGTAGTGTAGGAGATATACGTAGTTCAGGGGGTATAGTTTATAGTGAGAGATGTAGTATAATACATAAAGGTGTACAAGAAATAGGGATGTAGGGAGGAAGGGGTCTGCCTCGTATGGGCCAATAGGCCTTCTGCAGATTTCCATTTTTCTTATGTTCTTATGTTCTTATGAAAGATCGGAGACAAAGGGTACTGGTGAATGGAATAGGCTTGGGGTGGAGGGAAATTACAAGTGGGGTACCTCAGGGATCTGTGTTGGGACCACTCCTGTTCGTTATATTTATCAACGACTTACCTGAAGTTATAACTAATGGAAGTGAGATATACCTGTATGCGGATGACACTAAGCTGTATAGAAGAGTGAGGAGTAAGGAAGATGTGGGTTTGCTTCAAGGAGAAGTGGAGGGCATGAAGGGATGGTCTGAGCAGTGGTTAATGCCTTTTCATCCAAAAAAATGCAAGTACATGCGGATTGGGACAAGCAAGATAGACAAGGTAGGATACAGTATGTATGAAGCGATGGAGGAAGTTAATGCAGAAAAGGATATAGGAATAGTGATAGACAATAAGTTAAATTTCTCAGAACATTTACCAGAAAAGATAAACAAAGCCAATAGAATTGTAGGGCTGATAAGGACATTTGTGTCACTTGACGAAGAAATATTCGGGAATCTCTATACAGCGCTGGTTAGGCCGCACCTGGAATATGCGAACCAGGTGTGGGCTCCATATATGGTAAAGGATATAGAAGCAGTGGAGAAAGTGCAGAGGAGAGCTAGCAAGCTAGTACCAACGTTGAAGAACGCGGGCTATGAGCAGAGGTTGAGGACACTGGGGCTTCCAACACTGGCATATAGGAGAAAAAGAGGGGATATGATAGAGACTTTTAAGATAGTGTCAGGAATGTATGATGAGGATGTGTGTGAAGGTATCTTCTTGATGCGGGAGGGAACAAGAACGAGAGGACACTAAGAAAATTTACAAAGAAAGAAATAGGCTTGAAAAGGCAAAGAAATCATTTTGTGATAGAGTGGTAAATGAGTGGAACGCACTGCCCCAGTATGTAGTCGATTCCGAATCAATAAGGAAGTTTGAAAGTAATCTTGATAAAGCATGGGGAAGACAAGATTTCTCTATCTATTGCCAGACGCCTTACTCCCCTTAATGAGGGTGGCCATACACAGAATGCCCCCAAGAGGACTTATTCCCTGTAAGAGGGACAACCCGAGCCAGTTTAATGAAGGACTTACAGGATTGACCACTCAATTTAGGATCCGTCCGGCTCCGAGGCCCTCTGTGTATCTTGTTAGCACTATTTTTCTACAGTGGTGTTCGGCTAGTCCATCCACTAACCTGCCTTACCCTTCGGTAAGCAGTACGGATTTGTATCAGGTTATCATCCCCTAGACAGGTTGCCGACCAAGGCTGACGAGTCCCATCCACCCCGATTTTTATAAGGTTGTCTCCCCTAGATAGGTTGCCGACCAAGGCTAACGAGTCCCATCCACCCTGCAAAGGGTGGACTTCAAATCTACAAGATTTGAAGTTTGATTATAAAGCAAAAATACAGAATAGTAAAAATGTTGCGTCTGCTACCGCCGCTGCCAACACCGTGGTGATGGGCTGGTCTATCAGAGTGAGAACTGAGCGATCTCTGCCATACCCATAGCTTACTCTGACTGTTCCTTTAACTTATATATTTTCTAGATCTCGAGTGACGGCGTCTTTTCCGTGGATTGAGCTCCCAATCTACCAAGATTGGAAGCCAAAGCGTCACATTTTTCCCTTGCCCCTCAACTTTCTCTTCATAATTGCTGAGGGGCACAGGGCCCTGGGTGGGGCTTTGGTTTCCCGGGCGTTTCCGCACCCTCCTCAGCTCCCCGCCATGGAGTGGCTTCGGTCACCCAGGCTTTATTGTGGTCGGCAGGGAGGGTTCTGTGGGGGCGCTCGGTTATGGCCTTGGAATTGCTCGGGGCCTTGGGGCTGTTCGGCCAGGCAGCTTGGGGAACAACAACAACAACACCGTGAACGACCGCAGCAGTGCAAGTACTGGCATTGAGCTGGATACACAGGCCTAGTTTGCCTTTTTCCAGAGGATCTACTGTAAGAAACTGTAAGAAAAATTATTATATATAAAATTAACACAATATCTGTAAACGATTGTATTTAATTTCATAAAATGCCATTCGAAGTAAAAACTAAAACAAACAAAAATAATAAAATAATACAAAAATATCGCATCCACGGAAGACTCGATCTCGGTTAATAATATTATAGCCTGTGCTTCCCGTAATAAGCCACCAAATACGATTATTGAAGATAAATGCAATTAAATCAGAGTACAGTACTGTATAGCGGTTTAATTGCATGACCATTTAGCTGTTTTGCAATTCATAATACAGTATATACATTTCGTCTTTATATAATTAGTTCGGACTTCAGTTGAAATGAAGGACCACGCATATCATGGATTTGATGAAGGTCGACGGAGTATAGGCCAGTGTGAAAGCCCCTTACGACTACGATTCCCAAGGAACAAGCCTGTTTCTCAGGTAATATATAGTAACTTTGAATAAAGACAGGTCAGAGCATATCTCAGGTTGCAAATATTTCAGCAATTACTTAGACCAGCTAGCAGTTATTGGAATTGTTGAAAGTTCCTTTTGCAAAATGACTATTTCTGCCACTACTGTTTGAAGCTTAATGATATACTGTACTATGACAAAAGACATTTAATTATGGATGGGTATATTATAGCACACTAACATATTAACCCTCCAGCACCGGCTACGCATTCTATAATATATCCCCGAAACCAGGGGGATTTAGCCGAAAAACGTTTCGCCTAGGCTACCGTATCTTTGTTATTTTGACTGCTTCCGCATTCCCGCGCATGCCCAAGCGTAGATGTGTTTCGTACCTGTAGAATGGCGTCGAGTAGAGGTCTGTAAGTCAACTGGTTCAGTTGTGATGACGATTTCCGTGGAGAGAACTTTGTGGCGATATCAGCCATTTTTCAATACTAAACAATAACACACAGCCACACAAGAACAAGCGACGCCTCTCCTCCTTGTGGTCGTAGATGCGCGGCGTCGCTCCGACCGGCTGTGTTTATATGCGTCGGATGGACGCCTTTCAAAACAAGCTTACAGGCTTTCAAGCTGCCAGTGCCCAAGAGCCCATCCGTGTTTCTGGCCATAGTTTATTATGGGTGTCTCAGAGCCCAACCGGTTCTGAGGGGTTAAGCAAAATACAAACATATCGAAATACACACCAATATAGGTTAAAGGTAAGCCCGAAAATGTTGTGGCATAAAAAAGGGGGGGAAATGGTATAGCTAGGTGTATTTTACCCTATAGTCTGTTTCATTTCAGATGACGGTAAATTGCATCCCTAAACAACTGATTCCTCGATATTTAATCGATACTTAACCCTTAAAGAGCAGCGCTCGACTTAAGTCGTGCACCAATTTGCAGCAAGTTAGGAGCATTATTAAGGCTTTTAAAGGGTTAAAATCGAGTGCAAATGGCCGGGAGAGCAGCGGACCAGACAGCCGACTCCCAGGGCTTACCGCCACCCATTAACTCATGTTCCCTGTGTTCTCGAGAGGCCGGCAGTGTAGCCAGTAGTGAGCATAGCTGGGAAAAATATACCGATATATGCTAAACTTCCATGTTCGTGACACCACTGCAAGAGAACCACGAGTGCTACGTAGCTCGTTCTGGTCTCATTTTGAAGCTTTTAGTGCCTAGTTTTTTGCTAAATAATTTTGTTTTCATGCAGATGCTTGATTTATCATGCAGGAGGGCCTGAATATGCCCAAATGAGCCCAAAACACCCCGCTAGACAAGGGTTAATGGTGAAAAATGAAATTACTATAGGTAGCGCCAACGAACTTGACAATAATCTCGAGCCCTGACATCTTCATAACTCAAAACGGACTAGAGCAAACTGGCTGTAAATCCACACGTATTACCTGGTGGACTCTTCCCAAATGAGAGGAATTTCAGCCTGATTGCTTTCATTTATTTTGAGTTATAAGAAGTTAAGGGGTCAAGATTATTGTCAAGTTCGTTGGCGCTACCTATACATATCTATGCCAAGTCCTCAGAATTAACAACCTATTTCGTTATACAATCTTCGTAATAGTTGAGAAATAAAGATGAGGACATGCCAATTTACCAACAGCTGAAAATAAAGAGACTATAGTTATATATCACGTTAATATGAATATCAACACAAATGTATGGCGATTTTATAATAATTGGCACATATTACTAAAGCATAAATCATGCTTATATAATTGCTATTTGTCAAACCATATTATGTAATTTAATAGTTTATTTGCCACATATCAACGACTTCCAATACTCCCACCTAAACTTTGACGGCGCCCCAATCACACCTTTTCCATCCTCGCTAACACTTCTACCCCCACTCCACAAACTTTCACCCTCCTACCATCGCCTACCAGCCGTCCGGCTGGCTCAGTTGATAGCGTGCCTGAATCCCATCTTGAAGGTCTAGCGTTCAATCCCCGCTCAGATTGAAATGTTTTTCTGGGATATAGCTGGCGGTTACCATCTCCCCATGAGCAAGGGGGATGGGTAATGGTCTCTGGTAGACTGAAGAAAGCCAAGCGCTTGTGAATCCTCGAAGGAGGAGAACGAGCGCTATATAAGTAACCAGACGATTATTATTATTATTATTACTTCCAACGCACTTCTCCCCCATCATAACTCTCCAGCCAGAAAGGACACGCCAGAGGTTCTGTAACTGAGTAGATGGCCTGAGGCGGCGTCTCTGTTTCATATGCTCGGAACTGCACTTGGAGAAAAAGAGAGTGGTGAAGAGAGTAGTGAAGGAAAGTAAGAGAAGAGTAGATGAGAAATTTGGAAGGAATCTGAATGTAAAATGGAGGGAGTGTAAGAAACTGTTCTGGAAAGAGGTCAAGAAAGTTAGGGAAGGTAGCAAGGGAAATAGTAAGGGTGTGAAAGATAAGAATGGGCAAGTGATAGCCGAGAAGCAAGAGAGAGTAGAAAAATGGAGGGAGTAATTAAACGAATTGCTGAATGTAAGGAATGAAGCACGAGCAAACATAGTTGGATGGGGTATGGGAGGGAGAAGAAGAGAAGTAGTGGAGGAGGAGGTGGGGATCAGGTCAGAGGTGTGTGAAGCCATGAAAAGAGGGGAAAGCATCAGGAATAGACGGAGTGTGTGGGGAAATGCTGAGGTATGGTGGTGAAATAGTGATCGAATGGGTATGAAAAATTTGTAAACTAAAATGGGAGAAGGGGAGTGCACCTGATGACTGGAAGACAGGCATAATAGTCCCCCTGCACAAGGGTAAAAGGGAAAAAGGGAATATATCTTCTAAGCATAGTATGGAAGGTGTACAGTAGGGCAGTGATAGAGAGTGAGAGCGAGAACGGAGAAATGATAGGTGACGAGCAGTGCGGGTTTAGGAAGGGAAGAGGATGTGTAGATCAGATTTTTGCCCTGAAATGTGTTGTGGAGAAATATCTGGAGAAGCAACAAAAGTTGCATGTTGCCAATATGGAGAAGGCCTATGAAAGAGTGGATAGAGAAGGTAGCCTATGTGGAAAGTACTGTACAGGTACTGAGAATATACAGAGTAGATGGCAAGTTGCTGAAAGCAGTGAAGAGCATGTATGAGGGTGCAAAGGCATCAGTACGTGTGGAGAATAAGCAGAGAGAGTTCTTTGATCTGAATGTTGGGTTGAAACGGGTGTGTAATGTCCCCAGGCTTGTTTAATGTATATATGGATGGAGTCATGAAAGAAATACAAGGAAGAGCAGTAGATGTTGGTGTACCGCTGATAAGGGAGGGAAACGAGTGGAAGCTACCTGTACTGCTGTTTGCCAATGATATAGCTCTGATTAGCGATAGTGAAGGTGAAGATAGCAAGGTTATGGTCTTTGAAAGGGGTGCAGCCACAGAGTGTGAGGTGAGGTTGAACGGTCAGGCTATGGAGAATGTCAGCTTAATTAAGTATCTGGGCAGTGTGTTGAGTAAAGATGGGAGTATGAATGAAGAAGTGCAGGAGAGGGTGCAACAGGGGAAGAGGGTTGTAGGAACGCTGAAAGCAGTAACAAGAAATTTGGGTGGTCAGCATGGAAGTAAAGAAGTCCTTGCATGTCAGTGTGGTAATCCCGACATTGACTTACGGAAGCGAAGCATGGACGTTGGTGGAAAGACTCAGACCAAGAGTGAGAGGGGTGGAAATGAGTTACTTGAGAAGTGTGTGCAGAGTTACATGGAGGGATAGACAGACAAATGAGGAAGAAGGCAGAGATGTGGTGTGGATGTAGATGTGCTGGAAAGTGTGAAAAGGAACACCTTGGGACGGTTCGGGCATATGGAATGTATGGGAAGCGAGAGAATGACTAAGAGAGTGTACGAGAACGAGGTGGAAGGACAGAGAGGGAGAGGTAGACCGAATGAGAGGTGGAAGAATGGAGTGAAGTGAAGAAGTATATGAGTGAAGGCGGTGCTGGATGGGAGGAGGGGCGTCGACTGACTGGGGACAGAGATGCATTGGGGCGTTTCATTCGCGTATGTATATGTCTAAGTAAATGTAGCATGCATCATTGAGGTGAGCACAGAGGCTGCTACTATTGCAAGAATAAGATGTGGGGCAGGTTCAATGAACTGAATTGCCAATTCTAACTTAAAAACTTCCTCTACCTTGAATAGAAAGGTGTACCGTACACCTCTTGTGTTAAAAGCGCAATGACCTACAGTAAGACTCTGAAACATGTCCAGTTAAAGTAAATTAGCCTACTGTATACCAATATCAACAAAACTATATGTACCAGTAATGAGAAGAGAATGAAGAGCCGAATAGTAAGCTATTAAGATTATCAATGACGAAATGCGTACAAGCAAGTGTGGAGGGTTTAGGCACGTGGAGAGAATGGACGAACTAAGCTAGGTGAAATGATGCTTGAATATGGAGGTACGGTAGCTAGACTAAAAATTAAATATGTGGGATCAGACAACAAGACAATATGCTCTGATTTTTTGTTTAAGAAAAACCTGACAAGTGATGCAGCTCAGAACAGTTGTAAGGAAGGCTGTCTGTAGGACCTAAGACAGGAACCACACTTTTGCGTAGGGCATTTGATCTTGAAAGTTTATTTACCTGCATGTGGAGGAAGGAGATGACCAGTCTTACAGCGGGGCAGTGAGAGGGGAGGGGAGGAAATCTGCAGCTAATCTGCTGCTACTACTTCTGCTACAGGCCAGCAACAGAAAACAGCTAAGTCTATTTTAATTGTAGGGGATTCAATGGTTAAATACCTTGGCAGGGCTACTAACACACATGTTGGTAAAGTTGTTTGTCTGCCTGGTGCCGGAGTCGAAAGGGTGGCAGAAAAGCTAGATGGTGTCATGGAAGCAAGTGGACAGGACCCCATCATCTTCCTCAACGCAGGGAGCAACGACATTTGGAAATGCAGGACTGAGGAGTTGCTCACCACGTACCAGGAAATGTTGGAGAGGATCAAGGAGACAAACAAGAAATACTATCAAGAGCAGTGGATGTTGGTGTATCGCTGAAAAGGGAGGGAATTGAGTGGAAGCTACCTATACTGCTGTTTGCGGATGATACAGTTCTGATGAGTGATAATGAATGGGAGTTGCAGGGTCTGGTAAATGAGTTTGGAACAGTGTGCGAAAAACGGAATTTGAAGGTAAATACGGGGAAGAGCAAGGTTATGGTCTTCGAAAGGGGTGAAGTCACAGAGTGTGAGGTGAAGCTGAACGGTCAGGCTATGGAGATCGTCAACTCTTTTAAGTATCTGGGCAGTGTGTTGAGTAAAGATGGGACTATGGATGAAGAGGTGCGGGAGAGGGTACAACAGGGGAAGAGGGTTGTAGGAACGCTAAAAGCAGTAACAAGAAATAGGGTGGTCAGTATGGAAGTGAAGAAGTCCTTGCATGACAGTGTGGTAATCCCGACAGACTTACGGAAGCGAAGCATGGACGTTGGGTGAGAGACTCAGACCAAGAGTGAGAGCAGTGGAAATGAATTACTTAAGGAGGGCGTGCGGAGTTACATGGAGGGATAGACAGACTAATGAGGAAGTAAGAAGGAGGTGTGGTGTGGAGGTAGATGTGCTGGAAAGTGTGAAAAGGAACAACTTGAGATGGTTCGGCCATATGGAACGTATGGAAAGCGAGAGAATGACTAAGAGGGTGTACGAGAGCGAGGTGGAGGGACAGAGGGGGAGAGGTAGACCGAATATGAGGTGGAAGGATGGAGTGAGGAAGTACATGAACGAAGGCGGTGCTGGTTGGGGGGAGGGGCGTCGACTGACTGGGGACAGAGGTGCATGGGGGCGGTTCGTTCGTGGCCACCCCTTCGGGGATCACGGCGTCAGGCAATAGATAGATAGATAGATCAAGGAGAAGGGTGGAGTTCCTGTGGTACACAGTATCCTACCAAGAAGAGGGGTAAGGAAGGAATGGTCCTCCAGGGCTATTGGTGTAAATAGCCGACTGGAGAAGTATTGCAAGGCAAATACTATTCCATTCCTGGATAACTGGACCCTCTTCTATGGTAAGGATGAACTGTATGCCCAGGATGGAGTACATCTCTCTCGACTAGGAGTTTCGACCTTAGCCAGCTCACTCGACTAGTTTGTTGCGGGGTTTTGTTAATAAACCATAGGTGTGTAAGTAAAATAGAATCCCAGCCACATGAAATTGATAGTAATAACGAACATTCTGATAGCGTGGCTTTTCCGTCTATGTCCAGTAATTCAACAGGTAAAAATAAATTAGTTAAAAACAATAGAAAAATAGTTGAAAATACAAGTAATAGTTTGAGGGTTTATTATACAAATTGCAGGAGTTTATGTAACAAAATAAACGAACTTAGAGCACTGGTTACCAAAGAAAATATAGACATAATAGCGCTAACTGAAACATGGATTAACCCTTCAAACTCGGATGGTACACGTGTGTACCATTATGTTTTGCCCCCAGGAACCCGGGTGGTACAACATTGTACCAGTGGTTGAAAGCCTGTGAGCTTGGTGTGCGAGGCGTCGGTCCGACGCATGTAAACAACAGCCGGCTGGACCGACGCCCCGCATCTCCGGCCACAAGAAGGAGAGCGTCGCTTGTTCGTGTGTGCCTGTATGTTGTTGTTAAGTATCGAAAAGTATTGTAAAGTGGCTGTTGTTGCTGTAAGTTATCTCCACTGAAATCATCATCACAACTCAACCAGTTGACTTAGAGAGCTCTATTTAATGCCATTCTACAGGTAAATAACACAGCTACGCTTGGGGATGCGCGGGAATGCGGGAAGCAGTCAGCATAACAATGATACGGTAGCCTAGCCTAGACGTTTTTCGGCCAAAACACCCGGGTTTTGGCCAATATTTATGTAATGCGTAGCCGGGGCTGGAGGGTTAATACAGAAACCAGGCATTTTTTAGCAGAGTTTGATATACCGGGATTTAGTTTGTTTAAATATGACCGAACAAGTAGGAGGGGCGGCGGTATAGCAGTGTTTGTCAGGAGTTCATTAAAAAGCTGTATTAAATCAGGTATTAGAGTAAATAATGAAAATGAAAGTGTTTGGGTAGAGGTTAACGAAGGTAGTGAGACCTTAGTTATTGGAGTTATGTATAGACCGCCAATTATGAGTAGAAATGACGGAACATCATTATGGGAGGAAATTAAAATAGCATCAAGGTTTAGCAACGTGTGCATTATGGGGGATTTTAATTTCCCTAATAGATTGGCAGCAACAAATAGGCGACTCTGATTCAAAGGAGTTTATTGAGGTAGTACAAGATAGTTTTTTATCTCAATTCATAGATACGCCGACTAGAGGTGATAATATTCTCGATTTAGTTTTCAGTAACAATGAACATATGATAAATAGTGTAGAAATCGGGGACCACCTAGGAAATAGTGATCACAATTCTGTGTATTTTAATATATTGTACAATGGAAAGGTAATATCAGAGAGAATACAACATTAATACCTGACTTCAGAAAAGCCAATTATGGTGGGTTAAGAGAAGCCCTGTTAGCAGACCCTATGGTCAAAAAATTAAGTCGATCCAGGTGTCCAAATGAGTGTATCCTTTCTCAGGCACCAGTCATCTTGAGTCAGGAAGAGACGTCAAACTTGGTAGATACATACGATAATTTTATCAAGTCAGTATTCAATGCGCAAAATAAATATATCCCCAAAAGAAAATTTAGATCAACACAGAACCAATCCAAATGGAGAATAATAGACTATTAGATCTTCTAGGAAAAAAGAGAGGAATATATAGAAAAATTAAAAAGGCGAAATTCACCTACTTGCTTACTATCAGAATCTATCACGACAGGTAAAAAAGGATATTAGTAAAGAAAAAAGAAATTATGAAATTAAGGTTGCCAATGACTCAAAAAATAATCCTAAAGCTTTTTACCAACTACTGTATATAAATCCAAGGTTAGAGATGTAATTGGTCCCCTTAAAACTTCGATAGGAGAAATGACAGAAAATTATTTAGAAATGTGCAGTACATTAAATAGTCAATTTCTTTCCGTTTTCACTAATGAAAATTTGGCACAGTTCCAGAAGTCCGTAAGATATACAGCGATAGTATAGAAAATAGGTTAAGTACGGTTACTATAAGTAGAAATGATGTGCTTAACCCTCCTGGCCCGAGCAGGCTCTCCTAATGACGGAGCTCGTATCCGGGCGATCTGGTCGAATATCAACAAAAGTAAACTAAGGCTAATCTCGCTTAATATATTACCTACATTAATCAAACATATATAGAAATGAGCGCCTTACCTTCCTGCGTAGAATGGCGTTGAGTAGAGCTCTCTAGCTCAACTGGTTCCGGAGTGATGGTGATGGAAGTGGAGGTAACTTTTGCCGCATATTTACCTCGGCGCGTCCGAACACTCAACCGCGGCCCCGGCTACGACGCCCAGTTGCACTCGTCGCTCCACCCGCAATTATGCCGGGAAGCGATTTGATAGTGTTTTATTGGTTATTCTGTCATTTATTATAGTTATTATGTTATTTTCACTCAATAAAGTTATTTATATGAACTTATTTGTGTCTCTGTCACTTATTACTTCGTTTTATTATTATTATTATGATTATTAGTGTCACTTTCAGTGGACTTTGATAATTGGTAGTGTCATTTCCCCTTTTATGTATTGTTAGGTAAGCTAATAATATATATAGTGTCACTGTCACTTATTCATATTGTTATGAAGGCACTTATTATTACTTGTGTGTGTCTCTTTCACTTATACTTAGTTTTATTATTATTATACTGTCACTTTGACTGGCCTAGGCTTATTGAGTGTCATTTTCACTTATTTATTGTTAGAAATATATATTTTAGTGTCACTTTCACTTGTTCATATTGTTATTGAAGGCACTTATTATTACTTATGTGTCCTTTTCACTTATACTTAGTTATATTATTATTCTTAGCCTACATTTGAGTGTCACTTTCACTGTTGTCACTTCCACTTCAAAAGTTTGTTAGAGTGTGGAAGTCGTTGAAGCAGGTGCCAGCACACAGTCCAACTTGACACTCGAGGCATTCCCAAGTGGTTTTTGTGGGTTTGCGGGGTCTGCGAGTTGTGTGGCTGCACACATGGCACCTCTTCTGACTCCTAACGTTACTACCTGGTGCTTTGAAAGGAAGGGCGTTGAGCTGGTGCTTCCTGAAGAATTCAGCACATCCCGTTCTGTCAAGCTGGCCTGGTCCTTGTATTGGCCTGCCTGGTGTACCCGCATGTTTAGCCAGGAGCTCAAGTAGCACCTGCTTGTGGAACTTCCGCAGGGACTTGTACTTCTTGGCTCCTGGAGTCCTCAGACGGTAGATGTTGTAGGCATTGAGGACCGACATATCTACCGTATGCAGGATAAACTTCTTGTACCACCTGCAAGATGTTCGCAGGCAGTCGATGAAGCCCATCTGCATGTCGGACTTGTCAACGAGGCGCATGTTGATGTTATAATCCAGGACAGCAGCTGGTTTTTGGACGGGGTTCTTGGTTGTTCGGTCCACCTTCCCTGTGGCGACCATCTGGGCCTTGTGGCATGTGGTGAGGAGGTTGACCTTGCGCTGGTCATGCCAGTGGATGGAGAGGATGGGGCCACTCTTCTTGTGGAAGATGTCCGCCTTCTTCGTCTTGGTTGGGTAGCCTGGCATGCCCTTCCTTTTGCCCTTGACTGTGCCGACAGTTCCGGTCTTGCGGTCATGGAGGTACTTGGTCAGGAGAGGCGACGTGTAACAATTATCTGTGTAGAGGATGTGGTTATTATTGAAGTGCCTCTCCATCATCTTCTTCACTACAGCGCCACCAAAACCAATGAGAGGGTCAGTCACAACTTCTCCAGCCTTGCCGCTGTAGACTATAAAGTCCAGCACATACCCCGTCAAGCAGTCGCAGAGGACGAAGAGCTTGATGCCGAAGGACGGGATATACAGTACTGTCGGAAGTGCAGCCTACCACGGAACAGGACCAGAGACTCTTCGAGGCACATCTTCTGGAAAGGAATCAGGTATGTGGTGAACCGATGACGTATCATGTCATACAGCTTCCTGATCTTCCATAATGAGTCGGGAAGGTGGACTGCCATGTTGTTTGTCAGGTGGAGATAGGAGAGGATGTCGAAGTACCTGTCCCTGGACATGTATTTGCCAAATGATGGAGTCGTTATGATGTCGCCAGTGATCCAGTAGTCAGCCAGAACGTGCTTCCTTATATGAGTCATCAGCATTGCGAGTGCCAAGAACACATATAGTTCTGCCACAGTGAGAGTTCTCCATGCCACCATCTTGGCACTGGTCTTCCTCCCAAGAAAGTTGGCACAGATAGCATGGTGGTGATTTGTCTCTTTGACGAGGTATTCCATGACTTCATTGTCATAGAAGCCACAGAAAAGTTCACTGGGGGTAGCATCTGGGCCACAGGGATATGCTGGTGACACCCCAGAACCCATCTGTACCTCGTCAAAGGCAGGACAATCTTGCTCAAAATCAGCTCCATCTGTCCACACAAACAGGTCGGATGCTGATGCTCGAGGTCGTGCTGCAGCAGGCACACGCCCTGGACGCCCTGGCACACGCGCTTGGCCACGCAGACGCCCAGGCGGACGCCCTGCACGCCCACGCCCAGGCCCAGGCCCAGGGGCAGCGGCGTCGGCAGGCTGACCACGTCCACGACCTCGCCCTCTCGCTCGATTTGTCGGCACATCCTCTTCCTCTTCCTCTTCCTCCTCAGGCGACGTCAGGTCATCTGGGGCAATGTTGGGGTCGTCAGCATCCTCTTCAGGAGACAATTCTGGTGAAGAAGTGACCGGGCGTCGGCGGTGTGGGGCGCGGGAGGCTGCGGGAGCTTCAAGAATGGGAGCCGAGGCCTCGGGAGTTGGGCTCCTTTTGCGGCGAGCCGAGGGCTTTTCAGCAGCAAATAATGCTCTGCGGTGTGTTGAGGCCTGTGGCACATCACCAATACCACTTGAAGAGGCCCTTTGGTCATCCTGAACGAGAGATGAAGGCAAGGGCTGTGGGTGACCCACGCGGCGTCCCGTGTCAAGGCGTCGGGACAATGGAATGCGGGTGGTTGCTAGGCCAGGGTCGGCGTCATTATCGCTATCTTCAGCTTCCCTATGCTTTTCTGCGGCTGCCCTGCGTGCTTTTTTAGCTGCACTTTTGATCAATGATTGTTTGTAGAAATATTTGCCCACTTTCAAGGGCGTACGGGCAGGCAAAGGGGAAGGTCCTGGGCTAGGGCTAGGCCTAGGCTGACCTAGCAAAGATGGCGAGGGGGTAGGCCTAGGTTCTAGCACACTGGGAAGCTCAATGGCACCTTCCTGAAACACTTCCACATCAGGATCATCACTACTGTCTCCCCCCTCAAATAAATCAACATTATCGTCGTCTCCAAAGCCCACGAAATCGTCTTCACTTTCACTTATAAATTGTACCTTGTCCACCAAGCTTTCGCCACTGCTCTCTTCATCACTTTCAAAAAGTTGTCGCTGTATAGCGCTATCACTCAACAAACGCTTAACTTTCTTTTGTTGAGCTCTCTTCTCGGTTGCAACAGACGTTGAAGTTGCGAGTGGGGTAGCACTGGGGCCCGCGGGAGGTTGCAACGAATCGGACACGTCGGATTTTTTTTTTCAGTATTACTCGCTATGGCGGCCACGTACGAACTGATAACACTAGTAGTTGAGGCTTGGTGGCGCTGCGGTCGCTCCTACCATGCTAAAATTGGCCGCGCAAATTTTTAAGCACGCTTTCAAGCACAAGGATTTTAAAATGACACCCGGGTTCCGGCCCTTTTTTTTTGGTGTCATTTTAAAATGACACCCGGGCTGGAAGGGTTAAGGAAATTGACAGACTGAAACCTCATAAATCGCCTGGTCCTGATGAGGTATATGCTAGAGTATTAAAAGAATGCAGAGATGAGTTAAGTTACCCATTAACATTTCTATTTAACCCGTTGAGCCCCGGCTAGTTATAATATTTTGTTCACCCCAGTCCCAAGCCATTTTCACTTATTTTTTTTGTTTGCTAAAATGGAAGACAAGGATGAGAAATGAAAAAAAAAACAAAAAAAAATCACCTCTGACATTTTTTTTTGGGGGGGGGGGCCGGTGGGGGGGAGCTTCAAAAAAATTTGTTGAGCCAAAATGGAAGAGAATGGTGAGAAATGAACACACAAATAAAAAAAAACTCATTTCGGTCATTTGGGGGGCGGGGGGGGGGGGGGGTTTCAATAGTTCGTCTCCCCCGCATGACCACCCGCCCGGGAGCACTAGGGTAAAACTGAGTATGGCATTGTACGGCATACATCCTAAGGAGTATCTCACATAAATCTCAAGCCTCTAGCTCCCATACGACCGGAGTAATGAAGGTTCAAAGTGGCGGTAAACTAGGGGTGTAAACTATCCCCACTAAGCCCACCACCACCAGCCGCGCGGCTGTCTCGGCCCGCTCACACCTACTGGCCCGGCTCCCCCACACACTACGGTACCTCCCCCTCCTATTCTCCCGCCATTTCCTACCTTACGAGCCACGTAAGTGTTTTTTATATGTCGGACGCACGTGATGCGTCGCTGGGAGTTGGTGATCAAAGACTGCCGACGCAACACGTGCGACGCTGGGTCTCTGCGGGTTAACAAGTCAATAGAAACAGGTATAGTTCCAGAAGCTTGGAAGCTTGCAAATGTAGTTCCGATCTTCAAAAAAGGTGATAAATCAATAGCATCCAATTACCGTCCCATTAGTCTCACTTCAATCATAGGAAAACTACTAGAGTCAATTATTGCTAGGAAAATGAGAAACCACTTAGAAACATTTAACTTAATCAATTCTTCTCAGCATGGATTCACTCAGGGACGGTCTTGCCTTACTAATTTGCTTAGTTTTTTGTCAGAGGCATATGAAGCAGTAGATAATGACAAGTCATATGATATTATATATTTAGATTTCAGTAAAGCTTTCGACAGAGTCCCTCATGAGAGATTGATGAGAAAGGTTGAGGCACATGGAATAGGTGGGGCGTTGTTAGGATGGATTAGGTCATGGCTAATTGGTAGGAAGCAGAGAGTCAGCATAAATGGTACCAAGTCAGAATGGGGAGCAGTCAAAAGTGGTGTCCCCCAGGGATCTGTATTAGGTCCTCTGTTGTTTATTATATACATAAATCACCTTGATTTAGGTATAACTAGTAGGATAAGTAAATTTGCAGACGATACCAAAATAGGGAGAAAAATTGATTCAGATAGAGATATAGAGTGTCTGCAAAGGGATCTAGATACATTACACGAATGGTCAGTAAATTGGCAGATGAAATTTAACATTGACAAATGCAAGGTATTAAAGATAGGGAAGATGCATACAAATGTTAAATATAAACTAGCTAATATGGAATTAGAAAACTCAGACTGTGAGAAAGATCTAGGTGTGTTTGTTAGCAATGATTTGAAGCCTAGAAAACAATGTATAAGCGTTCGTAACAAGGCAAACAGGATTCTCGGGTTCATATCTAGGAGTGTGAGTAACAGAACTGCTTATGTTATCTTAAAACTTTACTTGTCATTAGTGAGACCCCATATGGATTATGCTGTTCAATTTTGGTGTCCTTATTACAGAATGGACATAGATTCATTGGAGAGAGTACAACGTAGAATGACAAAAATGATCCATATTATAAATTTTCCGTATGAAGAAAGGTTGAAGAAATTAGGCTTACATTCGTTAGAGAGACGCAGAGTTAGAGGGGATATGATACAGGTATTCAAGTGGGTTAGTGGGATTAATAAAGGGGACATGAAAAATGTACTAAAGCTCAGTGATAGCGAAAGAACTCGTACAAATGGTTTCAAATTAGATAAATTTTGTTTCAGAAAAGATATAGGCAAATATTGGTTTGGTAACAGAGTTGTAGATGGGTGGAATAGGCTACCAAGTGATATAGTGGGATCAAGAACGATAGGGAGCTTTAAGATAAAATTAGATAGGCATATGGACGAGATGGGTTGGGTGTGAGGGGGATCTACCAGGTGTGGGCCAATCGGCGTTCAGCAGACCCCCGTAATCTTGTGTTAATCCCTGACCATTTTGGTGGGGGCAGTACTCAAGGTATTAGTGAGTTGGGCCCATAATTGGGGTTGGGTGTGACAGGTATCTGCCTTGTATGGGCCGATCGGCTTTTTGCGGATTCCAATATTCTTATGTTCTTATGTTCTTATGTGTGTTAATACCGTGACCAATTTGACAGACCACATTTCTGAGACTTACCGTAGGTAATTTCACTTCTGTACATGCAGAGTACCGGTACATCTTTCCCTGATTTATATTGGCAGCAGTTCTTAGGGTTTTATTAGGAAATTCCTTAAATTAATAACCGGTACAGTACTAACCTGGTTCAATGTTTGGGTTCCTGCATAAATTGGCTTCTGGATGGAGGTCTGCACAGCAACATCTATTGGCTCACACACAACTGAAGTATCCTGAGAAATGCAGGAATAGGCGTGGTCTGGGCCTGGCATTGTCTCGACTGCTGCTGCAATATATATACTGATCATTAATCCATTTGTTTTATTGACACTGCACCCCCCACCCACCCAAAAAAAAAATATATATATATATATATATATACAGGGTGATTCAGTAACCCTTTTCATAAATTTAATGGCAAATTCGGGAGACAAAAATAAGACTAATTTACTCTGTGACCCTTAGTGTGAGTCTTTGATATGATGGAGATATTACACCTTTAAAGTTATCGATAGATAGAAAAGAAAAAAATCTAAGGAGTGAGAATGAAAATGTCGTTGCTAACTGGCAGGGTAGTAGAGTATTAATTATGATGATGGTGATAAAATACTAATGTTCTTTTGAGCATTGAGACAACTGCTACCATATGCAACCATTTACATACCACGTGTAAGCAAAGAAACAATTTTTAGATTCATGTACAGATTGATTCAAGATTCATTAAGACGAGCGGAGTATCAAAGCTCAAAGTCGGCAGGAAGATCCCTCCTCCTCCACTTACCCCTCTTCCACCACTTACTCCTCCTCTTCCTCTTACTTATCCTCCGCCGCCTGCTTCTCCCCTTGCTACTACTACTACTACTACTAATACAATGATTATTAATAATAATAATGATGATAATACAAATACAGTAGTAATGTACCTTTGTAAATTGCGAAACGAACTGCATCCAGCTACCGTATGCAGCCATTTTGATACCAAGTCTTGGTTACGCTACCCTGCCAGTTAACAATGACATTTTCATTTTCACTCCTTAGATTTTTTCTTTTCTATCTATCGATAACTTTAAAGGTGTAATATCTCCATCATATCAAAGACTCACCCTAAAGATCATAGAGTAAATTAGTCTTATTTTTTTCTCCCGAATTTGCCATTAACTTTATGAAAAGGGTTACTGAATCACCCTGTATACAGTATATATATATATATATATATATATATATATATATATATATATATATATATATATTATATATACAGTACTGTATATATATATATATATATATATATATATATATATATATATATATATATATATATATATATATATATATATATACAGTATATATACTGTAATAACAAATACACATATTAAAACAAAATAAGATTACACAACATTCCTAACCTAATTAACCCTCTCATCAACACATTCCCCAAACCTAACAAAGACCCCACGCTACCCTCCTCACACCGCCCTATCACACTCCTTTGCACCCCCTCCAAAGTCATAGAGCGCCTTGTACTACAACTGATGACACCTGACTTACCCCTTTCTCCAACACAACACGGCTTCAGGCCAGTGCACTCCACAAACACTCTTCTTACAGACCTTACACAAAGAGCTTTTGACGGCATCAACTCAGCTAGGCGTCAGGCAATAGATAGATAGATAGAACTCAGCTAGACCACCACATAGATCAGTACTTGCCACACTTGACATTAGTAAAGACTTCGATGCCATCCCCCGCCACAACCTAACAAACAAAATCTACAACACAAACATGCACAACAACACAAAAAGATGGCTGGCCAACTTCATAGCAGGCAGATGTGCACATGTATCTTTTGCCGGTCAGTCATTTAGCATTAGAAATTTCCCAAATGGAGTCCCGCAAGGATCCGTCCTGTCGCCCACACTCTTCAATCTGTACATGCATGATATAAATACACCAAATTCACACCATTCATTGGTAGACAGCATGAGATTGGGCAACTCATTCTTGCGATTTGTGGCAAATGGCGGGTAGAATGTAGAGTTCGGGCGTAACGCCAGCATTGTTTACACTAAGCGGAGTGGGATCGGACACTTGCCGGGTAGAATGTAGAGTTCGGGCGTACCGCCAGAATTGCTTACAATACGCAGAGCGGCGGCGGACGCTTGCCATCATGTTCCCGTCTATTTTGACTGCCTTTGGATACAATAATATGTTGAGGGGGGCTTTGCCCCCCTCACCCCCCCATGACATATTGTCATCATCATATAATATATAGGCTATTGCCAGCAGGGGGCAAATAACCGAAAAAAATCGCCGTCAAAATAGACGCAAACTTAACCACGGTGATCGACATATTTTAGCTCGAACGTCCCTTGATTTTGGCCCTGTCACTCTTTCAAATCTGGAGGAGGCACTCGCTGCAGGCAGTTATTCCTTTTGTCTCCCTCATTCACATAGAAAACACAAAAATATGTAAACATGACGGCGGCGGCGGACACTTACGATTATGTTCCCTATATGTACCAGTAATGAGAAGAGAATGAAGAGCCGAATAGGAAGCTATTAAGTGTATCAATGATGAGATGCGTACATGCAAGAGTGGAGGGCTTAGGCACGTGGGGAGAATGGACGAACTAAGCTAGGTGAAATCATGCTTGAATATGGAGGTACGGTAGCTAGACTAAAAATTAAATATGTGGGATCAGACAACAAGACAATATGCTCTGATTTTTGTTTAAGAAAAACCTGACAAGTGATGCAGCTCAGAACAGTTGTAAGGAAGGCTGTCTGTAGGACCTAAGACAGGAAGCACACTTTTGTGTAGGGCATTTGATCTTGAAAGTTTATTTAACTGCATGTGTATTAATACCGTGACCAACTTGACAGACCACATTTCTGAGATGTACCGTAGGTAATTTCACTTCTAATACTGTACATGCATACTGTACAGCAGTTCTTGGGGTTCTATTAGGAAATTCCTTAAATTAATAGTACCGGTACTGTACTAACCTGGTTCAATGTTTGGGTTCCTGCATAAATTGGCTTCTGGATGGAGGTCTGCACAGCAACATCTATTGGCTCACACACAACTGAAGTATCCTAAGAAATGCAGAAATAGGCGTGCTCTTGGCCTGGCATTGTCTCGACTGCTGCTGCAATATATATACTATACTGATCATTAATCCATTTGTTTTATTGACACTGACCCCCCCCCCCCCCACCCAAAAAAAAACAAAATATATACCGGTATATATATATAGGCCTACAGTATATAATATACTGTACTGTAATAACAAATACACATATTAAAATAAAATAAGATTACACAACATTCCTAACCTAATTAATCTTTCCTGAATATATTGGGAGATTGTTGCACATACCGTAACCTTGCCACTACTGTTGCCCGTATTCCGTACTGGTACGGTAGCTGGCAGGCCTAAGGCCACCCTCATAAGGGAGAGTACGGGGTCTAGTAACAGATAGGCTATACCAGTATTTTTTTGCATTATCAATATAAGGAATTCATACAAAACAATGAATTTAGAGCCTTAGAAAAGGCCTGGTAAGTAACACATACAAGTTTATCAAAGGGTCGGCAGTTTCATTCCATGCCTTCCCACTGGTAGACAGCATGAGATTGGGCAACTCATTCTTGCAATTTGTGGCAAATGGCGAGTGGAATGTAGAGTTCGGGCGTACCGCCAGCATTGTTTACACTACGCGGAGTGGCATCGGACACTTGCCGGGTAGAATGTAGAGTTCGGGCGTACCGCCAGCCTTGTTTACAATGCGCGGAGCGACGGCGGACGCTTGCCATCATGTTCCCGTCTATTTTGACTGCCTTTGGATACAATAATATGTTGAGGAGGGGCTTTGCCCCCCTCACTCCCCCATGACATATTATCATCATCATATATATTGCCAGCAGGGGGCAAATAACCGAAAAAAATCGCTGTCAAAATAGACGAAAACTTAACCATGGCGATCAACATATTTTAGCTAGCGTGTTCCCGTCTATTTTGAATGCCATTGGATACAATAATATACAAAGAACAAAGCCCCCCCTCATTCCCTCATGACATATTGTCATCGTCATATATATTGCCAGCAGAGGGCAAGTAACCAAAAAAATCGCCATCAAAATAATAATAATAATAATAATAAGCATGTTACTTATTTCTCATAAGCGCCAATTTTTCCGAAGAATTCACTAGCGCTCGAAAAGAGAAAGAAAAAAGAACAAAAATCAATGCATCAAAAGAAGGCTCATATACAACACACATTTAACAATCACCAGCAGTGGCAAAATAGCCTAAACTCTATAGCCATCTGTCATGACACCTCTCTCAAGATCATAGCTTCTCTCAAAGAGAAAAGTCTTAAGTTGTCTCTTGAAGCATTCAACAGAACTCAGTTGTCTCATGGACAGCGGCAACCTGTTATACAACCTCGGAGCCATGTAGGAGAATGACCTCTCAAAGAAAGAAGACTGCTGGAAAGCCCTTGGTTCATCAAGACGAAAAGGGTCATTGTCATGACGCACAACTACACCATGGTGTGCCGGTGGGCGCCTGAGCAGCTCCGCAAGGTACCGAGGCTCACCAAATTTGAGAACCTTAAAAGTCACCAAACACAACTTAAATTCTATTCTTGCTCTTACTGGCAGCCAGTGCAGTTCTATGTGAAGAGATGTAGTAGGAGTTCTAGGTGGAACACCAAAAATTAGTCTTGCGGCCCTGTTAAGAACAGACTGAACTTTCTTCAAAATATAATTTGGAAGACCCACCAACAGGGCATTGCAATAATCAACACGAGAGAAGACCAATGAGTGAACCAACGTCAGGAGGCAACGTCTGGTTATAAACGGCTTCACCAAATAGAGATTTCTGATGTGCAAGTAACAACTTTTAACTATCTGGTTTACATGCTCTTTGAAATCTAATCGGGAGTTCACATATACACCCAGATTTCGAACAGAGTTGGCCGGTCGCAGCTGAGATCCACCCACATTGATGGAAATAGACTCGAACTTAACCGCGGCAATCGACCTATGTAAACATGACGGTAAATTTCTATAATTGCACCTATACGAGCTAAAAAATATATTAATGTATTTAACAGGAAGGTAGACGAGGTAAGTGATGTGGTATAGGTGGCAATATGCGGAAATGGATTATAAGGGCATTCCGCAATCCGCCCCCTCTGACAAAAGTCTATCAATCTAGATGTGACATGGATTTTACATTGTTTCAGAGAGACATTAACCTAACCTAGCCTAACATAAGGGGGTAAGGGGGGTGGGGGGGGGGAGGGGCTTATAATCCATTTCCACATATTGCCACCTATACCACATCACTTACCTCATCATACCTTCCTGTTAAATACAATAATAATTTGTTTAGCTCGTATAGGTGTAATTATAGACCTATACCAACATGACGACCGTACACCCGGACACTACATCCATCCCCAATTGCCATCATTTTCCCGTCTATTTTGACTGCCGTTGGATACAATAATATGTTGAGGGGGGGCTTTGCCCCCTCATATCATAGTATCATAGTAAATTATAAATATATAAATAAATAGGCTACACAAACCAATATAGGGAGACGCCGCTAACAGGTCTTTCCCTCAAAATGCTAATCGCCCGAATCGGCATTCGCTCAAAACGTCCAACGCACGAATCGGCATTCGCTCGAAACGTCCAGTATTCGTTCAAATTAGGCTATGTCTTTGGAAGTGATAAAATGGCCAAAACAATGCTAGGCTATTTCATGTTAATGTTCTTGTATTCCTTCTCATAGACCTAGGCCTAATCGGATCGTTCAAGTCATCAAACAAAATTGTTCTGGTTTGACACCCTGAATTTATTACTGAACTGGACCCTTACCTACACATTCTTTATTTATTTTTGAACAAATTACAATAGGCCTAGCCTATGCTCCAGTGTTGATTTTCACCCAAGGTGCCTTTTGCACCTCTGGGTATATATTAACCCGGGAACTGTGGGGAGACTCTTAAGAGTTCCCCCGGCGGACTGCGGGAAGACTCTTAACCTGACAAGCGCGATATAGACCTAGGTGCTAGGGTAGTTATTTGTGCATTTCTAGCCCTGGATTCTGACAGAATTCGTTATATTTACAATATAAAGCATTATTTGTTTTCGGTATGCTTTTATTTTACATATATGCTGTATATATGAACCTTCAAGAGTGCTAAAATAAGTGGGAAAAGCATTTGGGTGGTGAAAAACGAAGATATTGGCCACCCGGTCATAATCTCAGGCGAGAGAGAGCCACAGGCAGCCCTCCCCTCTCGCTGTCTGGGAGTCAACTGAGACGAGCGGGGCGGTGTGTGTGCCGGTGTCTGGGTGTTGCATAACGATCTTTTATGCAACCCACTTGTGCTACATTATCGCGGGAGAGAAAAATAACCGATAAATGATGATAAATAGGTGATAATTGAGGAGGGGGGGGAGGGGGAATAAGGTGGGGAAGGAGGGGAGGGGGAGGGGTGAGAAACACATGGATGAGTACTAGAGGGGAATTATCTCACCTAGAGACAAAATCCTTTGTTTTGATAGGCCCTTTTTTTTTTGGAAGGCTTTTTTTATGGTCTTGCTTCCGTGAGGCCTATCGCGTTCCCTATAGGAAGCCTTCCGTGAGGCCTATCGCGCTTGCCGGGTTAAAAGTCAGAGAAAAAAGAAATCAACTTAAAAAAAAAAAAAATTGGGCCTCCTGGGCCATGCAAAATCTCAGTCCTCTACCTCCCCTCCTTCCCCACTTTCCGCCCCTCCCTCAGTTATCACCTATTTTCCCTGTTATTCCCTTATTCTGAGGTATATTTTCGTGCTAACATTAGCGAGTTGCAAGCAGGGCGTTGTCATCACTGATAGAAAGCGAGTGCAAGAGAGAGAGAGTATCGATCGACTGTGTCTCAGTGGCCTTGGGGGAAATTGGCGGGAAAGCAGGTTGCCTCACCCATACATTCTATAACTCGCGGCCTATATCTCCGATTTTGACCATCCAAACGCTGTTTTCACTCGTTTTATTGTTGTTTCAGGTTAATACCTTTATAATCAACCCATAATAGGCGCGTATGGATAAGTATTAATGCTATTTATGGTAAAATTAATATTTTAGTGATGGAAACACCTCAAATACGTCAGCACAGGGGGACGTTCCTAATTACCCCCATGCGCACTTCTTAGGTTAAGCAAACCACCCACCAATTTTCATGACCATTTTGAAATGCATGTTGGAATCCCTATAAGCTGTACAGTACTTCATTGTTAGCCTATGTAAGTTTGATAATTTGGAAAAATCGATTAACCCGGGAACTGCAGGGAGACTCTTAAGAGTTCCCCCGGCGGACTGCGGGAAGACTCTTAAGGGTAAGGGGAAAAAAAAATCCATTTAAAACACCCCCCAAAAAAAAAAAAAAAAAAATTTGTTTTGCCCCTGGGCCATGCCAAATATCACTCCTCCACCTCCCCTCCTTCCCCACTTTCCTCCCCTCCTTCAGTTATCACCTATTTTCCCTGTTATTCCCTTATTCTGTGGTTAATTTTCGTGCTAACATTAGCGAGTTGGTAGCAGGGCGTTGTCATCACTGTTACCAAGCGTTGGAAAGAGCGAGAGAGAGACTATTGCGGAAAAGTGTCTCTCCAGACAAGGGGAGGGGTGGAGGGCAGGGAGGTTGCCTCAGCCATACATTATGTAACTCCCGGCCTGTATCGCCGATTTTGACCATCCAAACACTGTTTCCACTTGTTTTATTGTTGTAACAGGTTAATACCTTTATAATCAACCTATAATAGGCGCATATGGATAAGTATTAATGCTATTTATGGTAAAAAAACGATGTTAGTGATGGGAACAGCTCAAATACGTCAGCACAGGAGTGTGGTGTCTCATACCCCCCATGCTAACCCATCACTAACATCGTTAGTTAATTCTCTAAGACGCTCTTCGTATGGTTTGTTCTTTAGGCTAGGTATCATTTTGGTAACTCTACGTTGAACTCGTTCTAGCTTGTTTATATCTTTTTGGTAATAAGGGCACCAGGATTGAACGCAGTATTCCAGAAGAGGGCGGACTAAGGAATTGTAAAGGGTTAGGATAACTTCTTTGGATTCAGGGTGTCAAACTGGAGCAATTGTGTTTGAAGAATTGAATGATTAATTAAGGAATACAAGCCAATTAATATGAACTTGCATTGTTTTAGCCATTTTATCACTTCGAAAGACATAATAAGAAATATAAAACATAATTTTAGCTTTACATGTACAATGATAGAGACTCAAAATAATGGACTCAGCTTTCGTTTGACACCCTGTTTGGATTTATGCTCAAATGACCTGCCTATAAAGCCAATTATTTTGTTTGCCTTCTTAACAACTTCTGAACATTGTTGACTCGGTTTTAGGTTACTCGATATTGTTACTCCCAGATCGGTTTCTCTGTTTACATTCTTAAGCTGAGTGCCATTCATCGAATAGTTTGCTTTCTCATTTAGGTATCCGATATGTAGTACTTTACATTTATCCGCATTGAAACTCATTTGCCAAATTTGGGCCCAACATGACAATTTATCTAGATTGTGTTGCATATCGTCAACTTGTTCTTTTGAGAGTACGCTATTTGCAATTTTTGTATCGTCAGCAAATTTTGAGATTGTACAGGTGAGACCCTCATCTAGGTCGTTGATGTAAATTAGAAAGAAAATTGGTCCTAGTACCGATCCCTGGGGTACCCCGCTACTTACATTGGTCCATTTAGATGCCTTACCGTTTATGACTACTCTTTGCTTTCTGTTGCTGAGCCAATTTTCTATCCATTTCAACACACTGTCTTGTATTCCATGCACTTTTAATTTTAGAAGTAAACGTTTGTGGGGAACTTTGTCAAAGGCCTTTTGAAAATCAAGGTATATAATATCTACAGCTTTACTCTCATCGTAGAGGTTGAGGATATCGTGGAAGAAGTCTAAGAGGTTTGTTAAACAGGAACGTTTTTTACGAAAGCCGTGTTGAGTATCTTTAAGTATGTTATTTTCCCCTAAGTGATTTACGAGTCTGTCTCGTATGACCGTTTCTAGCATTTTACATACAACTGAGGTTAACCCTCCAGCCCCGGCTACGCATTACATAAATATTCCCTGAAACCCGGGTGTTTTGGCCGAAAAAGGTCTAGGCTAGGCTACCGTATATTTTTTATTCTTACTGCTTCCCGCATTCCCGCGCATCCCCAAGCGTAGCTGTGTTATTTACCTGTAGAATGGCGTTAAGTAGAGCTCTCTAAGTCAACTGGTTGAGTTGTGATGATGATTTCATTGGAGATAACTTTATGGCAAAAACAGCCACTTTACACTACTTTTCGATACTTAACAACAACATACAGGCACACACGAACAAGCGACGCTCTCCTTCTTGTGGCCGGAGATGCGGGGCGTCGGTCCAGCCGGCTGTTGTTTACATGCGTCGGACCGACGCCTCGCACACGAAGCTCACAGGCTTTCAACCACTGGGCGTTCAAGAGCCCTTCCGGGTACCTGTTATATGCTTTTTTATGGGCGTTCAAGAGCCCTTCCGTGGTGTAGGGGTTAAGCTAATTGGACGATAGTTACTGGGTAGGGATTTGCTGCTTTTTTTTAATATCGGTGTTACGTTGGCTAGCTTCCACTGATCAGGCATAGTTCCAGACTGCAAGGATTTATTGAATAGTAATGTCAGTGGTTTGGAGAGCTCATCCTTAGCTTCCTTTAGAACTCTAATGAACTCCTTTAGAACTCGCTAATGTTAGCACGAAAATAAACAACAGAATAAGGGAATAACAGGGAAAATAGGTGATAACTGAAGAGGGGAGGAAAGTGGGGAAGGAGGGGAGGTGGAGGAGTGATATTTGGCATGGCCCAGGGGCAAAAAATAAAATAAAAAAAAAATAAAAAAAAAAATTGGGTGTTTTAAATGGATTTTTTTTCCCCCTTACTCTTAAGAGTCTTCCCGCAGTCCGCCGGGGGAACTCTTAAGAGTCTCCCGGCAGTTCCCGGGTTAAGGGAGATACAGAACCTAGAACCTGTAACCTGTAACTATATTTGTCCAGGGTTAGGTTAGGTTAGGTTAGGTTAGGTTAGCCTAGCTGAAAAATCTTAAAATCCGAGCCAACTTTTGCCAAAACTTGGCTCGGGTTTTTTCATTTTGGGGTTTTCTTAAGTTGAAAAACAACAAAACCCGAGCCAACTTTCATCATAAAAGCCATTATATCGCCTTTTTATGTCTTTAACCCCACATTTTCCCTGATCTTCATAGCTTAGCCCTCCCCACTATCGGAGCATAATCGGGCGCCGTGTATTAAGATCGTTGGATATCCTAAAGGGGAAAACGATTTTTGCGGAGGTTGAAACTAGGCTAATGTCAATCACTATACTGTAGGCCTATATTGATGCAAATAGGCCTAAACAAAAACAAAACAAAATTAAAATAGGCCTAGCCTAATTGGTGGGTGGTTTCCTTAATATTTTCCCACCTCTGTTCCTACAAAATTTGTCGGGTTGGCTAACTTGGCTCCTTTATTGATTGGAAATGAGCCCAACCTTTCACTACACATATAGCCTAGGCCTATAGGCCTATGGAAATTTTTTGATTATAGGGAATAGGCTCACAGCCTTATTAGGCCTATAGGCTACATAATTTATTAGGGACAATGTAGGTCTATGGAATCCTTTATCCTTATACTGTAGCCTACTCATGTATAATCCACTGTGGGAGAATAATTTTGATCACATTTAAAAAACCCAGTTCAATGTTATTTTAATACCACAAATTTTATTGATATATTTGAAGATAAATATTGATTCTATATGCTCTAAAGATCATAAGAAAATTTGTTTAAACCCTCGGCAAAACCTAATAAAAAAGTATGATAGCCTAGGCCTACTAACATTTATTTTTCGTAACAAGGTTGTCAATACGGTACTTCCAGTTATCGACAGCTCTAAAGATCATATGAAAATGTGTTAAACCCTCGGAAAAACCTAATATAAAAGTATGCTACTAAAATTTAATTTTCGTAACAAGGTTGTCAATACGGTACTTTCCCGTTATCAATGTACAATCAAAGCTGAACATTGCAGAGTCAACACCGTAGACTTCATCGACTTTTCTTTCACCTTCGTATAATCGACAGCCAATTTTTTTTGTTTTAATTTACTAAGGGATTAGTACTCAACCAGCGGGGGTGTGGGGGCGGTAGCCCCCACCCATAATACTAGGTTAGGTTAGGCTAATGTCTTTTCAAATCACTATCGGGGAACAACATCGATCGATAGGCCGTATGGGGAAAATAGGTTTTCCCGAGATTTCTAATTAATTACGAACACTATATAGGCCTATTGATGCAAATGAACAATTTTGTTTATAAAAAACACTCGGAAAATTTGTGGTATTAAAATAACATTTTTCCAAAAACCCGATAGCCTAGGCTATTAATAGAAAAAAACGCCCATTCTAATCAATCTCGGAGCTGTTTCGGACATCCTCACTATTTACAAACGCCTTCTTTAAGCAGCATATTTACCCCCTGCTGGCAACATAGATGACGATTTCAATAATTCATGGCGGGTGAGGGGCTCAGGGAGTCAGGGGGGCAAAGCCCCCACCCATAATACTAGGTTAGGTTAGGTAAGGTTGTTAGGTTAGGCTAATGTCTTTTCAAATCACTATCGGGGAACAACATCGATCGATAGGCCTTATGGGAAAAATAGGTTTTCCCGAGATTTCTAATTAGGCCCTAATTACAAACACTATATAGGCCTATTGATGCAAATGAACAATTTTGTTTATAAAAAACACTCGGAAAATTTGTGGTATTAAAATAACATTTTTCCAAAAACCCGATAGGCTAGCCTAGGCTATTAGGCCCAATAGAAAAAAACGCCCATTCTAATCAATCTCTTAGCTGTTTCGGACATCCTCACTATTTACAAACGCCTTCTTTATGCAGCATATTTACCCCCCGCTGGCAACATAGGCTAGATGACGATTTCAATAATTCATGGCGGGTGAGGGGGGCAAAGCCCCCCCCCCCCCCAACCCATCGTGTATCCGGATATCCCACATTGGAATTATAACTAACACCATGAAAAGTTAAAACACTAGGCTAGGCCTAATTTCTCAAAATCTGGAGGAAAAAACATGAACAAAAAGGGTGCGAGCCTATTCCATATAGGCTAGCCTAGGCTAATTACCCTGTCTTGTTCTTTTGATGTAGCCTAGGCCCTAGGCCTAGCCTAGTCGTAGTAGGCCTAGTCGCACACGGCTGCCTTATGCTAGGCCTATTCCTCACGAAAGATGTTTTTTTGTAAGAATTGAAGGTTAATTTGAATAGTGAACCATGAAAATAAGCTTGGACAAACTTTGTGAATAGCTGTTGGTTTGTTGTTCTTCTTTGGGTCAAAGGGCTGGAAGACCCCTTCTTCTTCTTCTTCTTCACGATGCACAGTGTCAACAGGGATGTAGCCCCCAGATAACTGCGCAAGTAGTACAAGACTTAGCCTAATTAAGGTTCATGGCGAGGGGGCACGATTTCTAGCACGTAACATACTGTAGATGGTGAGGAGTGTGCAGAAGACGAGTGTCCGTGTGAACCGGCCTAAACGGTGAGAAGCGGTAGTTGGAGGGTCGTCAGAGGTCGGGGATCCTCCCTGTAGCAGCGAGGAACGTAGAGAGTCCAGTGGAGATGATATGAAGATCGGTGGTGTTGAGAGGTGCTCCTCCAAGAATTTGTTTGTGGCCGCGCACATTGAGTTTGTTGTTGTTGTTGTTATTATTAAAGGGCCTTCGGGTGGATGCCACCTGCTTGGCCCTAGAAGACTAACCGTCAGTGGGACCCTATACTATGTCGGCAACATGTGCCGCCAAGAGGAAGACACATAAGGCACGAGAGAGCTGAGAACACACATCCACATCCCGTACACCGTGGCCTAACAATAGCCCTAAGCTGAACCCCCTAGACGACAAACGGCGAACCGAGTCCCTAAGTTAGACCCTGTGACTATAGAACCGCGGACACACCTCCACCAGATGCTCAGGGGTTTCGGGCTGTCCACACCAGCGACAGTCCGGGCACCGTATCATGCGGAGTCGGAACAGGTGTGCTGACAGCGCAGTGTGACCAATACGCAGCCTGGCCAGCGAGACATCGAGTTTCCGCAGGGGGTGGCGACTCCAAGGCTGGGGGCACGAATCCCACCGGTATCTCCCCATGGTCGTCTGTAGCAACAGCACCCGTAGCTCCCTGTCCCAAAGTCCGCGACTAGCCCGCCCCACAACCCGGGCATGTGTCCTCGCATCCATGTCAACCGACTCAACCTCTACCGAAGCGTGCGCCAGCTTCGCCGCAGCATCAGCCACCGTGTTGCCACGAATGCCCGAGTGCGCAGGAACCCACTGGAGGACCACTTCCCACGGATGACCTAAAAAGTGAACCAGCAACTCCTGGATGGCGAAGACAAGACGAGGATATGTAGCCGGGCGGGCCGCAAGGAGCAGATGGAGGGAGGCTTGGGCATCCGAGTACAAGACGACCCGTTGAGGCCGAATATGACACCGCACAAACTCCAGGGCTCGAAGAATGGCAAACAGTTCCGCCGCTATGATGGGATGGTGCCCAGACAACCTCCAGGTCTGGCAGAGGGAGAGGTCCTCGTAGTAGACAGCCGCGGACGAGGAGGCCGGAGGAACGCAGGAACCATCCGTGAAGACACCGAAGTGCCCCTGATAACACAACCCCACCAGCTCAGCAAAATAGGCCCGGGCAAGTCCAGCATCCGTCGACGTCCGGTAACCTTCATGGAAGGTAACCCGGATGCGAGGAGTGAGATCAACCCACGGCGGGACCGGAGACACAGAGGGGGTCGGGGAGGGAGAGGGAGGGTCCACAGCTATCTGCCGATAGTGGAGGAGGCTCCTCACCAGGAAAGGCTGATGCCGTTTCACAGGCCACGATGGTGCATTCCTGGAGACCCCTGACGAAGCATGCAGGCCCGACAACGGGTGATGCCCAGGAAGAGTAGCAACTCGCCCCGCCCACCTACAATCCGTCAACACCCGAGACCAGGACAGAGGCAACGACCCACTTTCCGCTAGGAGGGACACGGTAGGGGAGGAACAAAAAGCCCCCAACGCCACCCTGAGGGCCGTGTTATGAACAGGGTCCAAGCGGCTAAGAACTGACGACGAAGCCGAGCCATACACTGCACTACCATAAGCCACCTTACTCTTGATGAAAGACTCATAAAAACACAGCAGATCATCCCGAGACGTCCCCCACTTGGACCCGGCTATACACTTCATTATACCCAGCCGCTTCATGCAAGACGATCGCAGGTAGTCCACATGATTCCTCCAAGTCAATACCGGCCCATCCCAACGCAGACCTAAGAAGGTGTGTGACGTACGATACGTGAGAGGCTCACCCCCCAACGTAATCGTAGGCAGACCCGGGAGTTTAGTCTTCAACGTGAAGCACATGAGAGCGCTCTTTTGGGCATTGAGTCGTAGGCCCCAGTCCCTCGCCCACTCCCAGAGCTCATCAACCGCCAATTGCAGAGCAGTCTGGGTCTGTAAGAGCGTGTCCGCTGAGCAGACGATGGCAAGATCGTCGGCATACACCATCGTCGTAGCATTACGGGACCGAGGGACATCAGACAACATGGCATTCAGGAACAGTGGACCCAAGATCGACCCCTGAATCACCCCACGGCGGACAGGGAAAGGCCGCGACGTAGAGGTACCGACCGCCACTGAAAGGGACCTCTCAAGCAAGTAGCTGCAGAGCCACGATAAAACCTTCCCACGAACACCAAGCATACCCAATTTGTATAGGACCCCGGCATGGGAAACCGAATCAAAGGCACTCGCAACATCGATGAACGCCATGAGGAGCACCTGCTTGTTCCGATATGCATCCTGGATGTCCATTAAAATATCAGACTAATATAAACGTCTCTTTTTTGCGAGATATTTTAAAGATATTCTTTAGCTTAGTTTGCTTAATTTTCTATAGGTATATAATTTCTTTACTTCTAAGAACAATGTGCAATGTGATATTAAAGCAGTCATATTTAGAACATGGTTTGTTATTAACCCTCTCCGACATATGACACAATTTTGAGCCTATTGGGCTATTGGGGATACTTTAAAGCTTTTGTTACCATCAGGGGTATTTAGAAACCTTTAGTTTAGTTACTTCAAGCTCTGCAGTTGCATTTGAGTTAGTTGTGGGCAGAAAACTAATTTTGGAGAGGTAATTATAAGAGTGAGAGAACTCTATTTCTTATTGCTAATCTGGCAACCTCTGCACCATAAATGCGTGAAAGGGTTAATATACAACATTATAATAATGTCCATTCACAGTGAAAATATTTAAGTTCGATCACAAAATCATTGCAACCATTAGCCTACAAAGTCAAACAATCTCAATAGCTATTAAAACCAAATAATGACTTCATCCACACTTCACACCATCTTATAAGTATAACCAATGCTATTACCATCATAACTTTTACAACCACAACAATCACAAACCAAATTGAGTAAAGGACACACGCTGCATCTGTATTATGGCTGTCAGTTCCTTTGCTTACCTGTCTTTGTTTCTATACATATACAGTATACACGTTCCGGGTCCACACACAGACACACACACACACATATATATATATATATATATATAAAGGTATATATACAAATCAATCCCTCATCTCTCAATATTCTCGGTGTTTCTTTTTTTCTGCTCTCTCTTGGAAGGACCATATTACCAGTCTTGCTAAGACAGCCTCCCAAAAGCGGAAGAAGGGGATGGCCAGATTGAGTTACTGAGAGTGGTGCTGATAGTGGAGTGGCTTGGGGTGGTGGAGGTGGGGGTGTTGTGGGAGGCGTAGAGTGGTGCTGATAGTGGAGTGGCTAGCGGTAGTGGAGTGATGGAGGTGGGGGTGTTGTGGGAGGTGTAGAGTGGTGGTGATGGTGGAGTGGCTAGCGGTAATGGAGTGGGGGTGTTGTGGGAGGCATAGAGTGGTGCTGATAGTGGAGTGGCTGGGGGTAGTGGAATGGTGGAGGTAGGGGTGTTGTGGGAGGTGTAGAGTGGTGGTGATGGTGGAGTAGCTGGGGGTAGTGGAGTGGGGGAGTTGTGGGAGGTGCAGAGTGGTGGTGATGGTGGAGTGGCTGGGGGAAGTGGAATGGTGGAGATGGGGTGTTGTGGGAGGTGTAGAGTGGTGGTGATGGTGGAGTTGTGGGAGGTGTAGAGTGGTGGTGATGGTGGAGTGGCTGGTGGTAGTGGAGTGGGGGAGGTGTAGAGTGGTGCTGATAGTGGAGTGGCTGGGGGTAGTGGAGTGGGGGTGTTGTGGGAGGTGTAGAGTGGGGGTGATGGTGGGAGTGGAGTGGGGGGGGTGGGGGTGTGGTGGGAGGTGTAGAGTGGTGGTGATGGTGGAGTGGCTGGAGGTGGGGGTGTTTTGGGAGGTGTGTAGTGGTGGAGGTGGTGGTGAGGCTGGGGTAGTGCAGTGGTGGAGGTGGGGGTGTTTTGGGAGGTGTGGAGGTGGTGGTGAGGCTGGGGGTGGTGGAGGTGGGGTGTTGTGGGAGGTGTAGAGTGGTGGTGATGATGGAGTGGCTGGAGGTGGGGGTGTTTTGGGAGGTGTGGAGGTGGGGGTGTTTTGGGAGTGGTGGTGAGGCTGGGGGTAGTGGAGGTGGGGGTGTTGTGGGAGGTGTAGAATGGTGGAGTGGCTAGGGGTAGTGGAGGTGGGGGTGTTGTGAGAGGTGTGGAATGGTGTAGGTGGTGGTAGTGGAGTGGTGGAGGTGGGGGGTGTTGTGGGAGATGTGGAGTGGTGGTGGAGTAGCTACCTAGCTGGTAGTGTTGGCCATGCTTGGAGTGGTTGATGGCGGTGTAGTGGCTCGGATGGTGCTGTGGCTCAAGGGGTTGAGGATAGTTATGCGGCTTCGGTTGTTGGAATGGCTAAAGTTGGTAAAGTGGCTGAGTGGCTGCAGATGGTGGAGTGGCTGGTGGTGGTCGAGTAGCTGAGTGTGGCTGAGTGGATGTAGGTCGTGGAGTGGCTGGTGGGGATGATGGTAGAGGAGAGGTGGAGTGGCTTTGGGTGGTGGAGTGGATTGAGGACGTAGAATGACTGAGGGTTAGGGTGAGGAGAGGTGGAGTGGCTTCGGGTGGTGGAGTGGATGGAGGATGTAGAATGACTGAGGGTGGTGGAGTGGCTGAGGGAGATGGAGTGCTTGGGGGTGGGGGAGTGTAAGTCGTGGTAGTACAGTGGCTTGGGATGGTGGAGTGGACCGGGTGGTGGAGTGGTAGAGTGATGGAGAGATGGAGTTACTGAAGGTGGTGAAGTAGTCGGGTTTGTGGAGTGATGGGGGTTGGTAGAGTGGGTGAGGTTGACATGGTGGTGTAGTGGAGTGGTGGGGGTGGTGGAGTGTCTTGGGGTAGTGGGGGTACTGGAGTGGAGAGGTGTGGTTGATGGAATGGCTGAAGGTTGTGGAGTGGTTGGGTAGTCGAGATGCTGAGGGAGGTGGGGTGGCTTGGGTGGTCAAGATGCTGATGGTGGTGGAGTGGCTTGGGGTATAGGATAGGGTTTGGGTGGTGAATTGACTGTGGGTGTGTGTGTGTGTGCGCGGGCGTTTTTTTTTTTTTTTTTTTTTTTTTTTTTTTTTAAGGTAGTCGTTGGTCTCAAGTTGCTGATCCCCAAAATATTGCTATAAATTGTTGACCCAAATTTGTGGTCCCTAGAGTTGTTGACCCCAACTGTTAACATTTTGTTTTGGGTCAAAATGATTGGCTATTAAAAAATGTGAGTGCAAACTGTTAGCCACAAGTTATTTATTCCAAACCTTTGTTTGGGCCCACATTTATATCGCCCTAATATTGACCCCAATGTTTTCATTCTAACTTGTTGACCTTAAATTGTAGACGCTAAATTGTTGGGCCTAACTGTATGAAGTTTAAATTCCAGAACACATACGTGTGATTAAATGTTCTTCATTTAGACAAACAACGGATATCATAAAACAAAATAAACAGATGTATACATGTACAGTATAATAACGTTTACTTCTACACGGTAGCTTGGATGTGCCCAAGTTTCATGATGTAGGAGTATTAGATACATGATAACACACAGATATATTGCTCATGGTAGATACGGCTGGCAAGGATCATGGCAGTGCAGAAGCGACTAATTCAAGTGCTGGTTATTCATACAAGTAAAATAACGCACTGTTAATAATCCTTTGATGTTGAACTGTTTACAATAGACACACATGCGTTATATAATTTGTATGCAGACATTTCATCAAGCCACAGCGAGCTTCCTAGGCCAATGTTCAATGTTTTATCTGTATCATAAATAAATATAGTGTATTAAAATGTACAATCCCATGAAGTGAAACGTGGTACATATTTTATGAACAATTTTAAGAAGTTAATGAACAGTTTTGAAACATTTTCTTTAAACACATACACCAGTCAGCTATTTTCCTCGTTCAATGTTCACTGTTTCAACTATATTATAATATTTTGTACCAGCTAAGTGTACAAGTTATTGTACAGTTCTAGAATATAATATCTGGACTCTGTTGGCAGTTACTAATGCAATACATAAATAGAATGAGAGATTAACCACAGACATATGATAACTTGATTGTCCCTTACTTTGAGACAATCGGGCAACCATAAATATATGGTCGCCTCTCTTTCCTGTATGTTTATCTTGTCATCATGTGACACATAAAGGCAACCATTTAAGATGTTTCTCTCTTCAAGATTATACAGTTCTTCCATCAGTTTTTAAATATGACATTAGACTGAGACAGCAACACCCATCTAGCAGTTGCTAATGATGATGCTGGCGACGTCGCTGAAGAAGGTGCCGTCCTCACAGCCAGAGTTATTGGTAAGTAGGTCCAAGTAGGGCTGTTGTTGCATCAACCACAGCAGGTTACACTCGCACCGGATAGGGTTGCCTGGGGGCAAGGAGAAATTGCAACCATATAACCAACGACTTCAAATATATTACGCTTAGATATATTAAACTCAAAGAGAAAACATAACTTCCAGGATCATAGTAATAGGAATAACTAGGTTAATTTCCATAGGTATGATTTGAGATGCTAAATTGGATACAGAACGGTGTATGAAATTATGCTAAACACACACAGCGTTAAAGAAACTTGCAACCTTTTTATAACAGGACACCCACGGGTCAAGGTGGCCTAGTGGTCTAAGAAACTGGCTATGAAGAAAAAAAACTTCAAAGGGTGTTTAGCATAAAATGTTCAGACACGATGAAAAGTAATCTGTCCCTGCTATGCGATCACGAATGGCCATTCAAATATAAATTGATTCTAGCGAGGTCCCTCCCTTGCAAAGCTGCTCAACAGGAGTAGCTTGAGTAACGTCGTTCCACACCTCTACTGTAGATTGAAACGTGGAGCGAGAGTATTGTATATTCCATAGGAACGGTATCATGTACCTCCTCAATCGCCAAAGGTCACATAATTATGACTACAAACTGAAGGTCCATTAAGTAACTATAGATACTAAATAGATTGTAAAGCTCAGGGAATACACACTCGCACACGCAATACACGAAATACAGTTATACACTTTTAAATCCTGACGAGCACAACTACACACTCTCAACCACACCCAAGGACCCATAGCCCAACTTGACCTACCCTGGAGATTGATGAGTTCCGTGTCATCCCCTCCAACCTGCTGGAAGATTGGCTCCCACACATGCTGGGGAAGGTCCATGAGGTCGTTGTTCTGCATCAGTATCACCGTTCCCGGGCGCAGACCTGTAACACGAGCAACATCACCAATACTATCCACACCTTATGGAGTTATCACACCAGAGATTTTATCAGCAATTTTTGATGGACGACATTCTTCAGCAACATTTCTAGGAACTTTGAACTGGAATAGAAAACTAAGCTGCTGACTGTCGATTAAAAAGGTGGCAGAATGATTTTATAGGCTTGCCTCATCGTGCATGATATAAGTTATGAAGACTTGTTGTCCTGTGATGTGACTAGCAATCTAAATTGAAATGATGATTTTTTACTCTCTAAATCCAATTTAGTTCTAGCTACAGCAAGGCGATAGTATTCAGTTTTTGTTAAACCTCTTGGAATAAAAATAAAAATAAAAAATAAATCCTGTTCAATAGTATTAGGAATGCAAATTTTGTGCGGGTGACCTTACCCTATGGAGCCTATGCGGCGTATATTTACCTAACCTGGTAAATAGGGTGTACAAAACTGTATAGTATTATTCAGGTCACCACATAATTACTTGGGGCTTAACACAACCTCCTCAATACAGACAGGCTAGCCAGTTGTATTGACTAGGTTCCAGCTACCCACTCTGGGATTGTATTATAACGTCCGCATGGTCGTAATCACTAATATCAACCATTGCACTGCAATAGTAATATTAGTCAAAATAAGGATGTACAGTTGAAACTAACCCGAGAAAGCCCCGGAGTGAATGTTTCTAATTTTGTTGTTATTCAGTTTAATTTGCTCTAAGGGGCCGACAAAGTGAAGGGATCCGTTATAGAGCGTCTGCAGGGAGTTGTAGCTGAGGTCGAGGTAGTTGAGCTGGGCCTGCTGGGAGAAGGTGTCGTCGGGGAGGAAAAACATGTCCGTGTTGCTGAAGACTATCCTCTCCAGGTTGGGACTGTCGTAGAACACCTGATGAAAGAGGGAAGTAAAGTGGGTAATGTTAAGGGGGGTCACCGGCTTTTTTTTTTATCTCTATCTCCTTTTCTCTCTTTCCCTGGCTTGTATCCATTCGGCCCCATTCAGCCAACTGTTTTAAGACTTTTATCTCCATCCAGGTGTAAATTTCTTCCTGGCGAGCGATAGCGAGTCAGCATTGTATTGAGAAATCCGGCTTCGCCGGAGAAATTTTTCCATCGAAATTGTACAAATTTAGCTTGCTGTCAAAACAAAAATATATAGATGCTGGCTCGCTACCGCTCGCCAGGAAAATATTGCACCTGAATGGGGGTAAACGTCTTAAAACAGTAGGCTGAATGGGGCCGAATGGATACAAGCCAAAGAGAGAGGGAGATAAAGAGAAAAACAAGCGAGGTGGGCCCCCTTAATGAAAGACACGATGTCGACATACAGTAAATAGTGCATTGTATTTTTCAATCACATACGACACAAATTCCAATCATACTTTTAATTACATAAGGAAGCTCTGAAATGTAACAGTTGTATACGGTTAGTGGATGATAGGCTCTGGTGTATAGAGATCGTTCATAGGAGTAAGTCCCGCACTGACATTGAACCAGAAATCTGCATAATCAGCTACTCTATATGTAATGATAATTGTACCGTGAAGACTATTGTTCGTAAAATTAATGAAGTACAGTAAAGGAACCTATTTATAACGTGCATATAATTTACTATAATCACAGACACATCTGACAGAATGGCATTAACAACCCAGTAGAATAGAATTGGCTGCAATTAAAATAAATGAGTGCGATACATGCAATTAGTATCCTACTTCTAAAACGAATGACAATGTGTGAGATACCTATATCATAAACATAATGGAATAATAACACACTAAGCAATACATGAATATCGAGTAAAACACACAATGCTGCGAATACAACACTGAAAAATTAATTTCACATATTAATATACATTATATTGTAAAACACGAAGGATTCGGCTCATTTTGCTTCAGGTGTAAAGAGAGCACACCGGAAGAGGGTTCATGATGAGCCTTAACTGTCATGTCTCTACATTATGTACTGTATATACATGTATATTTTGCTTTGTTTAGCGTATAGGTTTAATTTTCCTTCATGAATACCAATTTGACCAAGTAAACCCACCTGTGAGTAAAAGGTGATTCTGGGGTTGTGTGTGATCTCCAGCAGAGTCATGCTTGGGGATCGCAGGTCGGACATATGGTGGATAGAGTTATTGTCCAGCTTCAGGCTCGTGAAAACAGGGCAATCCGCCAGCATGTCGAAGGGAAAAGAAATGAGGGGTGCGTTTTCCAATATGTCTATGGTTTCCAAGATCGGGTAGGACATAATGAACGCATCCTTATCTATGGATACCAGGTCGGTGTGCTTGATCTGAATGTTGGCAAACGAAGCGTTGTTGAATGCAGCTCGCGTGAGGTTTGTTATGGGCACGCGAGCTTCAGTATCTTCCTTAACCATGATCAAATTTCTAAAATTATTGAATGGAAAGTAAGCTTGAAACGCCGCCGCTAACTGGTCTTCATTTTCCACCTCGGAGCAGTCCATGTCGATAACTAAGGCGTCCGTGTCTTCGGTGCAGATACATGGTGCTATATGGTCCTTTTCCGGACATGGCCAGTCTGCTCTTGGCTGAGGGTGTTGTTTGCTGGTGGAGGATGCCCCGGCCAGGAGAGCCAAAGGTAACAAGAACAGCAGCAGCGTACCAGCCATGACACAGAAGCTCCGGGGGTCTGAGGGGGACTGCTGCACCACGTATGCCATGACAATCTGCACCCTGTAGCAAGTGATAAGAGACCACAATAGTGTTATTCATTCCAATACTGTATTGAGCTCTCTTCAGTAATATATAATACGGCTAGCCGTTTTCATTCAGCTTAGTAAGGCCTTCTTGAATAAAACGCAATCATTGTAAAAAACTTCTTGAATTAAAAGTTATTATTTGTTTCTGTATCTATTCCCTCAGTTTCAAAGCGAATAATGCATTAGTTTTAGCTACTCGTATATGAGTCAACTTAGAGAGGACCTAATGGAGTTAAGGGGTACTATTTCAATTTATAAAGTTTATTGAAAGATGAATTTAGCTTTCTAGTTTAGCTGTACCGCCGAACAAATGCTTTTGGCTCAGAAATAACTTGCAGAGTTTCAACTGACACAAATAATAGTATACAGTAGACGGGTCATAAATAATAGTATACAGTAGACGGGTCATAAATAATAGTATACAGTAGACGGGTCATAAATAATAGTATACAGTAGACGGGTCATAAATAATAGTATACAGTAGACGGGTCATAAATAATAGTATACAGTAGACGGGTCATAAATAATAGTATACAGTAGACGGGTCATAAATAATAGTATACAGTAGACGGGTCATAAATAATAGTATACAGTAGACGGGTCATAAATAATAGTATACAGTAGACGGGTCATAAATAAATATAAATGTATACAGTAGACGGGTCATAAATAATAGTATACAGTAGACGGGTCATAAATAATAGTATACAGTAGACGGGTCATAAATAATAGTATACAGTAGACGGGTCATAAATAATATCACAATGTACCCGGTAGGCCTACAGCACCTTACTGATTCATATTCAGGTTTCTTAATTACTGGACGTATTTTTAGTGTGTTCCCTAGACCTCTATCAAAATTAGAAATTCACCCCCTTCGAGATAAATTTGTACGATAAATGTGCCGGCCGATAACCGACTTTTCCTTAATTACAGGCTCGCTATTGCTTGCCAAGAAAAATATCGACACCCAAATGGAACGAAAAGGTCTTGATATTGGCAAAAGAATGGGGTTAAAGGTTTGAAAATCGCCAAACTAATGGAACAAACGTCTTCAAATCTCAAAACTGATGAGGCTAAGCATGAAGGAGAAGGGGGTCCTAAAATAAGCAAAGAAAACTCCCCTTAACAATGAATTTTCTTATATTATGAGGCCAAATATAACATTTGTAGCAGCTAGATAAAAGCTATTGAACGTATTAAACAAATAGAAGGTGCGTTACCTCTTCATTCAAAACAGTTCGCATCACGTCCCCCCTTTCCCTCCTATACTCCATTTATTTTAAACTGGCGAAAGGTTTACTCCATTAGCAGCGGATTCCTCGCTATTTAGTGGAACATAGGAAACTACTGTTTTTGTATAGGCCTACTATTAAAGCCACATTTTCATTCAAAGCAACACCTTTGAAGAACTGAGTAACTAACCCTTTGAGGATCATGACGCGTTTTGATACTTTTCTGGCTATCATTAGACGATTATATTCAGCTTAGGTTTTTTTTTTTTTGGGGGGGGGGGCTAAAAAGTTAATGGAGATAGTATATACCCCTTTAATTCACAGATATCCTTCCTAAATTGCATAACATCTTCTAATGATAACCAAAATAAAATGTACAAAATGCGTCTTAGATCCTCAAGGGGCTAAGATGGCGACAAGTCTAATTATCATCAGCTATATATATAAAAAAAAAAAATATATCTATTAGGAGAAATACATGAGAAAATCCCACGCTATCTCCACATGACGGTGAGGGCGCCAGCAGCGGTCTGTTAAGGGGGAGGTACTCGCTTTTTCTGGACCCCCTTTTCCCTCATGTTTAGTCCCATTAGTTTTAAGACGTTCGTTCACTAGTTTGGCGATTTTGAGACCTGTCACCCATTACTTAGTCAACATTAAGACTTTTCGTGCCATTTAGGTGTCGATTTTTTCCTGGTGAGCGATAGCGAGCCTGTCATTTTTGAAGGAATCGGCCTTCGGCCGGGACATTTTTCTACCGAAAAATGTACAAATATATTTTGAAATGGGGTCTAGGGGGTGTATTTTTAAGCTTGATGGAGGTCTAAGGAGGAAACTCAACATTAAATAAATATATGAATAAATAGCCCCCCCAAGACAAGCACAACCCCTAAAGTGCCTAAACTCTTTCAGTATACGAGGACGCGTTGCTTAACCCCTTCTGTACCGGCGATGTATTTTTTATATTATTTTAGCTATGTTTAGACGATTTTGAGCAGTTTAAGAAGAATCTGTGGTAGTCAAAGAGTTCATTGAAATAGTTCTAAGCCTGTTAATTGGTGGAGGGGAAATGATCACTCTCAATTTAGATATGAAAATAATAATAATAATACTAATAATAATAATAATCCCTAGATATGAAGACACGACGGCGGTGGCGCCAGGGGTCTGAGTGTGTCAAGGTAAACACTGTATAATATTTATAGTTTATAGTTATATATTACTCTCATACACAACTAAATGATTAAATAGTATTCTACACTTTTAATAAATTGCACACAAATGACAAATTGGTCAAGAAAATAATTATCAAACAGACATTGCTATTATGTCAAATGATGTCTGCACTAACTCTCCTCCCTCACTCAGAATTTTACATAATTGTATGAATAACAAATATATTATGGGGAATAGTCTGTTTGTTAATTATTTATTTATTAATACATTTATTTTATATAGTTTCCTCGCTAGACCTCCCTCAAGCTTAAAACATGGCACGAATAGTCTTAATAATGACAAAGACATGGCGCGAAAGGACCTAAAAATTAGCCTAATGAATGGGAAGAACGTCTCAATAATCTCAAAACTAATGGGGCTAAGCATGAGAGAGAGAAGGTGGCCGAGAGAAAACACCCTCTCAAACGATTCAATTGTTTGTTTTAATTTAACTTAATTAACTGTATTTCAGTTATCGAAGCTTTATTGATAACAAGAAACCGAGATAGATATTGGTGAGGCGACGTGCAGAATTTTCGTTGACTTTAAGGGGAGGCAGACCGTTTTTCTGGACCCCCTTCTCCCTAATGTTTAGCCCCACTATTTTTGATATTATAAGACATTCGGCCCATTAGTTTGGCGATTTAAACACCCTTCGCCCCATTTCGTTGTCAATTTTAAGACCTTTCGTGCCATTTAGGTGTCGATTTTTTCCTGGCAAGTGATAGAGAGCCTGCAATTTTAAGAGGAACCGGCCTTCGGCCGGGAAATTTTTCTACCGAAAAATGTACAAATTTATCTTGAAGGGGGTCTAGGGGGGTGTTTTTCTAAGCTTGATGGAGGTCTAGGGAGGAAACTAAAGCAATATATGAATACATGAATTAATAGACCAAACAAACGGTCAGTCTCCCCTTAAGATATGTGTACACCATTCTGCATATGACATTATGAAAAGTAGGGTGTTCCTATAGGGGTGTTACCTTTTTTTTTTTTTTTTTTTTTTTTCACTAGACCTCCATCGTGCTTTAAAATACACCCCGAGAACCCAGGTTGAGATAAATTTGTAAATTTCCCGGCTAAAGGCAGTAGTTCTTCCTAAATTACAGGCTCGGTATCGCTCGCCAGGAAAAAAATCGACACCTAAATGGCATGAAGGGTCTTAAAATTGACAAAGAAATACGGCGAAACGTCTAAAAAGCACTCAACTAATGGGGCAAATGTCTTAAAAGTCCCAAATCTATAGGAGCTAAGCAAGAGGGAGAAGGGGGTCCAGGATAAACACACCCAATTATACACGAGACATGAAACACATAGCATATAACACCCTTGTTCGTCCAACACTGGAGTACTGCGCCGCAGTTTGGGATCCATACACACAATCTAACATTAACACACTTGACAAAATTAACACCAAGGCAGCCAGGTTCATCACACACAACTACACGCAAACCCCAGGCATCACAACCCGTATCAAAAATCAAATAAACATGGAAACCCTTAAGAGGAGATATCCACTGGAGGGATTTTTTTCTTGACCCCTTTCTCCCTCATGTTTAGCCCCATTGCTTTTCTAATTTTAAGACGTTCGCCCCATTATTTTGACGATTTTAAGAACTTTCGACCCATTTCTGTCAATTTTAAGACCTTTCGTGCCATTTAGGTGTCGATTTTATCCTGGCGAGCGATAGCGAGCCTGTTATTTAAGAGGAACCGGCTTTCAGCCGGGAAATTTTTCTACCGAAAAATGTACAAATTTATCTTGAAAGGGACTCAAGGGGGTGTAATTTTAAGCTTGATGGAGGTCTAGGGAACAAACTAAATACCTCCCCTTAACACACGAAGACTCAGGCACAGGCTCACAGTAATGTATACAATCACACACAATTATATTGACATTGAAAAACATGTATACCTACACAACTCAAACACCCGCAACACTCGTAACACACACTCTCATAAGTACCAAATATACCACACTAATACTGTCTTCTACAAACACTCATTCTTTCCACGAACCATACGGGATTAGAACAGTCTCCCAGAAGATACAATAAATAGCTCTACACTACGCACATTCAAACACAGAATAAACGAACATTTCGCCCACATCACACACACGCCATAAACCCTCCACTTAGCTCCCCCCATCCTATATCCTGACCCCCCCCCCCCAACCTCCACCCTAATACCCTTATATGTGTGATATGCCCAAGTCCAGCGCGCTATACACATTATCAATCGAGATCGAGACCCCTTTAACCCGTTCAGTACCGGTGACGTTCTTTTGATTATATTATGGCAACTATTAGACGATTATATTCAGCTTAGGAAGGACCTCTAGCAATAATGTTTCAAACTATCTCAAACCAACCCTTTTACCTATCACAGATCCTTCCTATGCTGCATAATATCGTCTAAATATAGCTAAAATAAAATAGAACACACGTCGCTGGTACTCAAAGGGTTAACTAAAATAACAACAGAGGAAAAGTAGATCTGGTCTTATCACCTTTGATCTTGATCCAACATTTTAGGGAGCTTAAGGGGGCCCACCTCGCTTTTTTTTCTCTCTCTCCCTCTCTCTTTGGCTTGCATCCATTCGGCCCCATTCAGCCTACTGTTTTAAGACGTTTACCCCCATCCATCTGTCAATATTTTCCTGGTGGGCGGTAGCGAGCCAGCATATATATATTTTTGCTTTGAGAGCAAGCTAAATTTTTAAATTTTTCGATAGAAAAATGTCTCCGGTGAAGCCAGATTTCTCCATACAATGCTGGCTCGCTATCGCTCGCCAGGAAGATATCGACACCTGGATGAGGATAAACGTCTTAAAACAGTTGGCTGAATGGGGCCGAATGGATGAATGGGCCAGAGAAAGAGAGAAAAGGAGAGAAAGCACAAAAAACAGGTGACCCCCTTAAGGTGTCTATTCGCTGTGCGTAGGCGAGAAATCATGACCTCTATCCTTTGTAACTCAAAAAGGGCTGGAACAAATAGGCTGTACATTTCCACATCTATTCCTTGACTGACCCTTCCTAAATGATAGAAATATTAGCTCGATTACTCTAGTCGTTTTTGAGTTACAGGGGTTTGAGGTCATGATTTTTCGCCTAGTTACAGCTAATATACTTGTAGTAGTTTCAATTATTATTAATGGGGGCTTTGATACTTTTTTTGTTCATTAGTCTTTTTTTATATATACAGTAGGCCTATTTATTTATTTATTTATTTATTTATATTTATATATATATATATATATATATATATTCTTCAGATTGCTCTCTAGATTCCTTTCAAGCCAAGAAATCGCCCTCCAGGCCTACTTCAAGATAAATTTGTATAATTTTTGGTAGAAAAATGTATCGAACCACGGCTGATTTATTTTGATTAGTGGACTCACTATCGCTAGCATGTAAAGAAGATGAGACCAGAATGGAGTGAAACGGCTATTAATCGCCGAACTAATGACGCAAAACGTCTTAACATCGTCAATCTAATTCTGAGGGGGCAGAATTTAGCAGAACAGAGGGAACTTGAAAGACGACTACCGAATTCGATACTAATTACACGTGGGGGTGGGGGGGGGGGGGGGTTTCTTGGACCCCTTCTCCCTCAGGCTTAGCCCTATTTGTGTTAAGATTTTAAGTCATTCGCCCCATTTCTTTGCCGACATTAAGACCTTTCGTGCCATGTAGGTGTCAATTTGTTCCTGGCGAGCGATAGTGAGCCTGTATTTTAATAGGAACTTGCCTTCTGTCGGGACATTTTGCTACCAAATAATGTACACATATAAAGCTTGATAGAGATCATAGAGGTCTTGGGAGAAAACTACCCCCCTCCCCCAGCTTAAGGTGTATTTCTAGAGTAGAAATCATAAATTAGATATCCATTGAGGCCGATCTAGTTGTAACAATAAAGGCATTGCACATCGAATATTTAAAATATAACAAAATATATATGTATATACTGCATGTATATAATTGTACAATATAATCAGGTTATTATTAACACATATCATTAAACACTGATTTGCCTGGCAATCATGAAAATATGTCTTAAACTTTGCTTGATTTATCATTATGCTTCAGTGCTAGTTCCAGTACTATAATAGTCTTAGGATTATCTAATTAATTATATGTATGTTGGTTAGTGTGGAGCAGGGGTAGCGTATGGAACTCACAAGCCACATATAAAGTCACATAACAAATAGTGTAGAACGATGAATAAACGTAGCCAAAGTAAATGCATTCATTCAAAATAAAATATGTTTTCCCAACTTTATAGGACTTTATTAATTACTGATAGAATATATTTTATATCATAATTAAATTGTGCAGATATACAGTACGTGGATATCATTGAAACCATAGGAGTACACTATATAAATGAAAACAAATCTATGCGGACATAAATACAACAAGGATATAACTAAACAACTGTATCAGGTAATCAGTTAAAAATAGTACAGCATATTGGGAGTATCTGAAAATAGTACAGCATATTGGGAGTATCTGAAAATAGTACAGCATATTGGGAGTATCTGAAAAAGAGGTGCCACACAACCGAATTTTTTGTCGTCATTTCGATAGAAAAATCATTCCGATAGTATTTCTGTAATATTTTGATTTGGTGCGGAAACTAAGCAGATAATATATAATTTGGTGACATAATTCTTGTACAAGTTTAATTCATCAGTTGGCAGACAAAAGTTGCTGATAAAAGGTAAGAACGTTCGTTTGATATCGAATCGTGTCATGTGCCATTTCCTTGTAAAGCAAAACATTTGATTTGGCATGTATACATATTTCGTGTGAAACAATAATACTTGATTCTCTGAATATAAACACACTGTATACTTCTACCGATCAATTATATAACGTTATTGGATAATATAGAAAACCTATAGGATGTTCACCTAACTACTACCACAAATAAATGTCATTATATATAAGTAATAACTTCACCATCTGCTTTTCTTTTGATGCCTTGAAGGGTATATCTCTAATAGACCTATATCAAGCTAACACAAAAAAGAAAAAAAGAAAAGAAAAAGAAACAAGAACAAAAAACTTCGAGATAAATTTGTACATTTGTTCAGTAGAAAAATGTCCCGTCTAAAGGCCGGTTCATCTTAAACTAAAGGTTAGCGATCGCTCTCCAGGACAAAATCGACACCTAAATGGCACGAAAGATCTTAATATTGACAAAGAAATGGGGCAAATGTCTAAAAACTCCAAACTAATGGGGCTTAATATGAGGGAGAAGAGCGTCCGGAAAATATTAGCCTTAACCCATACAGTACCAGAGACGTCTTTTGCATACTATTCTGGCAGCTACTAGACGATTTCATTCAGTTTAGGAAGGACCTCTAGCAATTATAAGGCATCAACCTATCTCACTTAACCCTTTTTTTTACTACCATAGATCCTTCCCAAGCTGTGTAATATCGTCTAAATATAGCTAGAATAAACAATAACACACGTCGCTGGTACTCAAAGGGTTAAGGGGAGATTTCCACTTAAGGGACTTTTTTCTTGACCCCTTTCTCCCTCATGTCTAGCCCCATTGCTTTTGAGATTTTAAGACGTTTGCCCCATTAGTTTGGTGATTTTAAGAATTTCCGCCCCATTCTGTCAATTTTAAGACCTTTCGTGCCATTTAGGTGTCGATTTTATCCTGGCGAGTGATAGCGAGCCTGTAATTTAAGAGTAACCAGCCTTCGGCCGGGAAATTTTTCTACCGAAAAATGTACAAATTTATCTTGAAAGGGGGTCAAAGGGGTGAAATTTTAAGATTGCTGAAGGAGTAGGAAACAAACTAAAAACCTCCCCTTAAGGCGGTATAGTCGGGTTTTCTGGCCCCCCTTCTCACTCATACTTACTCACATTAGTTTTCAGATTTTAAGACGTTTAGCCCATTAGTTTGGCGATTTTAAGACCTTAGTTTGGCGATTTTAAGGACTTAGTTTGGCGATTTTAAGACCTTTCACCCCATTTCTTTCTCAATATGAAGACCTTTCGTGCCATCTAGGTGTTGATTTTTTCTGGGCGAGCGATAGCGAGCCTGTAATTTAGGAGAGGACATGTTTCTGCCAAAAAAAAAAAAAAAAAAATACAAATTTATCTAGAAAAGAGATCTTGGGGATTTATTTTTACCTTGATGGTGGTCTAGGGAGGAAACTAAATTAACTAATTAAATAAATCAATCAATCAATCAATAATAATAATAAATACCCCTTTCCCCTTTCAGGAGGTTTGGTTCGGGAAAAGAAGTCAATATATTCCTGGTGAACGATAGCGAGACTGCAATTAGGAGAAGCCAACATATGCAGTATATTTCCACCAAGACATGTATTAACCCCTTGTGTACCGGGGACGTCTTTTTTTATTTGATTTCAGCAATATTTAGACGATTTTATGAAGCTTAGGAAGAATATGTGGTAGGTAAAAGGATTCATTGAAACAGTCTGTCACCTGTTAATGGGTAGACGTCCTTCCTAAGCCGAATAAAATCGTCTATTGGTTGCCAGAATATAATGTAAAGGACGTCACCGGTACAGAAGGGGTTAAAGGAGGCCTGACGAGGGGAGGGGGGTGTTTTTTAACTTGAAATTAACTCTCTGAAGATTATGACGCATTTTGGCAGTATAATGTGGCTATCATTAGACGATTTTATGCTGTTGAGGAAAGATCTGGCGCAATAAACCCTCTGACTTCCATATAGCCTTCCTAATCTGAATAAAATCGTCTAATGTAAACCAGAAGACAGAAAATGCGTAATCGGATCTTGAAAGGGTTAAGTGAAGGAGAACTGGTTAGGGCAGAATGTATTTACGCACGGTTTTAGGGCTCAAGGGGAGGGCAGTTAGCAACGAGGAAATCTTTATTAATATCGTGTATGTCCGAGTCAGTATTGCTACACCGGGCGCCTGTGGCCAGTGTGTCCATGTGTTCGTCGTTCATTACCATCCACAGCAGGTTACACTCACACACGATCGGGTTATCTGCAGGACAAATAAATAAATTAACACACGATCAGGTTATCTGCAGGACAAATAAATAAATTAACACGATCGATCGGGTTATCTGCAGGAGGAAAAATATATTAACACACGATCGGGTTATCTGCAGGAGAAAAATTAAATTAATTAACACACGATCGGGTTATCTGCAGTAGGAAAGATATATCAATAATACTAAATCAAGTCCGCTGCCGATACCTAGTGCGACATTGACTCTAGTTCCGGTAGCATATAATATAGGTGTGGTGGAGTAGTCTTAAATGGTACAGTACTTTACTAGTCAATTCCCGAGTTCAAATCCGGATGTGTCAGTGGGAAGATATTATTGCTGTACTTGGTTTTAGTACACTACCACAAAACCTACGCCATGAAAACATACCCTCGCCGTTTCCAGTATAAATTAGCATTGTATGAATATTCCATGCTCGAAATATGCAATGAGAGAGAGAGAGAGAGAGAGTTGTCAGAGGTTGTGGGATGAAACAGCAAGACAATGGCGATGCGGTTACGTGACGTCGAAGCTACAGTACACTCGACTAAAAAACAATCTTTACACTGGTGAGCTGTAAATAATCTAGTGTGAACGGAATGAATCGGGTGAAACCTACGTCTTTGAGGTATTATAATTAAATTTAGACCCACTTCCAGAATGTTTAGAGCGTTAGTGTAAATATTGTTTTTTGGTCGAGTGTACATCTGGCCATGAGGGAACAAAAAGGTTCCATTGGTTTACGAAAGTAAGACTACAAACACGTCGGCTGCAACACTAGTCTGTCTCATTGTATCACTCGTAATATGGAGTACTGACCTCCTGACTTTTTGTGTTGAGCAATCGAACCTACATGCATATGTCCAGAGGCAGAGTTGGAGCATAAACAAAATATACTATTTGGTTGTCTGGAGGAGGGATGCAAAATCAACGATACTGAGTTAACTTGGATCCTGAAACTTGCTGCTCTATCAACTCTTCTTACACTCTGTCTGTCTGTCTGTATGTATGTCTGTATGTATGTATGTATGTACGTATGTATATACTCAGAAACATACCCTGTAGCTTTGGGTGGCCGACTCGAGGCAGAGCTCGAACAGAAGTAACGACATATAATATAAAATATAATTCACACACATCTAAGTCATCCAGGAGAAGACCCAGAGACCAGGACCATTTGGGGTCCCCAGCATAAGACTCCCAGGTTCCAGAAATCCCGGAGTAGTTCCAGTCTCAGCAGGCAGACACGCAGTGGAACGCACCACAATGCCCACCCACATCACTTCCAGTCATGGCCCTTTATATATACACCGGGTCCCCGGGAAGGAAGTATAATAAATCAACGCTCCGAATCAACTTTTTCTGTATTGCTATTATATATCGTATCTTCTAATACTCACACAATAGCGGGTTGTCTGGAAGAGGGAAACAAATCGATGAAATTGAATCGGCTTTGTTCTTGGTATTTATTGCTGTATCGACTCTTAACATTGCATAATTCTGGTATTTTTCAAATGTGATAAAAAGTATGCTTAGGCAGTTAATGATGGGATTCCTTTTACGTATCTTACTGGAGTGATATTTATAAACGATACCGTTTTGGGGAAGCACAAGAGTTACCCAGCAACTTCTTTTAGGCCATGATATACTGATATGCTGTAGTATTCTACAGCATATCAGTATATCATGGCCTAACTATACTCAAATAATTCATTTATTTATCTGGTCTGATATGAGATTTTGAGAAAATATATCCCCAGAACTTTGGTAGCCTCAATCTACTTTAATTGGCGAGTTTGAAGTCTTTATCTCAATATTTACTTCCTGAAAAATTAATATAACCCCCCCTCTCTCTGCACCTGGCATTGTGCGGGAAGGTCATATAGATTACATAAAGCAATGTTTGTTAATGTACGGCTGATACAGTTCTGATGAGTGAAAATGAGTAGGAGTTAAAGGGTAAAGGGTTAAAGGGTAATTATGTTTGGAACAGTGTGTGAAAAACAGAACCTGAAGGTAGGCCTAAATGGCAATGCGGGGAAGAGTAAGGTCTTGGTTTTTGAAAGGTGTGCAGTTACAGAGTGTGAGGTGAAGTTTTACGGTCAGGTTATGGCGGATGTCAGCTCATTTATGTATTTGGACAGGGTGTTGAGTAAATATGGAAGTATGGAGGATGATTTGTGGGAGAGGGTGCAACAGAGGAAGAAAGTATTAGGAATGCTGAAAGCAATAGTATGGCTGATTAGCATGGAAATACAAAAATCCTTGCATGATAGTGTGGTAATCCTGACATTGATGTACGGGAATGAAACATGAACATTGTTGGAGAGACACAAATCTAGAGTAACAGAGGTAGAAATGAGTTACTTGAGAAGTGTATGTGGGGTTACATGGAGGGATAGGCTAGACAGACGAATGAAGCGGCACGAGAGCGGTGTGGTGTGAATGTGGATGTGCTGGAAAGTGTGAAAAAGAATACCTTCAGATGTGAGGACATATTCACCCTCAGACAGGATTCTAGAACAAGAGGACACACCAAGAAGATCTACAAACCAAGAACCAGCAACAGAAAAAAAAAATAACTTTCTGCTGCAGAGTAGTGAATTGTTGGAATGATCTACCAGTACATGTGGTTGCCTCAGAATCTGTAACAAAATTTGAAAACAGGGTGGATCAAACGTGGCATAACCAAGAAATAACATTTAATTACAAAGAACACATACAAAGAGCAAATAACACACCGACCACCACCCCGGTACTGGCTAGTAAATTTGATATAAAGCTGGAGACACAGGCTGAATAAGCGTCTTCCAGATCATCGTCTGTGAGTATCTGTCAGTGTACGAAAGTGAGGTGGAAGCATGGAGTTGGGAGGTAGGTTATAGCCTATGCGTAAAAGTAGTGTCGGGTGGGAGGAGGGGCGTTGGATGATGGGGGACAGATGGGGGATTCATTCGTGGCTACCCCTTCATGGATCATGTCGTCTGCCAATAGATAGCTAAACTAGCTTCTGTTGTAGGTATTGGATAATGGCAAATATTTTATTTTAGTATGCCATTACATACATAAAAGAAAACTATTGTAATATAAGAAAACGTATATTTATATGCCTAACTTATATATTAATTCAATTCAATTGTACACCCACAAGAAGTTCACTCGGCAAAATGCAACCAAAAACTCAAACAAATAATAGTTAACAAAATATATAATCATAATGGGTAGAATGATTTGAAACTTGGGTGGGAAGGGGCTATTGAAGTGTCAAAATTGCAGCCACATCCCACTAATGAAAAATGGGACCAAGTACATGTACGATCAAGCCGTGAGAACACTTAGCCGCACTCACCCTCCGATTTCACTCAGGGGGATCCTCCTGGGCGAGACTCTAGGCATCTGCCCGACCCATACCAAGTATCCTATCGCATGATTGGCCGACTTGGCTCAACCATTAGTTCCGTGGTCTTCCCCTGGGCCTCCTCCATGCAGGGTACCATGAACAAAACAAATAAATGCTCGCTAGGGTAACAATATCTAACAATTTATCGTTTGCTTAGTTAATTACAATAAATCAATCTAGCTGTGTATTTTAGGGTGAACAAAACAGTGATCATTAACATATATATTTATATATATATTTTTTGGTTCGGTTCATAGGTATAGGTAGCAGTAGAATTTAGTCTTGCATAATTTGTTTAATCACTCAATTAAGGTTTCAAGTAGCATTAAGGGGAGGTGTGGCGGAGTGGTCTTGCCACTGGACTGGTAATCCAATGAACCCGGGTTCGAATCCCAATATGTCAATGGGAAGATATTATTGGGATGGAATTTGTGCTGTACCTAGAGTATCAGTGCATTACCACAACACACCGAAATGCCAAAAAAATACCCTCATTGTTCCCTGATTAAATAGCATTGTATGAATATTCCCATATTCAAAAATATGCTACAGAGGGGCAATGCCTAGTGAGTTAATTGCTCAATAGGTGGCGTTCTGAGAGTGAGGGTCCGAGTGAGACTGTGAAGCACAGAGGCGCCCCGGGGGCGGCTTCAGAGATGGGATTGCTTAGAGCCGTGAAGCTTCGCATGTCTCACTCCCTAGACTGGAGCAAGACCTCACGGGCCTCACCGTGTTCAGCGGTAGAGTGAAAAGGCTATCAGCCTATGCCCGAGAGGGAGTAGTTGGAATATAGAAAAAAAAAAAAAAAAAATTATAAGCAACATAAATCACTACTTAAATTTTACTTGAAGAATCAAAACGTGTTCCCATCATTACATATTGAACATTTACATTGAACATTATGAGAAAATAAGTAAGTCATGCTCCACACGTTCTCTATCTATAGCAAGAGGAAGGCATTGCTAGAATGTATACTTCATCTCATCTTATAATTATAATGTAATCACCTGTTTAATTACTTCAAAGTAAAAGAGGAACTAGGGTTCTTTCTCAAGAAAATCTGAAAGAAAATTTGTACCAATCTTTCATGTATAATTTTGTTCTTATTGAAATTCAATAGCATTTTTTAACATATATTTTCTTGTCTTGGGCAACAAGTAGGCAGTCGGAATTACTTTAATTCCTCACAACAGTTCAAGTGAAGGCATACCGTCAATGCACAGGAATGTCTGAAAAACAATTTGGAGGCACACTTACAGTAGGCTGTGATACGCCAAAGAAACTATTTTTAGAAACTACTAGAGCCATACAGATCAAATTACTGGGATTCATGAGTTAACACTCATCGTCTTGTATATATCATAAGCAAGTGTCCGGTATGCCTGACCACGACTGTACCTCAACATTCTAATACAAATATGAAAACAGTGTTGGAAAATACGACTCCAACAATTTATCTTCTAAGAGTTAACTTGATGATAACTAACCATCAAAGACGAAGTTGGATTCCGAGGGCGTGACAGACTTGAAGACGTGTTCCCATGAGTCTCGGGGCAGGTCGGTGAGTTGGTTGTGCTGCATCCAGAGCATCGTCCCCTCCTTCAGTCCTGTCACGGGGGGAGAAGGGCATTGTCACACGGAGAAAACAGAGATTAATTATTATTGGATTGTTGTTATTCTCAATTTTCTCTATTTGTCTTGATATTTTCTTATTTTTTAAGTATTATCACAGGGAAAACCTCCTCCTTGCACAGGGAGAAGGGTATTGTCACGCGGTGCAAAGAGAGATTAATAATTATTGGACTGCTGGTATTCTCATTTTTCTCTATTTCCCCTCTATAAAAGTATTCTCACAGGCAAAACCTCCTCCTTAATATGAATACAACTCTTCTCCATCCAGGTTGGGGGAAAATTGACCAGTTGTGAGTTTCAGGCTTAATTTATGAAATTTGGAATTGTAAAAACGAAACTTAGCAGAAATGCAATTACAATAATGCGAACTTATGCCTAATAAAAAAGTTGAATTTGGCTCTATGTATATTTCATATATGCACTACAACTGTATTATGGATGATATTATTGTTAGCATCGTTTTTAACACCAATGACCCCAAAATGAAATTAATGAAAGCATATGATTCTCCCAAGATTCGAATCTGGGATATCTCGTGCAAAACTTACACGCTCTAACCATTATACCATCATTAAGATAATGTAGGTGTCGAAAGCTCCAACTTCCTTCTAGAACGAAACTCGCGCGAGTGGCAATTCATATGAGCATTGTTATTGCGTTTCTCTCATGTCTGTCTTCCCTCATCTTTAGACATACTCCAGGACAAACATTCTAAACCGTTCTCCCCATTCACACCTCTCCTCATAGCTCCACGTAGCAATTAGTTTTTTTTAAGTTTTTATTTTTTCTGGACTTCTTTCTTGTTCATGTTTAGCTTCATTTGTTTTGACATTTTATGACGTTCGCCCCATTAGTTTGGCGATATTATTAACTTTCCTTCCATTTCTTTTGTCAATTATAAGACCTTTCGTGCCATATACTGTAGGTGTTGATATTTACTTAGCGAGCCTGCAATTTATGAAGAACCGGCCCCGGGACATTTTTCTACCGAATAATTTGTAATTAATTTAGAATGACCAGAGCATAAATATTAACTAAACCCACAAAATTTGCATTAAACTGTTTAATAGTAGAGCATAAATTATGCGATAAAGATGTGATAATTTATAAGTAAATAAATGTTCAATATATACGGTTGAAGTCATTGTTAGTTGCCAATATCTTAACAAAATAGCTTCATTAACATATAAATATTAGTAAGATTTATCGTCTAGAAGTAGGATTCTTAATTGTATTCATGTTTTTTAAGAAGTATTATTTACAAATAACTTCATGAAACTGCATTATTTATTTGTTAACATTCCCATGTGAATTTTTTTATGTTAATGAATCCCAGGTTTAACGAGTAGAAATATAACTTGTATACTGACCTTTAATTGCATCTTTCTCGACGTGGAAAATTTGGTTGGCATCAAGCTTGACTTGTTGAAGGACGGCATCGGGATGAAAGTGGAGGGACCCGTTGTAAAGAACCTGCAAGTTGTTGTAGGACAGGTCGAGGTACCAGAGACGGGCCTGGCTGGAAAATGTATCTGCGGTTATATGTAGGCGGTTGATGTCGTTCAGTATTAGAACTTCCAGATTAGGGAGCTCGTAGAAGGCCTGATCGCTAAACTGGAGGTCGGCATTATAAGAGATCTGCAGGTAAGTTAGGCTGTCAGAGACTAGGTCCGACATGTGGCCTATTCTGTTCCTGAACACTCGCAGGTCAGTCAACAACGGACAGTCAACTAACATATCAAATGGGAAGGTGGTAAGATAGCTGTCAGTCACGATCAGGGTTTCCAGACGATCCATGGACTTGTAGAAAGCATCAAATTCAATGTTTTCAAGCGTAGTGCAACTTATTCGTATGTTGGCAAACGTAGCATTCTTGAAGGTATCCTTAGTTAGCGTGGTGATATTAATCCTAGCTTCTGTAGTATTAGCAAGCATAGTGAAGTTCTGGAAATTATGGAAAGGAAAGTATGCATTGAACACTCTCTGCAAATCCTCTTCATCTTTCACTTTCGAACAGTCCAGATAGAGACCCTGCAAAGGATCTAAAACTTCGCAGGTACATGGTTTTATATCTTCGACATTAGGGCAAGGGTACTGAGCCAGGACCAATACTGATGAGGCCTGGATGAGAAGGGCAGCCTGGAGGAGCAGCTTCATTACTGACATTGTTGACAGCTGCTGACAGTCTGGTGTCTACTGACCTACCCTGGGGCTCGCACCTTCACTCAGTATTTGATAAGGGAGAGGCATGGAGCTGCCAGATACTGTATATGCTGATAGACTTAAGCCAGTATCACACATAAGTTGTATGGTTGATTATATATGATTAACATTTTCCCAGCAATATTTCTGAGATCCTTTGCACTGGCATCGGGAACTCGACTGAAGATAAATTAATTTAGGATAGTTATTTAGAATGTTTACCTCATAGCCTGCCAGACAGGTGTTGAGGGTAAAAATTGAGAACAAAATCACTTAGTAATAGACTTGAAATGTTTTGTTTTTATTTATTTGTATATTTGTATTGTATGTATTTATTAATTAATTAATTTTTACAGTGTATGCACATATCTTGTTGAAGTAAAAATATGCATCTCAAAGTAACTAAGTTCTTTCATATATTGAGTGCATGAATCATATAATCATAATCTCAATGTGAATCTATGATTATTGACTCATATTATGTCAAAGATAACTATTACTATCTATCTATCTATCTATATGCTCAGGTCCAATCCCCATTTTGGGGTTAGCCGACTCAAGACAGAGCAAGAACAGGGAAAACACAAAAACAACATAAAACAACTGGGAGAAGACCCAGAGACCAGGGTCACTAAGGTCGCTCCAACACTCCCCTGGCCCCCGACCACCCGGAGAGGTTCCGATCTCGGCAGGCAGACATGCAGCGGAGCCAAAGCTACAAGCCCTCCCACCACACTTCCAGGCGCACCCTTCATATTAATCGTCTCCCCGGGCCAGGTGCCTGATGGACTATTATCTAGTCCAACTTGCGCCCGACCCCTTACCCCAAATGACCATGTGTTCACTCAACTATTCACAAGCATTCTCCATTCACTCCTGTCCACCACCACTTCCCCTGCCTGATCTATAGTCATTCCTCTATCATCCAAAGCCTTTCTTACACAGTCTCTCCATCTCAATGGGGGTCTTCCTGCCCTTCTATCTCCCCTTGTACCTGACTCACATATTCTCTTTGTAAGCCTTTCATCTCCCATTCGTTCAACATGACCATACCAGCTCAGCACCCTTCTGTCCACTCTGGCTGACAAATGTTCCTGCTGCCCCACTCTCCTACGTATCTCTTCATTCCTCAATCTGTCTCTACGAGTAACTCCACACATACTCCTCAAGCAGCTCATCTCCATCACATCCAGCCCTCTTTTCTCCTTCTTCTTCAGAGCCCATGTCTCAGCCCCATACATCACTGTTGGCACAACAATTCCTTGAGACACTGCACTTTTTACTTTCACTCCGAGATTTCTCGTCCTCCACATACTTCCCATTGCTCCGAAAACCTTCCTTCCTTCACACACTCTCTGTTTTACCTCTACTTCCACTCCTGCTTATCGTTCCTCCTAGATATTTAAAACACTCTACTTGTTCCAATATTTCCCCATCCAGCCTCACATCTAGATTCACCCTATGCTCTCCCCTATTACACACCATTACTTTACTTTTATTGACGTTAACCTTCAGTTTCCTCCTTCCACAAAATAAAAAAATACAGTTACAAAATAAGATAAATTATATATAATAATCATTATATTAACGAACGCGTTCCCTCGCCCCTATCTCTGTCTCGTTTTTTTGGTAGATTTATTTAAGGGGAGAAGGATACCAGGCCCCCCGCCCCCGATCCCCTTTAGCCGACTTCTACGTCTCGCCGGAGAAAAGCGGTGGTGGAAATTTCTCACCCCTCCACCACAGAGGAGGCTACCTGCACCAGAAAGTGGCGGGCGTTGGGGTCGCTGCATCCCTACGCCATATAACTATTACGATACAGTAAAATTGCGGGGCTTAATCTAACCTGCGGTTGGCTGCGGTGCTCATCACCGTGACATTGTGCTTTGGAGCTAGAAGGGTGTAGCTTGGGTGAGCTACCCATCCTGGTACACAGGGGCTACTGCATATTATTCAGGTTACCACAGTTTACTGCCCCGGATGGGACGTCACAAATGTCCACTAATTCCAGGTCCCTATTTACTGCTAGGTGAACAGAGGCTTAGCGTGTAAGGAGACTGCCCATCAGAGACCTGCCTGGGAATTGACATGGGACCTTTCGATAGTGAGCCAAATCCACTACCATTGCGCCACTGATCACGCTGGTAGGTATCAGTAATATACATTCTCTCCTTCGATAAATGAAGATCATGAATATTGACTTAACATATTGCATTAAATATATACTTGTTGTGTACGTAAAAACACGACTTCAAACCTATTCTATTCGATTTTATTCGTGCTGTAGAGTAAAATGCAAACACAGTACACACACAAACGAACACATACACTCTTAATGATTATTTTACCATTTACGAGCAATGTATTTTAGTTTGCCTCCTAGGCTAGCAAAACCTCCTTCCCAGGCTTCCTTCAAACTAAAAAAAAAACCCATCCAGACCTCCTTCACGCTAAATATGTACATTTTTAGATAGAAACATTTCCTAGCCGAAGGCCAATTTCTTCTAACAATCGACACCTGAATAGGATGAAGCGCATTATTATCAACGAAATAATGGGGTGAAACGTCTTAAAATCTTCCAACTAATGGAGTGAAACAGGACCAACTAGGGTTAAGTGTATCGTTGTCAGTAAAGTGCTCCTCCTGACCTCCAAAACATATGCAGTCAGGGAAGAAAAACCCTTTGTCGGTATTCTGTTTAACCCTTTCAAGGTACGATGATGCGTTACTCTTCTGTTTTCTGGTTATAATTAGATGCGTTCTTTCAGATTAGGAAGGGTATATGAAAAGGGTAATGCATATCTCGATTAACTCTTTGTTAGTTAAGATAGTCTTTAACCTTCCCATTCCCACAGATCCTTCCTAAGCTGTATAAAGTCATCTAATAATAGCCAGAATATACTGTCAAAACTTGACATATTCCTCAAACAAGTAATTATTATATTTGACGACATAAACATTGCCGCCGATACAATAAACACTTTTATAACCACATGGGTATAACGTTCTTCAATATATTTGTGTTCACTTAAGGGAAGGTTTCTAGTGTGTTGGTTAGACCTCCATCAAGCTTAAAATTACACCCCTTTGAGACCCTTTCAAGATAAATTTGTACATTTTTCGGTCGAAAAATGTCCCGGCTGAAAGCCGGTTCCTCTTAAATTACAGGCTCGCTATCGCTCGCCAGGATAAAATCGACACCTAAATGGCACGAAAGGTCTTAAAATTGACAGAAATGGGGCGAAAGTTATTAAAATCGCCAAACTAATGGGGCAAACGTCTTACAATCTCAAAAGCAATGGGGCTAAACATGAGGGAGAAGGAAGTTCGAAAAAGAATCCCTCAAGTGGAAACCTCCCCTTAAGAGAGTGTAGCGATGTAACTGATTTTATCTCAAATTAAATATAACAAAATCAGAGTATCATTAAAATTCTCAAACTTAATGACAGTTCTGTTAAATGTAGCTGTATATATAGAAAGTATATGATATACAACCAAAGGTTCTTTCACCAGATATATATAGACATATACTTTTAATTTTACTTAATTTCTTCAATAGACGATGGCGTCATTCTGATATGCTTATGGCTAACATTAAACGATTTTATGGAGCGTTGTACTGATCTCTGGACATCAATAAATTATTTTTCTTTAGACACTTGAGAAAGTTGTGTAATGGTAGCCATAATAATATAAATGAATGTATCATCGTAACTGAAAAGGTTGAAGATCTGATAATCAAAATTTATGTTTTTGATTAAAATACATGCAATATTTTTTTTTTTTTTTTTTTTTTTTTTTTAAGAGACAATGAACGGAGGAAGGAAAAACACAGATAAAACAAAAAGGTCCATGTGCCTAAAGGCATCCTCCATTCATAAAATGTTTGTAACAACTGGATTTAAACATTTGTAGATTGTAAGTTTGTGGAAAGCAATTCGAGGGAAGTGAATTCCAAAGAGTAGTAGCTCTGGGGATAAATGAATTCTGATAAGCAGAAGTTCTGCATAGTGGAGGAGAAAGTGTAAATTCATGGGCGCTCTCAGCTGCCCTAGTTCTACGGGGAAAGATGTGGAGAGGCGGCACAATTGAAGCAAGTTCCTCGGAACAATTGCTGTGAAAATATCTGTAGAATAATGCAAGGGATGCAACGTTTCTTCGTATGGATAATGTAGGAAGGTCCTGTGTGATTGCAGGGTTATTGATTAATCTAATAGCTTTATTTTGAATTTTGTCCAACTGCCTCAATGCAACCACTCCACTTCCACCCCACAGAGGTGAACAGTAATCCATCTGAGAACGCACATGACTTTTATATATCACGGCCAACTGCTCGTCAGTGAAGAATTCTCGAACTCTGTACAGGAGTCCCAGTTTTTTAGAGGCATTCTTAGCAATGCTTCTAACATAATGTGTCCAGCTCAAGTTAGTAGTTAATGTTACACCGAGAATGTCAATACTAGGGGAAGTGGGAATATTTACATCATTAAAAAATATATGGGAGTCAGTGAGATTCTGTCGGTTAGAAAATTGAATGTACTTGGTTTTCTGTGCATTAAAGGAAACTAGATTCTTTTGTCCCATCCATTAATTCTAGAAAGGTCCTGGTTCAGAGAAATTGCAGTGTTTTTTTTGAATTATAAGATCGGGTTGGGTGAAAGAATTGGTAAATGTGAAGGAACTGTGGAGTGTTGAGTCATCTGCGTAGGAATGTATTGGATTATGAGTGGTAGATATGAGATCATTGATATGAATGAGGAACAGAATTGGGGCCAAAACTGATCCCTGGGGAACACCAGCATTTATTGAGTGAAATTGAGAATAAAGGCCATCTACCATTACACGTATTTTTCTGTTATGAAGATAAGAAGAAATTAGTGGAACTAATGATGCAAGGCCGTAGTGTGACATCTTCGACAATAAGGATTGATGCCAGACTCTATCAAATGCCTTTGATATATCCAGTGCTATTGTATGTGTTTCACCATGTTGGTCTGTAGCTTGGTTGATCTGATGCGTAAGAAGGCATAGCATGTCTGCAGTTGATCGACATCGTCTAAAACCATATTGCCTATCACTGATTAATTTATTATTCTCAAGATGCTTAATTATGTGATTATTTAATATAATTTCAAAGACTTTACCAAGAGTGGAAGTTATAGCTATTGGTCTGTAGTTTGATGGATCTGAAGAGGCACCTTTTTTAGGAACTGGATGGATGTTTGCTTCTTTCCAGGGTACTGGGAAGCATGAGGTATGAGTACACAGACGGAAAAATTTTGCCAATACAGGAGCGAGCACCAAGGAGCAATTCTTAAGTACTATTGGAGGAATTTCATCTGGACCAGGAGCCTTATCTACCGAGAGATTCTGCAAAATAGTTTTGACATGTCTGGTGTGGATCTTAAGTGAGGGAATTTCAGGCGAATTAAAATTAAGTACAGGGACATCTTGATTTATTTCATCTAAGGTTGAGTTGGTGGAGAAAATATCCGCAAGAAGGTTAGCTTTTCCTCGTGGGTCACTTACAAGATTGCCAGTCGGAGATTTTAATGGTGGAATGGATGAAGCAGTAGTGAAGTTGGATTTAAATGAGTTAAGAGTAGACATATAACTTCTATGATTATCTTATTTGCAACTTATTATTATAGATATGTTTTCAAACAGTACTTGCTAATGAAATCGCAATGTTTGAAACTTCTCAGTATCTTGGGAAACTAGCCGAAGTGAGGCAGAACAAGCAATTGTTGAAAGGGAACGTCTGGTGGCAGCTGATGACCCGGGAGAGCTGGTAACAGACGTATTTGCAACGAGTTTCACAACTCTATCTAATCCTCCTGTGCTGTAAAACTTTTCCCATGAATGTATAATACAGCGACGTCTTTCTCCGTGGCATTGCGGGGTGTTGGTGCCTTGGCCAAGAACATGACTGGCTTAGAGATATGTAATTACATCTCCTCTGACTTAGCGTACAGTCAGTTAGGGATCAAAGTAACTCTTACCCTCAAATAGTAATACAAAACATACTTTAGTCAATAGTAGCAAGATTTTATTCCGACGTTCCTAATTGAAATGTGCCTGCCAAAGTTGGTTCTGTGTTGTTGGGGGGTAAAATAAATACAAAGAAAGCCAATAGCTTTCCTTTACAAGCTTATTGCATGTATGCTCCTAATCAATAACTTACAATATCAATGTATACACATTTTCATAAACATCAATTGTATCAATGGATATAATGACGATTTTCGTTGGCCTTATTCGTCGGTCCTCGGTCCCCGGCCACTGTGTGGCCTTTCTTTAATATCATTAGTTCTCAGCAGTCCCCACATTTCTCATTGTCAATCGGGAATTCCTGTTAGCGTAAGATAGGTTTCCTCTGAACTGACATTGCGCAGACAGGTTTCCCATCTTTAGGGACTCTCTAAGCTACAGTCCAGGATCACCAAGTTCTAGTGGTCTCGAAATGTGGCCACAAACTATTCATGTGTATCTCCGTGGCTTTTAATGCTTGTGACCATCTGGTCCTCTTGGGGAACTTTCCTAGATCCTGTCTAATCCTTGTTTTGGTTTATCGTCCTCCTAAGAGCTGCTTAATCTCCACTCAGGCTCCTGGGTTTCACGTGCTGTCTCTCAATCTATATTAATACCTAGAAAAAGTTAGGGAACCAGAGGTCATAAAAACGACCCCTGATATATAGCGAGTCAGTCTTTTAGGCTTCCTGGTCTGGCCCATCAAACGGAGTCATTTGGCTTAGCACATCAGTCAACTCGGTACCTGTCATGGAGAGTGTATGGCAAAGTCACCAGGACCCATGCACATTGAAATGTGTCTGACCACCTAACCCAACTTCTCTTTCTAGAGTTGGTTTTGATTGTGCAAATGACTCACAACTCCAAAGACTCCCTTCCAGATTCAATCTTTGGCAGGGTCCCTTTGAGTCAGGTCTTGGAACATTCAAAACCTTTCAACTGATGAGTGATTGCACTTTCTGCCTGGTGAGTTTCAAAGGATAAGGCTTGACATGCTGGATTTTTCTGAGCTGAGAAATCAGCTGAATAGATTAAATGTTATGGCAAGACACATTCTCTTGTTGTTTATATGGTTATGTGACAGTGACATTTAACATCGTCTTGTAGAAGCAAAATCCTTTAGTACCATATGCCTCTGCATGATCATGGGCTACTCTTTGTAACTGATTTGAAATATATTAGTTATACAGACTATATGCGCCAACTTCAGGTGCATGCGACAATATTGGAAAATATTCCTGAGTTGAGGAGACCTAGGCGAAAATTATTTGACTCACGACTGAAGTAAGATTATATAATGTCGATAGCTACTTGGAATGGACTGAGATGCAGCCTGGAGCCTCAGAAGGTAAGTGCACTGTGGCAATGTTATCTTACACGTTCAGAATTTGAATGCAGAGTACCCTTTGGTTTTGGTTCTATTCTTTATAGAATCAAGGTATATCTGACATGGAGTAGCTTTATCCTTTGAAGATTCATTATAAATACAGTATTATTTATATATATATATATATATATATATATATATATATATATATATATATATATATATATATACTGTATATATATATATATATATATACAGGGTGTCCCAGGAGGAAAGGTCATTACTTTGGGAAATGATAAAACAAGATATAAGCGTCATTTGTTTTATAATAAAACGTCCAAATCTCAAACATTATAAAGATATTGAATGTTTTATGTAGTGTCCTCACCCACATCACTGTAATGGACTCTTCCATGTCAAATAGTTTACAACTGGTCCAAAGAGAGCTATTATGTCTCTATAATTTTGGAACTTACATAATTATCATAACTTTATAATAGCATGGTAAAATAATTGCAGTTAGATTGAAGTGTGGTAGGCACTAGGACAGCTAGGTCACCCTTATGGGGAAATACATAGGAAAATACTACTTTCAACATGCAATATCTCAATACTGGTTGATATTTGGAATGTCTTACAGTATATAACATTTTAGGCTTAGAATACCTTGTTTTACCATTTCCCAAAGTTATGACCTTTCCTCCTGGGACACCCTGCATATATATATATATATATATATATATATATATATATGTATCTGAATAATATATATATATATAATATATATATATTATATATATACAGTAGGGTCTCACATAAAACGAGTTTATGGTCGATAAACGAGGGCGTTTTATGCGATTTCGTTTTATGTGAACACAGCATTTTGGTGGCGCAATATCGTCAATGTTCACTGTAAGCGAAAATTTTCGTACAAAGCGAACGACATTTCGTACGTTTTGTACGATATTTCGGCGCTCTATATGAAAACTCCTCGGATTTGCCCCACTGGCGGCGGACTCGTTTTATGTGATCACATTCGTTCTGATCGAAAATTAAATATTAATATTTTAGGTCGATGGTAGCTCTAACGCTTGAATAGGTGTGGTGACTAAAACATATGGTGACAATTAGGGAGGGTAAACTACAGTATAAGTATGCGTGAGAATGGATGCTTTTGGGTCAGACCAACCAAGGTACACTCACGCGTACTAAAAGTTGCTCAGGGATGGGTCCTTCCTTCCCCTACTCCACCCTGGGCAGGTAGAAGGGGGGGGGGGGGGAGTCGTTTCCAAGTCTACCCCCACCTTCCTCCCCCAAACTATCACCAACTCCCCCACCTTCCTTCTCTAGCTGGCAGTTACTGATTAACAACGATTGCGCTCATGTATTGCAAATTATGGTTAAACCATCATTGCACATGCTTATAATGGCCAACATTTAAAATTTATTAGGAATTTATTAATATAATATACTGTATAATTGTATTCTCAAAATGAGTCTTTATGCACAACGTGGGCTACAAGAATCTCGGTTGTAGTGCTCTGCTTCTCTCTCTCTCTCTTAACACGCAGACTACGAGGTCAGTTCATTCAAGTTTTTAAAAATATGTAATGGATTTGATGTGCATCAATGCAAAATGCTTAGCCTTGTTATGAATACAATACGCAACCATGGCTGGCAGTTAGAATTGGAAAGGTTCAGCACTAGTATTTGTGGAAACTGTTTCCCATTTAAGATATGTTCTACCTGGAGCAAACTTTCCTCAGAAGTTGTAAACATTTCCTCAGTTGAGCAGTTCAAGAAGACAGTAGATAGTATTTTGCACACTCTGTAAGGAAACGTGCACTGAAAAATGTCTCTCCTTCTACTTCTAATATTTCCCCGAAATGGACCGGAAGGTCTTTGAGATGCTAACTATTCCTTGTCACTCCTTGTAACTCTCTCATTGCACACACTTTCTACAACCAAGATTTAGCGGGTCTGAATGTGGTATACTTCCCTTCATTAGTGTGTGTGATGAATGTTGCCTGCATTCGATACACATAGGAGAGTTGATGGTAAAACTGTCAATTAATCCTATTTCTTATTTGGGGGTTTGTAGAAGTGAGAGGCTGGGATCACAGATAGAGACAGAGAAGGGGAAAGTGAGAAGGCGAATACTCAAACCTTACTAAAAGTTAACACCAACTTTTATAGTAATTTGTATCGAGTTTTACATTTACTTGATTGAAAAAAAAAGTGCATAGGCCACATAGAATTAACCCCTTCCGTACCGATGACGTAGTTTTAACTTTATTTTGGCAACTATTAGACGATTTTAGTCAGTTAAAACAGGGCCTCCAGCAATAAACAGGCTTCAATCTATCTTATTTAACCCTTTTTACTACCTCAGATCCTTCTTAAAATGCACAAAATCGTCTAAATATAGCAAGAATAAATAAAAAAAAATAAAAAACGTCGCCGGTACAGAAGGGGTTAAATGCAAACCGTATGAATAAATGGGAGAAACTGATTCCAATGATAAACGATACAATCAATAACAGTCGCAACGCTATTCCAGCCTATCTTTGCCTGTAGTCCTTCCTTTTATGATATAAAAGCCACTGTGTAAGTAATTTGAGAACCTAGGAATAAATCGTAGAGGGCACGTTGATGTGTATTGCAATAATGGCGAACATAATATCCTGAATACTGTATGAGATTGGATTTAATTACGGTATTATTATATTGAAATCACATTAAGTAATGATCGTAGAAAGTAGTGCAATGAGAGAGAGAGAGAGAGAGAGAAAGAGAAAGAGAGAGAGCGAGAGAGAGAGAGAAAGAGAGAAAGAGAGAGAGAGAGAGAGAGAGAGAGAGAGAGAGAGAAGAGAGAGGAGATGAGAGAGAGAGAGAGAGAGAGAGAGAGAGAGAGAGAGAGAGAGAGAGAGAGAGATCCACGACAGCCGAGATTCGTGTAACCCACGTTGTGTATAGAGACTCATTTTGAGAATACAATTATACAGTATATTGTATGTATAAATTCCTAATAAATGTTAAATGCCGGCCGTTGTAAGCGTGTGTAACGGTGGTTTGACAATAATGTGCACTACATGAGCGCAATCGTCGCTAATCACTAACTGCCAGCTAGAGAAGGAAGGTGGGGGATAGTTTGGGGGAGGAAGGTGGGGATAGACTTGGACCCGACTCCCTCCTACCGCCTGCCCAGGGTGGAGTAGGGGAAGGAAGGGCCCACCCCTGAGCAACTTTTAGTACGCGTGAGTGTACATATGGGCTACGACAATCAGCACATACTGACACCCCAATACACTTCTCAGCGAATCTTCCAAAAACACCACCCTGTCGGTAAGTTAAGGGGAGATGGGTAGTTTTTCTAGATCCCCTTCTCCCCTCATGTTTAGCCCCATTAGATTTCAAATTTCAAGATAGTATTCCGGCCATCGGCCAGGACACTTTTCTACCGAAAAATGTACAAATTAATCTAGAAGGGGGATCTAATGGATGTTTTTTTGTTTTAAAGTTTGATGGAAGTCTAGGGAGGAAACTAGAAAAATAATTAATAAATTTAAAAAATCCACCAAAAGTGAACCACGGTCTCAAGGCGAGACCGTGATAAGTGCCCGCCGGAGCTCTTATTTTATGCCCCGCTCGTTAGTTAAGGACTCTTCAGCGTAATGATATGCAAATGGAGCATCATGCGGCGGCAGGCGCGGCAAACTGTATCAGGCAGTATCATAATTATCCTTCATTGCCAATTATTAAACAATGTCATCTCTGCCGAACGAAATTTGCGGAGATAATGTAATCGCCGTTGTCTGTTTGTCAGTCCGTCTATTAGTTGTATGCCTGTATTTTGTCAACAGGATTTCTCAAACACAAATGAACGGATTTAAATGATACTACGTTGGTCCTTCATCTTTTAGTAGCATAGAAAATATTACGTTTTGACCAATATCTGATGAACCACGCAGCCTCCCAAATATATCCCATAACAATACTATCAGTGATACATACTGGTTACCTTACCAAAAAAAAAAAAAAAAAATATATATATATATATATATATATATATATATATATACGGATATATATAATTATATATAATATATATATATATATATATATATATATATATATATATATATATATATATATATATATATGTGTATATATAAAACGTTGCAACGATAGGATGATCTGAATTGGTTGTTTAGTGACATAACTCCTAAAATGTAACTCATTAACGAAATTGGGTGGCATTTTGTGACACATGTATACATCGGGTAGCAAGATAATATTGGACAATTCATCATCTTGGACCAAGATGACTAACGACTTAATTCCATTGCTTCGGAGCCCTTCAATGCAATTGAAGTGAGGGTGTTCAGCGATGTTTTTAAAAGTTTATTCGAGCTATGTTTAGACGATTTTGTGTAGTTTAGGAAGGATTTGTGGTAGCGAAAAGGGTTAAGTGAGATAATTCAAAGCCTATTAATCCTAGAGGCCTTTTGTAAACTTAATAAAATCATTTGATGGTAGCCAGAATAAAATGAAAAGTGCGTCACACCGGTACATACCGGTATGGGGGGGGGGGGGTTGATACCTCACAATGTCGATATCGTACGGTGGATCACTCTTCGCTCAAATGGAACCCCTCTCCTTCGTGTTTAGCCCCATCAGTTTTGAAATTATAAGACGTTTACCCAATTAGTTTGGCAATTTTAAGAAATTTCACTTCAATCCTTTGTCATGTATAAGACCTTACGTGTCATTTAGGTGTCGATATTTTCCTGGCGAGCAATAACGAGCTTGCAATTTAGGAGGAACTGGCCTTCGGCCGGGACATCTTTCTACTCCAAAAAAATGTACAAAATAATCTCGAAGGCGATCTTGGGTGTATTTGTTTAAGTTGATGGAGGTCTAGGGAGCTACGTAAAAACATTCCCTTAACATTAAATGAGTATTATTTAACCCACGAAAATCGTATTATAGTTAGTAGGTTGAATGCTACCGTAATTAACTCTCAGTGCAATGAAGCCTTATTTCCTTGGGTTCTGGTTATTGTTAGGCGATTATAGATTATTAGTTCAGGAAAATCCGGTCGTAGTCAAATGCATAAGGTTCGAAACACATCCAAATGTACCTGCTTGCCTTAAGGGGAGGTTTTTGTTTTTTCTGGACGCCCTTCTTCATTATTTCCCGGCATGCGATAGCGAGCCTGTAATTTAGGCTTAACCGCCTTCAGCCTGGCATTTTGGACTGAAAAATTTATAATTATATCTCTGAGGGGGTTCCTGGGGTGCTTTGAAGCTTGACGGTCTAGGAAGAACACCATAAAATAAGCTGTTGATTTGAGTTCTTCGTATCCAATTCCACCGAATGTAGCTTGCAATTTTCATTCAATTCCGTTAGTTTTAATGCATTTTACAGTCAAAATGATATTAAAATTTTACTTAAGCTCTCAGTTTGGGTCATGCAAACATCACCAATTTGTGTGTGTAATCCTTAGGTAGTAATTACTACGTCAGCGAGTATCATGGAGATCGACCAACCGCTTCTCAGGGATAAAGTTGTATCTATTTATGTATTTTTTTGTTTTATTTATTTCTATTTCTGTATTTAATGATATTTGAGTATTTATCTTGTGTATTTATTAATTTTTATATATATTTTAATTTCTATTATATTTTATATTTAGCCCTTTTTTTTGGGGGGGGGGGGCATCAAATATTGACCAATAGCTGATCGTTTCTAAAGTGGTACCAAATGAAGATACTGATGTAAATTCATCCATATCCCACCTCTTTTATTATATTCATCCTGTTTACAAACAGATAACAAACACACAACCAGACAGCGACGATTGCATAGTTTCCGCAAACGTGGATTGGTAGAGACAATGCACAATAAGATGAGTAGGCCCAGATCCATATACCTATCACTTACTTATGTGACGGAGATAAAAATAACCTTGTTGACGAGGTATTAAGGGGAGATGGGCGAATTTATTTGCTTATTATTATATATTTTTTATGTTTTTTAGTTTCCTCCCTAGACCTTCATCAACCTGTAAAAAACACCCCCTAGACCCTACAAGATAAATTTGTAAATTTTTCGGTAGAAAAATGTCCCGGCAAAAGGGCGGTTAGTCTTAAAATTATGGGCTCGCTATCGCTCACCAAGAAAAAATCAACACCTAAATGGCACGAAAAGTGTTAATATTGACACAGAAATGGGGCGTAAAGTCTTAAAATCGCCAAACTAATGGGCCAAACGTTTTAAAATCGAAAATCCAATGACTCTAAACACGAGGGAGAAGGGGACCAGAAAAACTAGCCCATCCCCCCCCCCCCCTTGACATGACGAGTACCTGTCCCTCTATCAGCGCCCTGGCCACCTGTTGTCTCCCACCACCCACCGACCTCGAGTCCAACCCAGAGAAGATAACACACTGCAAAACATTGACAATTATTGCTACGAATCATTAACCCCTTCTGTACCGGCGACGTCTTTCTCATTTGATTTCAGCAACATTTAGACGATTTGATGAAGCTTAGGAAGGATATATGGTAGCTAAAAGCATGAATTGAGATAGTTTGCAGCCTTATAATGGGTAGACGTCCTTCTTAAGCTGATAACATCGTCTAATATTTGCCAGAACAGAATAAAAAGTACATCACCGGTACAGAAGGGGTTATCAAATGTACTCAATACTCAGGGTCATGCCTAGGGTTATTAGACACATCAAATTAATAAAATGATTCCATGAAGTTTTTGATCTGTGATGATGTTACTGTGCCCAGTTTGTGTTCGATACAATATAGATAATGTAATTAATCAATTTCACTTCCAACACCAAACACCTTCCAATGAAATTAATGACAAAATGTGATCCTCTCGTGATTCGAACCTGGGATATCACATACAGATCTTAAACACTCTAACCATTACACTACCAAGACAGGGTGCAGTCAGTACATAAGGCAACATTTATGTACTGTAAATACCCTACCTGTACGTGATTCGCGTACAAACACATCGAGTAATGATATAATTTTGTCAAAGGTACAGAATACATTATAATGAAGAATAGTTAATTAATTACAGGGTCTATAATGTATCTAAGTTTCAGCTGACTACTTAAAGAAGTTTTTTTTTAAATGTAGTTATGAAAGAACAAAAAATAACAATACAGTCAAAGATAATGTTTCGTGACGTTTTCTGTTAACTTTCTCTCTCTCTCTCCCTCTCTCACACACACACACACGCCTAGAGTTCTAAAGGAAGCTAAGGATGAGCTCTCCAAACCACTGACATTACTATTCAATAAATCCTTGCAGTCTGGAACTATGCCCGATCAGTGGAAACTAGCCAACGTAACACCGATATTCAAAAAAGGCAGCAAATCCCTACCCAGTAACTATCGTCCAATTAGCTTAACCTCAGTTGTATGTAAAATGCTAGAAACGGTCATACGAGACAGACTCGTAAATCACTTAGAGGAAAATAACATACTTAAAGATACTCAACACGGCTTTCGTAAAAAACGTTCCTGTTTAACAAACCTCTTAGACTTCTTCCACGATATCCTCAACCTCTACGATGAGAGTAAAGCTGTAGATATTATATACCTTGATTTTCAAAAGGCCTTTGACAAAGTTCCCCACAAACGTTTACTGCTAAAACTAAAAGCGCATGGAATACAAGACGGTGTGTTGAAATGGATAGAAAATTGGCTCAGCGACAGAAAGCAAAGAGTAGTCATAAACGGTAAGTCATCTAAATGGACCAATGTAAGTAGCGGGGTACCCCAGGGATCGGTACTAGGACCAATTCTCTTTCTAATTTACATCAACGACATAGATGAGGGTCTCACCTGTACAATCTCAAAATTTGCTGACGATACAAAAATTGCAAATAGCGTACTCTCAAAAGAACAAGTTGACGATATGCAACACAATCTAGATAAATTGTCATGTTGGGCCCAAATTTGGCAAATGAGTTTCAATGCGGATAAATGTAAAGTACTACATATCGGATACCTAAATGAGAAAGCAAACTATTCGATGAATGGCACTCAGCTTAAGAATGTAAACCGAGAAACCGATCTGGGAGTAACAATATCGAGTAACCTAAAACCGAGTCAACAATGTTCAGAAGTTGTTAAGAAGGCAAACAAAATAATTGGCTTTATAGGCAGGTCATTTGAGCATAAATCCAAAGAAGTTATCCTAACCCTTTACAATTCCTTAGTCCGCCCTCTTCTGGAATACTGCGTTCAATCCTGGTGCCCTTATTACCAAAAAGATATAAACAAGCTAGAACGAGTTCAACGTAGAGTTACCAAAATGATACCTAGCCTAAAGAACAAACCATACGAAGAGCGTCTTAGAGAATTAAATCTATTTCCTTTAACCCAGCGCAGATTAAGAGGTGACTTAATTCAAGTGTTCAAAATCATCAATGGCATCGACAATATGAACTGTAGTAAGTACTTCACTATCGACCAATCTAATTACACGCGGGGAAACGGTTGCAAAATTATTGGTAAATCTTTTAACTCACACGAATCTAAGAATTTCTTCTTCAATCGAGTTGTCAACTTGTGGAATGGGCTTCCCCGAAACGTTATAGACTGCATCACCGTTGATTCATTTAAACTCCGCCTAGACAAATATCTCGCATCAAACCCGCGACTGACTGCGTTTGTAAATGAATAACTTTATTTTATCCCCCCCTCAGTTACTAACCCATCTATCCCCTACTAACTTCCTAATCCTGCCACGGACATTAGTTCCAGGGCAGTAATTCCCTTTCCAATGTTCCCTTACCCACTCTAAACCACTGTTTGGACACTTGATCCTCAGTGTTTTGGAGGACAAGCAACCTAGAAGGGTCACTAGATCTGTTGTTGCTTGATTTCCTTTGTACTCCTTTGTACTCCTTTGTACACTCTCTCTCTCTCTTTCTGTGTGTGTGTGTGTGTGTGTACTCACCTAATTATAGTATACAGGAATGGAGTTTTTAGGCTCGTATTGTCCCGCTTCCCAAGATTCTGTTATCTAATTTGGCTTTAAAAATGTGGATATTCCCCGCACCCACCACTTCATCATCCAACTGATTCCACATATTAATACTTCTATACGGAAAACTGAATTTCCTCACATCTCCTTTACATCTGCCTTTCTTTAACTTGCAACTATGTCCTCTAGTCCTCCCTTTATCTCCCTCGATAAAGTCCTCCTTTTCTATCCTTTCCAATCCCCTAACACATTTATACATCATAATCATATCCCCTCTTTCTCTTCTTTCACTTAGAGTTGGCAAGTTCAATCTCTCTAATCTCTCTTCATATGTCAGTTCTCTTAGTTCTGGAATCATCTTCGTTGCAGCTCTCTGTACTTTCTCCAACTTAATTATATGTTTTTTAAGATGGGGTGACCACACCACTGCCGCATATTCCAATTTAGGTCTCACCATTTATTTTATTATATTTACTAGCATCTCTTCATTCAAATAGTTGAATGCTATTTTTACTTTATTCAACAGGCCATAAGCTTCTCCCACTATTTTGTTAATATGGCTCTCGGGTGAAAGATCTCCCTGTATTATAATGCCCAAGTCCTTTTCTTTCTCTGAGGGGTTAATCACGCATTCTCCTAGTTTATATTCCCAATGAGGTCTTCTTTACTCACACCTCCTTCCATCACATGACATTTATCTTTGTTAAAATCTAATGTCCACATCTTGCTCCTCTGATCTATCTTATCCAGATCACTCTGTAGCTCTCTACAACTGTTTTCGTCCACTATATGTTTCATAATTTTTGCATCGTCAGCAAACATATTCATGTATGCATTTATTTCCTCTGGCATGTCATTTATATAGACCAGAAACATAATTGGGGCCAACACTGATCCCTGTGGAACTCCGCTTGTAACATCCCTCCATGTTGATAAGCTGTCTCTTATCATGGTTCTCATCTGCCTTCCCGAGAGATAGTCCTCCATCCACTTCAACAAATTACCCTGAACCCCTCCAAACTTCTTCAACTTCCATCTAAGTCTACTATGAGGAACTCTGTCAAAGGCCTTCTTTATATCAAGATACACACAGTCCGCCCATCCTTCTCTCTCGTGTAGTATATCAGATCTATCATTCTATCATAAACGCTCAGCAGATTAGTAACACATGATTTTCCCTCTCTGAATCCAAATTGTCTTACAGTAAGCAAATTATTTTCTTCCAAGTACTTTATCCATCTTCTCTTAATAATCTTCTCACACATTTTACAAACAACACTTGTCAGTGACACTGGTCTATAGTTTAGCGGCTGCTCCCTACTCCCACCTTTGTAGATTGGTACTACATTAGCCCTTTTCCAGTCTAGTGGTAATTTTCCAACTTCAACAGAGTACTTAATTATTTCATAAAAAGGTTTTACCAATTCCTAAGCACATTCTTTTAGAATCCATCATGCTATATTGTCTGGGCCCATAGATTTTCTCACATCTAGTCCCTTCATAAGTTCTAGTAGTTCCTCTGGTTGGAAGATAATATCCCCCAATTTTTCATAATTTTGGTATATAATCTCTGGTTCTAAAAATTGTTCATCCATAGCATAAACTGAATGTAATGTATTATTCATAACTTCACATATCTTCTCATCATCCTCATTAATATTGTCTCCTGTGTGTGTGTGTAATTGCCTAATTGTATTTTACAGGAGTTGAGCTAAGCTCGTGTTGTCCCGTCTCTCAGACTACTTTCATCCACTTTTTTCTTGAAAATATGGATGTTCCTTGCCCCTACCACCTCTCTCGTGTGCGTGCGTGCGTGCGTGCGTGCGTGCGTGCGTGCGTGCGTGCGTGCGTGCGTGCGTGCGTGCGTGCGTGCGTGCGTGCGTGCGTGCGCGTGCGTGTGTGTATTATTGGCAGATAAAGTCACCACTCTAGCTTCGTCTAAATTCTCAAAAGTCTTTTATCTCAAGACTCGTGAGAATGTCCCACTTGCACTACATTGCACAACATTACTTATCACGTGTGCTAGTCTCCAACAGGAAAATTATATATTATGAAAGATGAATATGTACAGCAGATGAAATGAGTAGATGAATATGTTGATACATGGAAGTAATTTTAAACAGTTGACTATATGAGTAAACAGCTCAATAGGTGGCGTTAGAGAAAGATAAGGTGTCCCACTGGTGAGAAAAGTCATGATTTTCGTCTCCGACACCAATAAATTGGCACATTCGTGACATGTCTCAACACCTCTCATGAACAATCATTTGACTCTCAAGGCCTCTCAAGGCCTCGCAAGGGCCTTCGCAAATGTTCGCAAAGTTCAAAATTTTGGACGAGGACTCACGAGGATTGCTTACCCTCGCAAGCATCGACGAGCATCGCCGAAGGGATCTGCGAGGGTATCTCTGCGATCATCTGCGACATCGCGGAGGGTTTCGCATAAAAAAACCTTTGCAACGCTGCATGGATGCTCACCGATGCTCTGCTCTCAGATGCTCCGAGAACATCGACGATGCCAAAGAGCACCTTCGGCGAGGTGGGAGAGAATGAAAAAAAAAACGAGGAGGGAGAGAAAGAGAAAACAGCGAGGTGGGCTCAATGTTTACGTTACTACGGCTTAGCCTAATTGAGCCCACCTCGCTGTTTTCTCTTTCTCTCCCTCCTCGTTTTTTTTTCACTCTTTGCCTATAATCCGTTCGGCCCCGTTCAGCCTACTGTTTTAAGACGTTTACCCCCATCCAGGTTTCAATATTTTCCTGGTGAGCGGTAGCGAGCCAACATATATATATTTTTGTTTTTGGGTCGTTTTTCTGGTCCCCTTTCTTCCTCATGGTTAACCCCATTAGTTTTCATATTTGGGGGATGGTGGGGGGAAGGTAGAAGGGTAATTGACTCGTGTTACAAATATGAAGCCGATTGGTGAGGTAGTTTCGCCATCACGGATTTTCCTTTTTTTCCTTTTCTTCGTACGTATACGCTGGAAGTGGGTGGTGGGAGGGAGGTGGGGGTGTGTTGGGGGGACGACAGAAGGGTAGGGGACTTGTCACACAAATATGGAACCGATCGGTTCAGTCGTTTCGCCGCCACATATTTTCCTTTGTTTTCTTTGTGAGGCGACCGATAGTCAGCGAGTGGGTGTGGGGAGGAGGTTGTGTTGGTGGTGGCAAGAAGCCAGAAGGGTAAGGTACATGTGGTAGAAATATGAAAGCCATAGGTGCAGTCGTTTCGCTGCTACGAATTTGTTTCGGCGAGTCCGTATATATACGGACCTGGCACTGGGCGTGACAAGACCCTAGTCCGTATATATACGGACCTGGCACTCTGGGGGTTTTAAGACGTTTACCCCATCCAGGTTTCACTACGCCGAACCATCGCTTGAATCGCCGAAGACGTCGCAGAACATACGGTGAGTTTTCTTTCATCCTCTCATGATTTCGCAAGATATTTTTGAAAATGTGACATGCCTCGCAGAGGTCATCGGCGAAACATCGCTCACTTCGCCGATAACGTCGCAGAAGGTCGGCGATTGCGTCGCCGACATCGGCGACATCTTCGCTGAGTATAATTTGTCATCTGTTTGTAACGGTCAAAATTGTGAACGTCACACGTATTCTTGCGAATTTGACAAAACTAAGTCATCGGCGACGAAAATCGTGACTTGTCTCACCAGTGGGAAAGGGGCATAAGATAGTGGCGATGCAGCTTTGAGAAGTCAGAGTTGCAACGAGGAGACCACGAGGAGACAACCAGGCATCGTAGGTCTACGACGGTAAGACCACGAATGAGTTGGTTGCAACACTCAAACTGTCTCAATGCCTCACTCGTCATCTGGAATAAGACCTCCTGACTTCACTGTGTTGAGGGGTTGTATCTATAATAATAATAATAGTTCTTAAAGCTAGCGCATGCTAAGCTAGCTAAGGATAGCTCAATAAGGCCGATTAGGCGTATTTCCATTGGGGTCCTGTACTACTACCCCATCCCTTTGCTCATGAGGGATGGTAACGACTCAGTGCTTGTGAAAAATCTTTAATGCGCCGAGCGTGGGTGCGAACCCGGGCCTTCTGGGTGGAAGTCCGAGACGCTAGTCACTACACCAAGCGAGCCGCTACAAGCCGCTTACAAGCTGTTAGATGATATCCGAAGGTAGAAGAGGAAGGAAAAAGAGGAAGTAGTTGGTGGTGAGGAAGGGAACTGCAGTAGGAGGGATATAGAAGGGGTTTGACTCAACATGCTACTGTGTATGGTTTTAATGTAGATAATTAGATTTTGGCATGCAAGGGTCGGACAGTAAACACCGTACATACAGGGAAGAAAGACAAGCCTTTAAAGGGGGGTTGGGGGTCAGCCTGCTGTCTAGGCTTCTATCAAGCTTAAAAACACCTCCACTGAGACCCAACCCCCACGATAAATCTGTACATATTTTTTGGTAGAATAAAGTCCCAGCCGTTTTCTCCTAAATTATAAGCTCGTTCGGCAGGAAACAAATTACATAAATTACATGAAAAGCCATAATATTGACGAAGGAATGGGGCAAAAGGTCTTACAATTACCAAACTAATGGGGTGAATGTCTTAAAATCTCAACACTAATGGAGCTAATCATAAGGGAGGAAGAGGTCCATAAAAAACAAAAATATCTTAAATTTAGCACAACAGTCCATCAATATGACTAGATTCCTACTGACTGCTAGATGATCAGACGCAAAAGGTGTGTTAGGAGACTTCGCAACCGTCCCATCCTGATTTAAATCGAATCCAGGTCTTGTAGACCCAAGCCGGAAATATAGCATTACTTTGTAAGTTGTGTAATATTGACTAAATTGCTGTTTTTTCTTTTTATGCCTCAACCCCGAGACTGTAGGCTATCAGTAGTTTACAACTCTTGCGAGGCCCCAAAATTATTGACTACATCTTCAAGGTGTTGGTTGCTTCCTTTCGGCCACACTTGATGACGACACCTTATCTATACACGTCACTTATTTTTTATGTAAGTGAGGGAGACACAAGGCAGAACTGCCTGTGGCGAGTGCCTCCCCCAGAGTTGAAAGAGTAACAGGGCCAAAATGCCTGGACACACGGAGTTTGAAGCAATTTAAGTCATAGGAAGAGGACAAGACTGATTCTGGGAGAGAGTTCCAGAGCTCAGCTGTTGAATAGAAGACAAATTGAGAATAACGTTTCACTCTTGGGTTGGAGAGTTGCACAGAGTATGGGTGGGATTGTGTTACAAGACGGGTGCTACGTGCTCTACGAAGAGGGGGTGGTATACACCGAGAACTCTAAGGAACACTGATTATTGTAATAGCGGTAGAATAGTGAGAGATGCAACATTGCGGCAAAGAGAGAGAGTCTGCAGAGAATTGGCGAGTGGATGCGAGTTAATGAGACGGAAGGCTTTCTTTTTTACTTTGTCTAGAAGTGCTGTGTGAGAGGATCTTCCCCACACCTGTGAACAATACTCGATACATGGATGCACTGTACCATTGCACAGAGCAAGAAGCTGCGCAGGGGAAAAGAATCCCTGGAGGCAGTTGACCACACCCAGCTTCTGGGAAGCTGTTTTAGCAAGAGTGGTAATATGATCTTTCCAAGAGAGACACCAAGAGACACCAAGAATATTAAGAGAAGATGAAGGGTTAATTTGTATGTTGTTGAAGAGTAGGTCATAGTTTTCTGTAAGGGGGCGACGAGTAGACAGATGGAGAAATTGAGTTTTAGAAGCATTGAAAGTAACAAGGGATTCTCTGCCCCAATTAGAGATAGTAGAGAAATCAGAAAATAGGTGCTTTATGGCCTCCTTATGTGAGGTTTGGAGAGAGCAGTTATACCGTCATTCACAGCATCCTCAAAGATAGTCAAGCGTATTCTTTGCTATAAGATAGTGATGCGATAGGGGATATTTTCTTGTTGTGTCTGTGTAACCAGATTAATTGTGTTAGAGTGGGAACGAGCAGATCATCTCAGATAAAACTCTGACGTTTGGCATGGACTCGATCTGAGGTCCATTTGGTCCGCAGTCCACCATGCTATCCACTGGGCTGTCCCTTTTGTGGTCGGTGGCACACTTGGGATCTTGTCTATACATTCATCTTCTTCACTAATGGCCCCACTTTCCAGTCTGAGACTTGTCTTTTTGTTAAATATTCCTGAGGTCCTAAATGCTTTCCACAGTAGAGAAAAGAGTGTTGCCGAGGGTGCAGGCAGGAAGGGAGGAGTAAGTCCTCTTTCCGTGGTGGGTTTGCGAACTTGTGTGTGTTGGGGCTGATTCTCGGGGTTTATATGACCCCAGTCTGGATTGTGAAGCTTTTCTGGTCTTTCTCACTGGGCCAATCAAAGGCTGTGGGGGATTATGGGTCCTGCTGTTATCCTGAGGATGTGATGATGCTCGTGGTGGTGGAGGTAGTTAGGTTTCCTTGGCACTGCATTGCCTGACCAATCCTCATCCCTTTCTTGCCCTTCTTGATCTGGGTCCTTAATTGGTCAGGTGGCTCTTGGGAATGCTGCGTGACTGTAGTTGGAGCAACATTAGGGGCGCTGAGGCGTTGTGAGGGCTTAGGAAGTGGGCAGGGTTCATGTCCAACTGTCGATCCACTTTCCGCATGTACTCTGCAATTTTTTTGTGCAGTCTTGAGTCTCGGGGCAAGTGTGTCTCTTCAGCTGGGGCGTCTCGGTCGGTGATAAGGTTGTAGGGGGCAGGGGGGTGGTTGGTGTGTTTTGAACTGGTTCTACACTACCCTCTTTTATAATATGGTCCCCGTTCTTGAACTGGTTCCATACTACCCTCTTCTATAATATGGTCCCCGTTCTTGGGATCACATTCTCACTTACACCGTTTGTATCATGAATAGGCGACTTTGCTCCCAGATGCAATTTTTTTTATGTGGCGTAGGAGGCTTCGGGATCGAATGCCGGTGGTGCTCATAGTGATGAACACCGTGACTAAGGGATATTTCAGGAACAGCTCTGGGAGTTACATCGTGGAGGTGATATGGTGTCACAGGGGGCCATCACGCAGGATGATTGTCTGGAGGGGGATCTGCTCCAAGATCATCCTGTTGAAGAAGTTCAGTACAGTGGCAGCTTTCTTGGGGTGGTGAAACATCTTCGTTGCTGTGGTTTGTAGTGATGCCCGGTGAGGTCGGGAGAGGAAGCTTATGGTCAAGACCTGATCTCTGGGTGGAATGTTGAATCGCGTGGATGGGTGGTAAATACGACCGTAGCAGGTGATTGTGGGAGTGCCACCTGAAGCGGCATCCTCTGATCCCAGGGAACTGCTTCCGGTAAGGGCTTGACTGGGGGCATACATTTGCGATAGTTGATGTAGTCAGAGAGGAATGGGTAGGAGAAGAAGTCTGGGGTAGGAGAAAAAGCCTTGGGCCGAAGTGGCCAGGCCAGATGGGGTAGGCCAGGGAGGGGGGAACCCAGTGTCTGGAGATGGGATTGGGTAGGGATGCGAGGGTGGCTGGTCCTCCTGAACTCGGTTGGGGCAGATGTGGCTGGTGTGGTCGGGACCTCTCCCGAATTAATTAAAACCAAAAACAATCTACAGCCTATTGGGCCAGGGCCTTTATAAGGTTGGAAGCTTGTAGCATGGAGAGGGCAGATTAAAGAACGAACAGGGGAAGAGGGAAAAAGGCAACATATAAATAAGGCTCGAGTAAGGAAACCTTGCAAGTGGTCAATTAAATGATGAAGCACTTTGCTTTGACAGTCCTAATTTGATGTTGCTGTTCCCCAAGCTGTCTGGCCGAACAGCCCCAAGGCCCCGAGGAAGGCCAAGGCCATAACTGAGCGCCCCCACAGAACCCTCCCTGCCTACCACAATAAAGCCTGGGTGACCGAAGCCACTCCATGGCGGGGAGCTGAGGAGGGTGCGGAAACGCCCGGGATATCAAAGCCCCACCCAGGGCTCTGTGCCCCTCAGCAATTATGAAGAGAAAGTTGAGGGGCAAAGGAAAAATGTGACGCTTTGGCTTCCAATCTGCCAACCTCTAGGCTGGCAGATTGGGAGGTCAATCCACGGAAGAGACGCCGTCACTTGAGATCTAGAAAATATATAAGTAAAAGGAACAGTCAGAGTAAGCTATGGGTATGGCAAAGATCGCTCAGTTCTCACTCTGATAGACCAGCCCATCACCACTGTCCTAATTTGTTGTCAGCCATATTTTACCTCTTGCCATTTGTTGTCAACTATCCTATTCTAATTGCCATTTGTTGATAGCCATCCTTTACCTATTGCCATTTGTTGTCAAGCATCCTTTACCTATTGCCATTTTTTGTCAGCCATCCATTATTCATTGCCATTTGTTGATAGCCATCCTTTACCTATTGCCATTCGTTGTCAGCCATAATTTACCTAATGTCATTTGTTGTCAGCTATCCTTTACCTATTGTCATTTGCTGTCAGCCATCCTTTACCTATTGTCATTTGTTGTCAGCCATGCTTTACTTATTGCCATGTGTTGTCAGTCATCCTTTGCCTATTGCCATGGGTTCTCAGCCATCCTTTACCTATTGCCATGTGTTGTCAGCCATCCTTTACCTATTGTCATTTGTTGACAGCCATCCTTTACCTATTGCCATTTGTTTTGCTCATAAGATGAATAGAATAAAATGTTTCTTGATTAAACGTTCCACTGTTTCGTGACCTAAATGTTTCAAAGCTGTCTTGAACAAAATCGAATCTTCTCCTTAATTCTGTATTATTACACATTTTCCAGCGGTTCGTTTTTTCTGTTCTAGGGTTAATGTTGGGTCACGATTTATGTCTAATTAGCCTAGAATGGAATGAAAAGGATGACTACTGTAAAGTGGTTAGGACAATTTTCCCTTTGGACGGCTGGTATGGGAGTGAACGGGTGTGGTGAAGGTTATACTGGTCCGGGCTCAAAACACCCTCCAGGCTCGGTATATTTATCTTTCCAGCTATATGTGTCGGATTTACCTTTAATTATTACATAAAGTTTCTTTCATAAAAAAGAACCCTAATATATATTTGAATTAGTTCTTATAATACTAGTCTATTAACGACTATTTCTAGACCTCCTTCTCCCTTATGTTTATCCCTATTAGTTTTGAGATATTAAGACATTCGCCCCATTAGCTTGGCGACTTTAAGATCTTTCGTGCCGTTTAGGTGTCGATCTTCTCCTGGCTTGAGGTAACCAGCCTGCAATTTAGGAGGAAACGGCCTTCGGCCGGGGCATTTCTCTACCGAAAAATGCACAAATTTATCTTGAAGGGGGTCTTGGGGAGTATTCTTATAAGTTTGATAGTGGTTTAGGAAGGAAGCTAAAACAATATATTTATAAATAACTACTCAAAACAATAACAATATATTTATAAATAACTACTCAAAACAATAAAAAAACTACCAAATTTAGGCTGCAATACTCTAACTTTAAATATAATATACTAACTACTTTCAGCAGTGTTTGTTTTTGCTTTATATTTAATGGGATCATGCAGTTGGATCAAGTTTCAATTACCATTAATTTAAGCTTCTTTTTGTCAGTTTGCCCCCTAGACTTCTATGAAGCTTTAAAGAAAACCTTGAAACCCCCTTAGAGATAAATTTGTAATATTTCGGTAGAAAAATATCTGGTTCGCTTTTGCTCGCCAGGTAAATCGACACCTAAACGACACGAAATGGGGTGAAAGGTCTTAACATTGGCAAACTAATGGAGCGAACGTTTTAAAATCTCGAAACTAATGGGGCTAAACATGAGGGAGAATGGGGTTAAGAAAAAACACTCTCCTTAAAACAACCCGGACTGACCCAAATATTGCAACAGCTGATGATTCCAATAAAGTGCTGTGCGCTGGGTTACCAAGTCTAAAACATAATAAACTACCGCTAGATCCGTTCTCAAAAGTTGCTAGAAGGCCGCTAGATAGTAAATAAATGCCTCAGCTCAGAATAATGCCACAATCTTTAGAATCTCGCTCTAAAATATCTGAAATCATTACAATGTCGCCGGGAATTATGTCGCTAGAAGAAGAAAAAAAACGCTATATTGAAGTAGAAATACCTCTATATCTAGCAGGAAAGTATCTAAATTGGCAACACTGGCTATATGAGAGAATCGGAGTATCACGCGAGAGCTTTCGTTGTAATTTTTTGATTGATACAATTTTCAAGCAACAAAGCTGAGGATCTTTTGCATTGGAATCGGAAATAAAATTAAATATAGATTAACTTGGGCGAGATAATTGACCACTTGCAAGTTTCAGCCGTCCGACTGGCTCATTTGACAGCGTGCCTGATTCCCATATTGCAGGTCTCGGGTTCGATCCCCGCTCAGATTGAAAAGTTTTTCTGGGATATAGCCGGCGGTTACCATCTCCCCATGAGCAATGGGTAATGGTCTCTGGTAGACTAAAGAAAGCCAAGCGCTTGTGAATCCTCGAAGGAGGAGATACGGGCGCTATATAAGTAACCAGAAGATTATTATTATTATTATAAGAAAGTTGGACCCGTAGACATCGCTATTAAACAAAACTGAATAATCAGTCTGTTTCTGGTGGATAAATAGAATGCCGACATTAGTTTTATGTATTTATAGATGTAAAACTAATGGAGTGCCTGGAGCGCTGCTGCATAAGGACATGAGACCTGAGCCGCACTTCGTGTGGAGAACTCGGTCTTTAAATCTATGTATGTACTACAATGGTATTTCAGTTGGTAATTCTGCAAAATATCGATGTCTACAGCTCCAACTTCCTTATATAACCAGACCCGCAAGTCTTCAATTCATATATATGTCGACCTAATAAACTGTCAATACTGACGATAAAGTTGAGGGAAAACGCGCTCCTATATTTCGATTTCAAGGGGATTTTTTTTTTTTTTTTTTAGGAAGGAGGGGGAACAAGTAGAGGGTTTGGTCAGGAAGGTAAAGTAAGACAATACGAAATATAGTAGAAGAGAAAAGGTTGGTGGGCAATTTGCTATTGTTAAATTTGAGTTACTTTAATAAGAGTTGGGGATAGGGATGTTTATTTTGTTGTGTTGTGTCTAATCATTTTAATTCAGATGTTCCTGGTGATGTTTGGCCAGGAACTTTGTTGTTGTTGATGAATGATAATAGTTGATGTTGCTTTTTCTTTTTTGGCAGTGATGTTGAGCCGAATTCTTCATTCATTTTTTTTAGATTTTTAATTTCCTTCCTAGACCTCCAACAAGATTTTAAAAAGTACCGAATAATGCACAAATCTCGAAGGGGGCTTCGAGAATTGTGCAGTGTTCTGTAGAAGAATTCCTTCCAAATTGCAGGCTCGCTATCGCTCCCCAGGAATAAAATTGACGCTTAAATGGCTCGAGAGGTCTTAAATTCGCCAAGCTAATGGGGTGATTGTCTTAAAATAAGGATAAACATGAAGGAGAAGGGAGTCCAAAAAATCCCACCTCATAGATGAGTCCGAAGTGTGTGAAGACTGATATGTGAAGTGTCTAATGATAAGCGGCGTGGGAAAACCTGCCGATTGTCTTTTACTAGGAAAACTCATCGGTGAACTTTGCTCACAATCGCGGGACTTAGACATACATTCTGCGTTTATGATTTTTGCCAATATGCTGGTAACCTTCATTGGTATCCCAGGGTTTGTTGGGGGATCAGACATTTACTTGATAGCTCGGAAATATTCGAACAAATAAGGTGGGGGTGTTTTGTTTAGATCCTCAAGCTTAGCCCTATTAGTTTTGAAATCTAAAAGACGATTAGTTTGGCGATTTTAAGACCGTTTCCCTCAGTTTCTTTTGGTCAATTATACACCTTTTGAGCCATTTAGGTGTCGATGTTTTCTTGGTGAGTGATAGCGACCCTACAATTTGGGAGGAACCAACCTTTGACCGGGAAATTTTTCTATAAAGAAGTACACATTTATCTGATTACATGCTAGATGTAGAGCTACACAAGCGTCAAAAATAAATTAATTTCTATCACATGAACTGTATGACCTGGTCTGTACTCTAAACATAATATTGTCAATACCAAAATAAAGTAATATACTGTACATTGACCTTCAGGTTAAATGCCAATAAATATAGGATATGTACGCGACGTAGTATACAGGATGATAAAATGAGCCGTGAGTAGCCTATCGCATCATAAGGTGGGTATGGTAACAACAATTGTACTGATGCACTGTTAATAATAGCATGTACCTAAATGTATATTCATTAACACATTATTCTGACTATATTCATATTCATGGACACAATTATCAACTATAAAATTAGTTAAGCTTGAGCCATGTGTCAATAATTACCCAATATTATGCCACCTGGCAGCCACTGGTGTAGCCCAATCTCACAGCTGACTGACTGCACCTAGTGAGAGGTATTTCAGTTTATCTAGTGATGGCGACCAAAATCTGTGTCTTGTTTTCTGTGGTTGTGGTGTCACTGTTTCAACCTTCGTATACAAAACAGTGTCCCTTCCATTTGGACATTGAGCCGTGCTTATGTACCAAAGACGAATATAAAAATGAATTGGACATGGACTGCTCGAGTGTGGTCGATTTAGCACAGCTGCAGCGGATTTTTCATGCCAACTTTCCTTGGCTCGATTACAGAAAATTTACCATGGTCGGAATCCCTGAACAACCAGTGCAGCTGACATACCTACCGGATGATGTTTTTGGACCAGTTACGTTCAAGGAAGTGATAATCCATCATACTAAATTGCAGCGTGTTGGAACCTATGTCTTTATAAGCTCAAATGCGACTTTAAAAGAGATAGCAATAAGTAAGAATGAGCTTATGAGCTTTCCAACCACAATTCTACCTGATCTGGTCACCTTAGAATTCCTGGACCTATCAAATAACAAGCTAGAGTTTATTCCCGACCTGCGTTCCGCCACACTACACACCCTCGACCTGTCCAACAACCCCGGCCTCTCCTTTACCCAACAGGTCTTCAAGGAGCTGCCCGTCATCATGACCATAAACCTTAACAGCTGTAGCATGCAAAACATCATGGCAAATTTATTTCTGAATAAAGGAAATCTGAGCAACCTTTATCTAGGGGAAAACTTGTTTACAACATTAGATGACGATTCTCTAACACTCACAGAAGCTATTGAAGAGATTATCCTCTCTGATAATCAGATTTCATATGTAAACAAAGATTGTTTCTCAGGTAAGATCTCATTATCACAGAGTTGGATTTGTATCTATGAACCACTCGGGTAATAGTGTCTTTGTCAATATAAAAAGTATTATTGGCGAATGTTCATGCCTCAATTCGAAAGTTATCTTATGCAACCGTTTTACGTATGTACTGTATATAAGTGTAAAGTTCTCCGTTCCGTGAATACTTGAATGGATAAATTTTACCCTCATGGCAGGCATATTGCGGGGATAACTTCTCGGTATCCTATATATCTATATATATATATATCAAAATAATATATCTAAATAATATATCTAAATAATATATCTAAATAATATATCTAAATAATATAACGAAAAGCTATAGTCTATTCGCTGTAAGTAGGCGAGAAATCATGACCTCTAACCTCTGTAACTCAAAAAACGACTAGAGTAATCGAGCTAATATTTCTACTATTTTTGAAGAGTCAGTCCAGGAATGAATGTAGAAATGTACAGCCCATTTGCTCTAGCCCTTTTTGAGTTACAGAGGATAGAGGTTATGCTTTCTCGCCTACTTACAGTGAACAGACTATAGTAATATACCTTTCTGTGTGTGCCAGGCCTGAATACCGACACGTATCTGGTGCTGCTGAACAACCAACTAAGCTCCATGCCCGAGGACGTGTGGCGGCCCATCTTCCAGGACCTCAGCCAAGGAAAGGGCTCCGTGGTCCTCGATGGTAGCTATAATATCACTATCTATCTATCTATCTATCTATCTATTTACTCAGGCCCAATCCCCACTTTTCCTATTTGTTTTCTTTGCTTTTTCCATCTATTTTTGTTTTCTTTTTTTTGGGGGGTGGCCGACTCAAGACCGAGCAAGAACAGGGAAAACACAAACACAATATAAAACAACGAACACACACAGACAAAACACAAATTCACACACATCTAGGTCACCCAGGAGAGGACCCAGAGACCAGGGTCACCAAGGTCCCTCCAGCACTATAATAACACACTGTAAACAAGTCAGGGGTCAGGGATCCTCGTAACTCTATCTGATGGGAGGGGAACTCTATGGACTACCTCTGCTTTGATCCATAAGATTGGTGCTTTTTTACGACGTTTTGATCCATAAGCTTGGCGATTATGAGATGTTTAACTTCATTCAGGTGTCAATTTTTACTGGGCGAGTGATAGCGAGCTTGCAATTTTGGAGTAACCGTCCTTTGGCTGTGACATTTTTCGATCGAAAAATGTACAGTACAAATTTACCAAGGGGGTCATGATGGTGTTTTTTTTTTAGTCTAGGGGAGCAAACTAGAAAATACATTGCTCGAAAAGTCAAAGGCATAAATAACTCTCAACAACAGCTATATATAATGTCATAATAACCTAAAAGATGTCGGACGAGATAGTGTTAACCTTAAGGGTGGGGGGGGGGGATTTTTTTTTTTTTTTTATCTTTCTCTCCTTTTCTCGCTTTCCCTGGCTTGTATCCATTCGGCCCCATTCAGTCAACTGTTTTAAGACGTTTACCCCAATCCAGGTGTCGATTTCTTCCTGGCGAGCGATAGCGTGCCATCTTCCAAAGGTAATCTTCCAAAGGTTAAACGATGATGCCACCATCCTTCTTGAATAAACGCAAAATAGTTTAATGAATACACATGCAAAATATATAAATTACCAAAATTGAGACAAATATAAACTAACGGAAATATACTATAAATAAACGAGGTTAATCATTGAAAGAATGGATCTGGTTGACTTGATATTAACCCTTTCAATCAAATAAGGACAATTTGTTTGATTTATGGTACTTCCAGACGATTTTTGTTTCAATTTAAGGAGGACCTGTCAGAGTTAGATGGATAATTTAAATATTCTTTAACCCTTTCACTCCTTTTCAAAATCTCAGATCTTGAAAGATTAGGAAGAATCGAGGAAAGGATTTTTAATGGAAAATAGCAAGTTATAATAATATTGTTTTATATATATTTTTTTAGTGCAATAGCATTTTACCGAAATATTTGTGGATAAGGAAATTTTTATTCCTAGGTATTACCCCATTTTGACAGTCTAATTCTCGTTTTCGCTTTTTATGTATGTTTAGGACATTCAAGTAGGAACTACTATTTTAATTAGGATCGGATATATATTTCTATCTATCTATTGCCTGACGCCGTGATCCCCGAAGGGGTGGCCACGAACGAACCGCCCCCATGCACCTCTGTCCCCAGTCAGTCGACGCCCCTCCCCCCAACCAGCACCACCTTCGTTCATGTACTTCCTCACTCCATCCTTCCACCTCATATTCGGTCTACCTCTCCCCCTCTGTCCCTCCACCTCGCTCTCATACACCCTCTTAGTCATTCTCTCGCTTTCCATACGTTCCATATGGCCGAACCATCTCAAGTTGTTCCTTTTCACACTTTCCAGCACATCTACCTCCACACCACACCTCCTTCTTACTTCCTCATTAGTCTGTCTATCCCTCCATGTAACTCCGCACGCACTCCTTAAGTAATTCATTTCCACTGCTCTCACTCTTGGTCTGAGTCTCTCAACCAACGTCCATGCTTCGCTTCCGTATGTCAGTGTCGGGATTACCACACTGTCATGCAAGGACTTCTTCACTTCCATACTGACCACCCTATTTCTTGTTACTGCTTTTAGCGTTCCTACAACCCTCTTCCCCTGTTGTACCCTCTCCCGCACCTCTTCATCCATAGTCCCATCTTTACTCAACACACTGCCCAGATACTTAAAAGAGTTGACGATCTCCATAGCCTGACCGTTCAGCTTCACCTCACACTCTGTGACTTCACCCCTTTCGAAGACCATAACCTTGCTCTTCCCCGTATTTACCTTCAAATTCCGTTTTCGCACACTGTTCCAAACTCATTTACTAGACCCTGCAACTCCCATTCATTATCACTCATCAGAACTGTATCATCCGCAAACAGCAGTATAGGTAGCTTCCACTCAATTCCCTCCCTTTTCAGCGATACACCAACATCCACTGCTCTTGATAGTATTTCTTTCATAACTCCATCCATATATACAGTAAACAACCACGGGGACATCACACACCCCTGTTTCAAACCAACATTCAGGTCAAAGAACTCGCTCTGCTCACTCTCCACACGTACTGCCGCCTTTGCACCCTCATACATGCTCTTCACTGCTTTCAGCAACTTGCCCTCTACTCCGTATATTCTAAGTACTTTCCACAAACCTTCTCTATCCACTCTGTCATAGGCCTTCTCCAAGTCCATAAAGGCAACATACACCTTTTGTTTCTTCTCCAGATACTTCTCCACAACACAATTCAGGGTAAAAATCTGATCTACACATCCTCTTCCCTTCCTAAAACCTCCCTGCTCGTCGCCTATCCATTTCTCCGTTCTCACTCTCACTCTCTCAATCACTACCCTACTGTATACCTTCCCTACTACGCTTAGAAGACATATTCCTCGGTGGTTACCACACACTCCTCTTTCCCCTTTGCCCTTATATAGGGGGACTATTATGCCAGTCTTCCAGTCATCGGGTGCACTCCCCTTCTCCCATGCTAGTTTGCACATTTTCCATACCCATTCTATCACTATCTCACCACCATACCTCAACATTTCCCCACACACTCCATCTGTTCCTGGTGCTTTCCCCAACTTCACTCTTTTCATGGCTTCCCACACTTCTGACCTCCTGATCCCCACCTCCTCCTCCACTACTTCTCTTCTTCTCCCTCCCATACCATATCCAGCTATGTTTGCTGGCTCTTCATTCCTTTCATTTAGCAACTCACTGAAGTACTCCCTCCATCTTTCGACTCTCTCTTGCTTCTCGGCTAGCATTCTCCCATTCTTATCTTTCACACCCTTACTGTTTCCCTTGCTACCTTCCCTAACTTTCTTGAGTTCTTTCCAGAACAGTTTCTTACTCTCCCTCCATTTTACACTCAGATTCCTTCCAAATTCCTCATCTACTCTTCTCTTACTTTCCTTCACTACTCTCTTCACCACCCTCTTACTCTCCACGTACCTCGCTCGTTTCTGTCTCTCGGAATCTTCATTCCCTCTGCTACCCAACCACTCTCTATATGCTTTCTTCTTTTCTTCCACAGCTATTCGTACCTCTTCTGTCCACCATGCTGTACCTTTCACTCCCCTCCCTCTTCTCCTCACTCCACACACCTCCTCACATGCTGCACAGATCTCATCCTTAAACACCTTGCTCATCTCCTCCACTTCCTCCATAACTTCCAGGTCGAACCCACCTAGTCGTCTTTCCACTGCTCTCCTGTACTCCTCCCTGATTTCCTCCTCCTGCAACCTCTCCACCCTCCTCACCATTCCACCCTCCTCTCGCCTCCCTCCCGCTCTCCTCACCCACTTCTTTTGTATCCTAACCTTAGCTACCACTACATAATGATCTGACAGACCCCCTCCAATACCCCTATACACCCTAGCATCCATCACAGATTTCTTCATTCGTTCATCCACACATACATAATCAATCAATGACTTTCGTTCCACCACTGTCTTATCCTTCATCGTCAACATCCGTTTCCACGTGTACCTGTGGATCATTCTGTGTCGGAAGAAGGTGTTGGCTATCCACAGCCTCCTCCCCACACATACGTCCACAAGTGCACTACCATTCCCATTCACCTCTGATGGTACCCCCCACCCTCCCACCACTCCCTCAACTTTCCTATCACCCATATTTTGAAGAGGATCTATTTTGTTATATATATATATATATATATATATATATATATACGGTATATATATATATATACAGGGTGTCCCAGGAGGAAAGGGTATAACTTTGGGAAATGATAAAACAAAATATTCTAAGCCTAAAATGTTCTATAAGAAATATTCCAATTATCAACCAGTAAAGAGATATTGTATGTTGAAAATGGCATTTTTTTCAGTACTTCCCCATAAGGGTGGCCTAGCTGTCCTAGTACCTACCACATCTCCATCTAACTGCAATTATTTTACCATGTTATTGTAAAGATATTATAATTCTGTAAGTTGCAAAATGATTATAGATATAATAGCTTACTTTGGACCAGTTGGAAACTATCTGACGTGGAAGAGTCCATTACAGTGAGGCGGGGGAGGACACTACATAAAACCTTGAATATCTTTTTAACAATTGAGATTTGGACTTTTTGTTATAGAACATTTTATGCTTAGCATACCTTGTTTTATCATTTCCCAAAGTTATGCCCTTTCCTCCTGGGACACCCTGTATGTATGTATATATATATATATATATATATATATATATATATATATATACATATATATATATACATATATATATATACATATATATATATACAGGTATATATATAATTTATATATTTTTTTTATATATAGAAATATTCCTAGTATGATTCTGAGTATTGATATAAGAAAATCAATGTTTCATGGTAGTCGGAAATAAAAAAATCTCTTCATATTTTGTATGTATCTGACACTATGATTATTGTATATTGATAAGAAAATAATCCCAGAACAACATAATCTTACAGTTTACTGAATATAAAGTTCCAAATTTAATAAGGCAAAAAATTGAATATTAGATGAAAAATAATATAGAAAATCATAAAGATTAAAGACTAATTACTGTCCATGCTTCTTATACACTACCATCTAATAAATGAGAAGAATTTGGAGCATATTACCATTATTCAAAATGCTCACCTGCAAACATTACCCTTTGTCCTTGATAGATTGTCATAAAATCGCCTCTCAGACCCTCCTTCAAAATACTCCCCCCCCCCCCCCAACACACACACACACATACACACATCCATTTTCAAAATGAAATCGCACATTTTCTGATAGAAAAAGTCCCGGCCATAGACCAGTTCTTCCTAGATTGCAGGTTCGCCACTCCTCGCTAGAAAACAAATGACAACTGAATGGAGTGAGGCGTCAAATAATTACTATACTAATGAGATCCCTATTTGTGTACAGGTAACCCCTTGGGGTGTGGGTGTGACCTGGCGTGGCTGGTGACCTCGCCTAACTTGATGGAGCATCTGGCATACGGGGCCACCTGTGTCGACAACACTCCATTACATGACCTCAAACCGGATTATTTCATCAACTGTGCATAGCCTTCTACCAGTCACCCACCGTATTTGGATATTTTGGGGTGCCAGAATAGGTTCTAAGCGGGGGATGGGGGGAACCCTCCCCAACTCCCTCAGTTTTGAAAGTGGAGAGCCCCGGGGGACAGAGCAACTGTATATTCGCCTGCAGAAGTAGCTGGTACACTGCTATATGATAAGTTTGAGACAGTGAACTTTGAATAAGAGAACACGTTGATTCGGGCATTAGCTTAACGGTAATATTATATAATATTCCATCAGCGTATTAGAATTGGTTTTCACAATCTGTGCCACTTTTCACTACAGGCGAGTGTACGTACGTGCATAACAGGTGCATACACTCTGAAATAAGGTTGGTAATTTTACAGCTGAATATTATATACTGCATAGTACATGTCTAGCTCTGCATAGCCTTAGCTCTGACCACCTTACCAGTTGTACAATCATGTAGATTAAGACAAATGTTCGCAATAAGCAAGAGTTTTTCATTTATGTAGATAGTGCAAGTTATACATATGTTAATGTCTCCATTTATCTCTATAATCTTCTACTATTGTTGAGTATATGTGATCACAAGCGTACAGGATGGCGCAGAATATGGTTACCTACCTGGCAGAAATTGGCAACGCTGCCTTTCTATAAATTTGTGTAGGGATGCGGAAGGCTGAGTGAATCGTCCCATACATATTTTTGTTTAACAAACAATATCTTCCCAACCAGTATATACATTGCCCTTTATAATACCCCATTAGACGCATAATAGGTAGTAGACGCTACAGATATTTTATAAGTTTCAATTCAAATAAATATAATGATGAGTATAGGATTAATTTAGGTGACCTAATTCATATGAAAGCTTAATGGGGGGGGGGGGAGGATTGCTGAACTCTCTTTTCCTTCATGCTTAGCCCCATTAGTTTTGATATTTGAGACCTCTACCCAATTAGTTTGGCTATTTTAAGTCCATTCGCTCAATTTTTTCAATTATAAGAGCTTTCCAGACAGGGTTGCTAAACTCTCGGTGTGCCACACAAGGGTTTCCGAATGAGGGTGCTGTTTTCCAAGGGTTGGTGGGATTAATTGCTTTTGTTACTCGCAAGGGTGGCTGAGGGTGGTAACTCCCTCCTAAATTAGGGTTGTTGAGTCTAGGAGAGGGGATGAGCGTGCCAAACAAGTCATCATCTCGCTCATGTCCTTGAGTGTAGAAGGTGCTTTGGTGGTGGTGTTGGGGCAGCCCTTGTGTCCTTTTTCCTCTTGGCCAGCGCGCTCCTGTAATTTACCTGCCCAGGTAGCAGGTGTGGTGGAATGTAGGCTGCCAGCTGCAAGATGAGTGCTCCAAGAGGGTGGAGCTCTGAAGTCATCGGCTCTGTGATTGGCTGTTCCTGTTTTTGTGAGCGAGAACAGGCTGGCAGGGAATAAAGAAAACTGGACTGGAGGGGGCACCGTGTTAGCCGCTTGTATTAGGGCTATGTGATTGGTAGACGTTGGTGTTGTCCTGGGTGTTGGGGCTGGTGTAGTGCTGCTGGGGCCTTCTCGGCTCTCTTCCCTTTCAACTCTGCATAACATCACCGTCGCCTCATTATAAGTCACGTCCCTGTAACTGGAGGTGGAACGTCTTGTGCTCTTCGGAAGCGGAAGTTGGAGACAGGTGTTGGAGGGCAGAGTACCAAATGCGGGTAAATTCGGTGGTTGGCCCTTCTCTTTGCATTAGCTATTTTTTATGTGTATGAGGGAGACACAAGGCAAAGCTGCCTGTAACAAGTGGCTCCCTCAAAGTTGAAAGAGTGACAGAGCCAAATTAAGGGCGGTTGGTGGTAATCTTCGAAAAATATATTTTTGGGTGTATTGGAAAGAAGTATTATGTGCTTGTGAAATGACTAGGAGAAGGAGGTGTTTGTGAAAACTAGCTAGACACAAACAGAAACAGTGAGGGAGGCCAGCTTGAGAGTGCTAGGGTGGGGAGAGTCTTTTAGTAGTCTCATAAGCTCTTCCTTTTTGACTCTCTGCATAGCATAAATCGTTTAGGTAGCAATCATGAATTTACATGATTTTTTTTAATCATTGGTATGGATGAAGCAGCATGAGCTGATCATACTTGGGCATTTTCCTATAACGATGACGCAGTCCTATAGAAAAGCTTATAGAAAAAGCTTTTTCTCAAATTATATACCAAATTGATGCTTAAGTTATCGAGAATGTCGTCTTGAATATCCAAAGGATTTGAATAATTTACGGATGCTTAGTGATTGTTTGTATTGATTTATATTGTTGTTATTAATTCTTGATCAAAACTTTTTTTGATTTGAGGGGAGTTGGTTACCATTTTCTTAAATCCTTCCGAATTTTAGAGATAGTTTGCAGGTTATCAGATAACAAAGCCAGTTGAAAACAATATCCTCATCTATCCTTCGCCTTGATTACAATAAACATAAATACAGTTAGATACTTTAGACGAGATAATATATACCAATTCTGCATGTACAACCTAATGCTTTATCCACCTTGCTTTTCAAAGAGCATGAACATGTTTTAGTCGTAATACTATATCATTTACAATGTTATTTGATCAGTCTTGATCACACGTATTCTTAAAAAGTACAAAACATTGTATCAGTGATTAACAGCTATAATTCTTATCATTCTGCTTAAATATATGCCTGTAACATATTTCGTTCGGTGTTATATTGTTATGAAAAATATCATTATAGAACACATATATACTTTGTGATTCATGCTGTGCATAAAAAAAAACATAATATATAAATACACACAAGATAAAACCGTCATTCTGGAATTATAGAGGCATAATTGAAACATAAATCTAAAACAGTAAAATATATTTTATCAATGGCTTACTGAATAAAGTATCTAATTAGATTACACAAGGTAAACTATTTGTTCTCCTAACCTTAGTATAAATATTAATATACAGTACACTAACAGTGATAGTCTTAGTGTTAGTATTTGATGAGCGAGCCCTTAAAAATGCCCAGGCCCCGAATACACAGCATCCACGCATCGATGAGCATGCCCCCAAGGAGACGCAGGCACAAAATATACAACACCCGTGGATAAGGTCGACAATTCACGTCCCGCCAAACACAACAGTGACGTAGATGCTGACGAAGTACCTACGGGAGACTAACTGGTCCGCTCCTTCCCCAATGCCCATGCCCCTCATGGAGCTGAAATTAGAAGCCCACTACCTTCCCCAGCATTAATCCGGGGAAAGCCCGAATCAAGGATCACAGGAGCAGCTAGAAATTAGGCCATGACCCCTGATTGACTAGTACAGGCAGCCCCCATACTCTCCCAAACTTCAACAGCATCAGCTCGGGGAAAACCTGGATCCAGGATCAGGACATCAGCTCAGGGAAACCCAGATTCAAGATCAAGTCGATTGGGGATTAGGTCTCACCCTACAATTCTCCCTACCAACAACTGCCAAAAGTGACCGACAGAGGCGCTGAACGCATTGTTTACCGCGGTGCATCATGGGAAACTGTACACATCGCGGATCTCTGCACCCTCTCTCTCTTTCAACAATTCTTTATTAAAAGCGGTTTGTCGAAATTTCTGTAGCTGACGCATATTATAGCCTATGCATACTGTTGTTTATTATATTTTAAAGTCACCCATACCCATATATAGCGTATATTTGCAATACAAAGTCAGCAAGCATGTTCGTGCCTTTTTGTTATGATAATTAATCAGCTTATAATTATGTTTGTAGTCATCATCAGCTGCATATGGACATTCCCATGACTACTATACTTTATAAGGATTTAGTGTAGTCGTATACTGTATAAAAAAAGAAAGTATAATCACGAGAAATCATGATAAACTGTGAATGTCCTAGGTGTTAAGTATTGTTGATGTCGACAGTCGTAGCTCTGGCGCTAGTTCAGAAGCGTCCACCAGAGGTCTCCAGTGTATTCTTGGTAGCGAGAATTAGTCCAGCTTGGTACAGCAGGAAGGCCCTCTGATCCTGGCCTTATCAGGCTCTGATTTACCCCCAGAAAGGTAGAAATTTCAGGACTCGACACGAATCTTTCTTTCACCTTGGTCTTGCACTAGCTCCTCTCCCCTCCCTCAGCAACAACATTCCAGCTTAGTGGACGGCACAGGTGACCTCAGGGGTCTTTTGAAAAAGAAAAGTGACAGATATAGAGCTGACAACACTTCTTCCAAAAAAGTGAATGAGACAACCTCTAGCCTGCCACAGCCACTCCTGGATACTGTACTGCCCCCGGAGTGCCCGGAGCTAAGGACACTCATTTCCTCTAAGGAGCTCAGCTGAAAGTGGAAAGAGGAGCTGCCCCGAACCCTCCAATCCTGGCATGAGGGCATACCAGAATCGAGAGCCGAATCAGAGTTTGAACCCTTGTAGTGGCTGCCCTTGTTCCTGAAGTAGCAGTCAATCCTGAAGAAGTAGCCGACACCAAAAATCACCACGTCTCCTGCCACTGCCCCTGTCCCCTTTCTCGTGACCCCACAACTTGTTCCTGAAGTAGCAGTTATCCCTGAAGCAAAAACCGACGCCGAAAGTCGGCCACCGCCCCCTTCGCCCCATGCCACCAGCCCGGCGCCGAGGTTCCCCAGGGACCATTACCGCTAATGGTACTCGCCCAGAGGACCCCTCCAGCAAAGCTATCAAGCCAAGACAGTATTGGATGTGTTTCCCCTGTATTTATTCTGTATATTTCGGTTCTATGATCTTTGTATATGACCTTGTCTTTATTAATAAACTATATTTCATGTATATTGCTCGTGCTATTCTTTCCTAGTCAAGGACCCCCCGATAAGCATCTTAATGATATCAGGACTTCAGTTTTTAAAAAAATAGTAGAAATTCTGTTTTACTAATTAAGTATATTGAAGGAGCTAAATATGTATATGTGCATTACATCAGTGTACATTATCAAAATGGTCGATTATGTGCTAAAATTTCCGGAAAATATATTGTATTACGTCAGCAAAAGATATCAAAATGGCTGATTATATGTTAGATTATGGGGCTAAAGTATTAACGTGGCTACCGTATTCACCTTCTGTTGTACTCCAGGTTTGTAACATAATATACTGTAAGGCACGCTATCAATTAACTCAGAAGTTCCCCTACTCAGTTATCCTATGGAACTCAACATTAGTCAAGGATAGAATTTACAATAATTTGAGGCGTTCAAAGGAAAACGTATCCTTGAAATTAACGATTAATATACATCTTTCAAAATATCCTAACACATTGCAATTGAGCCAGTAATTAGTTCCCTAGAGACTAAGATAACCCACAACAGCAATAATCTAAATACAACCAGGAATGAACTTTACAGTACATAATACAAGGAACTGGTACTACAAGCTACTGTTACTCCACTAGGAAACATGGGGCCAGTGGTGTAGAAAGTGCAGTTATCTAGAGTAGTTGGCCTCTGTAATAGTGGTACAAGTTTCGGAGGACTTCCAAAATAATAATACACCTTTTGAATACAAAATATACCACCGTGATTAGTTACTACATTACAATACTAAGATTAACCTTCTACAATATCCTACAACCCTTAAAGCAGAAATCTAAACATGACTGTGATAGAAATCAAGTTATTTTTTCCAAAGTAATAATAAGGATTATAATTCCAGAAATATGACAAAGTGATTAGTTACTGCCCTGTAGAACAAGGATTAACTTGCTACAGCTAAAATACTTAAATACTTCAGAATAAGACTAAGATTAACCCATTCAGTTTAAATGTATATCCTGCAAGCGCTACATGTAACATTTAGACACTAAGAGGAACCACCAGCACCATCAACACAAGGAACTCCAGAGCAACTAGGACCCCACCAGGAGATTTGATGCCAGTGGAGTTCCAGGTTTTGTCTCTGTATAGTTGACCTCTGTGATGGCTGTGATGGTATCAAGATTTTCCAAAGTAACAATAAGCACTTTGATTCCAGAAATATGGCAAAGTGATTAGTTGCTACCCTAGATAACAAAATATATTAATCTGGTACACTTGAACTGGTTAAGTACTGCACTACAAAACTAATATTAACCTGCTACAGTAAACATATATATATCACAACCCTACATGTGCTATCTAGACAGTATGAGGAACCAGAGCCACTAACACCGCGACCCCCAGAGCAACAAGGACCCCAGCAGGAGACTTGATACCGACGAAGTTGCAGGTGTTGTATCTGGCGTAGTTGACCTCTGTGATGGTTGTGGTAAGTGTCAAAGTTTGCAAAAGTTATAATAAGTATTCTTGTTTAAAATAAAAGACAAAAGTAACTGCTCTAGAACTCAACAATTAACCCACTACAGTCAAATCTATATCTTACAACCGCTACGTGTGAAATCTAAATACTACGAGGAACCAGAGCCACCAACACCGCGACCCCCAGAGCTACTAGGACCCCACCAGGAGACTTGATGCCGGCGGAGTTGCAGGTGTTGTATCTGGTGTAGTCTACCTCTGTGATGGAGCACCAGTGGACCTGGCGACACGAGCTGTGGCAGATGTCCGGGTCCTCCAGGCTCACCGTGTTGGCCCAGTAGTAGTTTCTGAAGAATTTTCCACCATCCTGTAATTATGATTAAATTAATTAATTTCATTATTTTCATTTGGGTTGTTATTGGTGTTAAGAACAATATTACAAATTGTAATATAGGTGGGTCTGGTTAGTTCACACACACACACACACACACGAGTGCAGACACACAAACTAGCTTTTACAGGAGAGACAATCGGTGCAGACAACGTTGCCTTTTGGCGCCTTCCTAAATATAGACATAAGCGCAGAAGGTTAGACAGACAGACAGACGTACAGGTAAAGTAACACACACACACACACACACACACACACACACACACACACACACACACACACACACACACACACACACACACACACACACACACACACACACACACACACACACACACACACACACACACACACACACACACAGCCCGTAGCCTAGTAGGTAGAGCTCTCGTCTCACACACGAGGGGTCGGGGGTTCAATCCCCGGCCGGGCGGAGACAAATTGGGCTTGTCTCCTTTCATGTGTTAGCCTCAGTTCACCTAGCTGTAAATAGGTACCTGGAATAAGTGGACGACGTTGTGACGTCCCTTCTGGGGTTGGCAAAATGGTACAAGGCGAGATGGGTATCATATGGTTCACCTAAGCTGATGGCTACATAAGCCTTCGGGCGAGACGGTACCGTCTATAGTGAGAATGGTACCATACAGATCCACCCTAAGCCTTCGTTTCCGATGTCGCCAATTGGCTAAATACAGACTACACACACATCCACAGCCATTCCAACAGTACATAAAACACTTAACATGCATTTCACGCAATACATTCCCAGTTAAGGAGGCGCGATAATAATGAGCTTAGCTCGCAGCATTGCGTGGATTCCCCTTGACGAACAAGTAACTGAGTAACACCCGCCCGCACGCACGCCCGCCCGCACGCACGTGCACACACACATATTCACCAAAATACGTCTTCAAAGAGTTAAAGTTTGTACAGAAAGTAAACAAAATATAAACATCTTATTATCATCAACATTTTTTGCTGGATACTGGTTAAATAGATTCTTTCTAATGAAAACTCCAATACATAAAAATAAAATAAAAATATAATAAAATTAAACAATATAATAAAATAAGTACAAAATGAAAATAGTAATGTCAACCTTAAATTATTACATGATTATGCTTTCAAATGTACTTAAATATCCCACCTTGACATCTTTGGCCACAGTGTAAAGTGCTTCAGGAGTGAGACCTGAGTCGAGTTCATAGGCAGAGGTAAAGTTGTACTCCAAGTCCCAGTCAGCTTTCCCATCCATGTTGGCCTTGGTCAGGTTGAGGTAGTAAGTGGACACCTCCATTACCTGCAGTCAGGAAAACATTGACAACATTAATTATTCCACACACATAACATTATATAACTTAAGGGAATCTCTCTCTCTCTCTCTCTCTCTCTCTCTCTCTCTCTCTCTCTCTCTCTCTCTCTCTCTCTCTCTCGCTCTCTCTCTCTCTCTCTCTCTTCTCTCTCTCCTCTCTTCTCCTCTCTCCTCTCTCTCTCTCTCTCTCTCTCTCTCTCTCTCTCTCTCTCTCTCTCTCTCTCTCTCTCTCTCTCTCTCTCTCTCTCTCTCTCTCTCTCTCTCTCTCTCTCTCTCTATATGTATATGTATATATATATATATATATATATCAAGTATATATATATATCAAGTATATCTCACAAATACACGTGAGCTGTTGTTTATTTACTCCCAGCCGGACTCGAACATCCGACATTCAGAACGAGTGTCCAAGCTTTTAATCCACTACACAAAGGCGTGATAAAGGAATCTTAATCCGAGTTGCGTGGGGAATCTTGTAAAAATCCCTATATGGTATTCTGGAATATGGATACTGCGACTTGAGCATGAATTGAAACATATTCTCAAAGTAGGATTTCCCTACTCTTTAACCCGTACAGCCCCAGCGACGCGTCTGACGCGTCGGCGATGTATGTAACGCACAGCCCCAGAGACGCGCCTGACGCGTCACCCTAATTGCGCCGACCGTAACCTCAGGTGTAGCCACTCAAGAGGGCTCAGATTTGTATGGGAACTGTGTACGTATCCCACGCAACCGTGCCGATGGTTGAAAACTCTCAAAGTCCACGTGCGAGCGCGCAATAACCTGTTTTTTTGGGATAATTGCCTTCAATTTTTTACTCTTGTAAAATCCGTTTTCAGGGGCTCTGTAGGACCATTTTTTAAGCTTTTTGAGCGGTTTTTCGTGGTTTTTCCTTCATTCCTAACCCATTCGCTATTGTTTCTGGAATAAAACCATTTTTTGAAAACCGGCCGGGTTCTGGTGCGCAAACATTACAAAACTAGCCGGGGCTCCACGGGTTAATATAAATAGGAAGAGGTTTAGATTCCTGTATCACGCCGTGGTGTAGTGGATTAAAAGCTTGGACACTCGTTCTGAATGTCGGAGGTTCGAGTCCGGCTGGGAGTATATGAACATATATATAATTTTCTAGGGTTGTTGGCACCAGTCTCGAGGTCAAAGAGTGGATACACGAATAGGATTATGAGTGATTGAGAGAAAATGGACGAGTGGATATGTGAATGAGGGTGAGCAACACAGAAGGATAATGGGGAGCACGTATATATGTATTTTCCTCTAACCTATTCGGTGGTAGTAGCGTAGGTGATACGTCTAATGTTATGGTTGTTGCCGCCTGCTTCAGATGACAACAAGCGAGCAATGAATAGACGTGAATAAGTTAATGATAACAAATGAGCGAGTGAATACGTAAATGAGTGAGTATGAACAGCAAAGAAAGAGAATGAGGAAAAAAGTAAACAAAGAATGACAGAGAAGAAGCAAACATGTAATATAGTATCCTTCTCTGACCTGTCCGGTGGTAGTTTCATAGGTGATGAGTCTAATGCCGGGGTTGTTGCCGCCTGCCTCGGGGGATAGGGTGGTGACCCAGGGGGTGACTCCGGGGGCAATCAGCTGGTACGAGATGGGGGTGCCGGGATCGTTGCTTCCGGGGTCCTTGAAAAATAATCTGCAAAGATAAAGCAAAATATGAATGGTCGAGATGTCTAGTGCCTGACGCCTTAGTCCCCTAACAGCATGTATTTAAGGGTATGGGAGTTTTGACCTATATATTAAATATTATCTATATCTAACCCTCCTGTGAATTCGATGTCTGGTGGATTTCGAAAGAGGGAGGGAACCCGACAGGTAGCATTGGTAGGTCGATCGTCGCCACCGTTATTTCCTACAAAAGGAGCACAATTCATCATTCGGTAACAGCCTGTCTACATTCACAGACATGTTACAGCCCACTACACTCTGGAAATATAAAGTATGAAACAAAATGTAGTTACAGGATTTTTTTTTAGCCCACTCACTGCTGCCTGCGTATTGGTACGTCCTATGTAAAAACGGCTTATATTGCGGGCGACATATCAATACGTTTTGGTAGTACCGTCTGAATTGGTTGCACCAACACTTCCATGCACAGACGCTTCCATGAACTAGAAGTTCATGGAAGCTTGCCACCCATACTCATATCAGTCTGCTCCATGCATTGGTTGTGGGAGGGTGTGTGTCCAAGCAAGAAGTGTTTTCGAATCTGAAATGCTACAAATATTTGTGACAGCTTTATACCAGGTATGAATGTAAGGTTCGTTTTATGTTATCGGCAATAGCTCATACTGTCTAACAAATAAGGTTAGAATGTTAGAAATATCACAAAATTTCAAGTAAATAAGGATACTCCTCTAGATATTCTATTAATCATATATCTAGAAATATAACTAAGAAAAAAAATAATTTACAATTAAGCTTCTGAACAATAATCTGAAACAAGTATGGAATTATATTGAAGATAACACAATTAATTATAAGCAGTAAATTCTGTGAGACCTCTGAATAATACCCTAATATTCGGTAGCAATGATAAGGTAAACCTAATCTAGACCTATAATTGCACCTCCATTTGACTGGATTGGTAGAAATTAGAGACTTATGTTTACCATTACATTTTCTTCTTTTGGGTTTGCTCCCTAGACCTTAGAAAAAACACCTCCAAGACCCTCCTTCGAGAAACACTTTTACATTTATTGGTAGAAAAATATCCCGGCCGAAATCCAGTTCCTCCTAGATTACAGGCTCGCAATCGCTTGTCAGGAAAAAATCGACAGCTAAATGGCAAGAAAGGTCTTTAAAGTGACAAAGATATGGGGTGAAAGGACTTCAAATCGCTAAACTAATGCGGCGAACGTCTTATATTATCATAACTATTGGAGCTAAACATGGCAGAAAAAGAGTTCCAGAAATAATACTTTATCCTTTTCAATCATATGCTTCATATTTTTCGAAGGAGCATGGTAAATTTCACAGACGGTAAGAAAATGTTTCATATTATATTTATATGATTTTCCAGCAAGATTTACGAAGTCATTTTGGTGAAAGTACTCTACGATGCAAGATTCTAGAAAATCTCAAGCAAATAGAAATACCTTGTATTAAAAAATAGATATACTGTATAATTATATACAGTATATACAGCATACAGTATATATATACAACAAAAATAAAGTATAGTAAAACACAAGCGCAATAACTATGCAATACCCAGTCAATTTGGGTATTAAGGTTTCTGTATTAATTTTCTTTCGTTCACACGTAAAATGTTTAACGTGACCTAACTGTGCTTTCATGTTTGGCATTAAAGGTGGGGGCTCATGGATTGAGGTAAACATGGAAAAATAATCGCCAACCTGCATATAATTATTTTGTAAAATGCAATGTCACTGAAATAATTATTAACAATGGTATAAAGGATTTTGCGGATCATCTATACCGGGCCTGTGACGTCATAGTGACGTCACACCAATATCCTTAGCCTAGACTGGATGGTGGACTTACACTCTTGTGACGTCACAGGCCCGGTATAGACGATCCACTAAATCCTTTATACCGTTGTTAATAATTATTTCAGTGCCATTGCATTTTGCAAGATAATTGTGTACAGCTTGGCGATTATCATTCCATGTTTATCTGAACCCATGAGCCCCCACCTTTAAGTTCAGTATTCTGACAATAGTTGTATAGTTAAAAAAGGTCCTCTGACTATTATTATTACTACTATTACTACTACTACTACTACTAATAATAATAATCAAAATAATAATAATTATAAAACAACAACAACAATAACAAAAACAATAACAGCAACAATAATAACAGCAAAAACAATAACATCAACAATATCAATACCAAAAAAAACAGTAACAGCAAAAACAATAATAACAATAACAACAATAACAATAATAATAATTATAATAACAATAATAGTAATAATACCAACAACAACGACAATAACAACAGTAATAATAATGATAATAATAGTTTTTAGCATTTATGAAAGGTCTGACCTGAAGGAGTCTGTGTGGTGGTGGGCGAAGAACTGCGCAGCGATGGTGTCAGCATGTTTCTCCACCATCTGAGGGAAGAGAGGCACACTATTTGGTAATTATACAGCAAGGAGAAGAGAGTCATTTTTGCAGTACATTAAATATAAATGGCAATCTTATTCTTTATTATATGGGGATCACTGCCAGGTAACATGTACAGTAAATATTTACTGTGTTGTGTGATAGCAAATACCCCTACTAATTGTTGAAACACATTTCTTTTAATTGTTATTCTTAAAATATCTAACATGAATATTAATGATTTCATAGTATATACACAAGTAATTTAAAACATTCTGCCCTTGACTGTAATAAGCGAAAAATAAACGAAACAATGTTTGTAAAGTCAGGTGTTTGCATAAAGCCTATATATTCCTATATGAACCTACGCAATTGCCAAATGTAAAAAACAAAAACAAAACTTCCTACACATATTGTCAAATAAAAATGTGTAATATCCAAGTGTGGATGGGATTCGTTAGCCTTGGTCGGCAACTCATCTAGGGGAGACAACTATATAAAAATCTGAGTGAATGAGACTCGTAAGCTTTGGTCGGCAACCTGTCTAGGGGAGTAAACCTGATGCAAATCCGTACTGCTTATCTAAGTGTAAGGCAGGTTAGTGGATGGACTAGCCGAATACCACTGTAGAAAAATAGTGCTAACAAGTCGGACGGATCCTAAATTGAGTGGTCAATCTTGTAAGTCCTTCAGTAAGCTGGCTGGGGTTGTCCCTCTCACAGGGAATAGGTCCGCTTCTGTGTATGGCCACCCTCATTAAGGGGAGTAAGGTGTCAGGCAATAGATAGATAGATAGATAGATAGAATCATAAAATCTTTGTGGACATACAGTATTGTCAAGTAAACAAATATAATTGTCAAATGTAAATATACAATGTAAATATATAATTACCAAGTGAAAATACATAACAAGAATAACATAGTATTGAGGACTAAGACTGACCTTGATGAACTTCTCGTTGTATCGCTCCCGGTACCAGTGGTGTCCTGCCTGCTCCTGCTGGTACCGCTCGAAGCTGCCGGGGGGGATGTGGCCCACCAAGTACACCTGCAATGGTTTACCGAGCATCAAGGCCAGGTTTTCACTTCAGGGTTTTTATTTTTGTCTGGACCTCCTTCTCCCTCATGTTTAGCCCCATTAATTTTGAAATTTTAAGACATATGCCTAATTAGATTTGGCGATTTTAAGACCTTTCACCTCATTTATTTGTAATTTTAAAAACCTTTCACCCCATGTCTTTGTCAATTTTGAGATCTTTTGTGCCAATTAGTTGTCGAGTTTATCCTGGCAATCAATAGCAAGCCTGAAATATTATGAGGAACCGGTCTTTGACCGGGACACTTTTACACTGAAAACATTACGAATTTATCTCGAATTGGGGTCTTGGGGGTATTTTTTTAAAGCTTGATGGAGGTCTAGGGAGCAAACTAAAAACACTCTTAGTATGCCATAATAACTTTCTTCCTTATTATCCTGCTATCTTTGTGCGTTTCTATTCAGCTTAAAGAGGAAATATGGAAGTCAGAGAGTTAATTGAGACAGTCTTTACCTTCAGAAATTTTGGAAATACTTACAAGTTTGATAACACATTAGGAATTTCAAGTTGAGTAAAGTGGAGAAAAACAACTCAATTTGCAATTCTATTTAGTCTTTTCCCTCAAGACTCTAACATGTACTTCCTAAGTTGCAAACAATAGTCTTATGATATTATTGTTTTTTCCACCAACCAACTTCACCTCTAAACTCAATTAATGAAATCAACAAATACATGTGGCACTCCAAGGACTCGAACCTAGGATACTCGAATCGAAATTCCGCGCACTTATGCATTACGGTATCAAGACAGCCAGAATATAAGAACATAATAGCTTCTAAGTCTGAAAGAGTTATGTGTACCCACGGAAAGCGCTTTTGATTTTTTTTTTCTATGTGATTGAGGGAGGCAAAAGGCAGAACTGCCTATAGCGAGTGCCTCCCCCATAGTTGAAAGAGTGACATGGCCAAAATCAAGGGACGTTCGAGCCAAAATGCCTGGACACACGGAGTTTGAAGCAATTTAAGTCATAGGAAGAGGGAAAGACTGATTCTGGGAGAGAGTACCAGAGCTCAGCTCCAGAACCACACTAAGCAAAATTTGAATGTATAGGCTTTGTGTATGTCTGTTAAAGAACTTTTGTTCATTTATAACTAGAGAGATTACCAGAGTTGAGGCTATTAAGGTAGGACATGACCTTCGTTTATATTATTTAAATTCAATATCCGTATAAATATGAGAAACTAAAACAATTACACACACTAACAAAAAACAAAGCAAATATAATATAGCTTCATATCCTGCTTGCCATTATTTACTCATATATACTGTATATATACAGTATATATCTTACATCGTTACAAGTTGGAAAGCAAGTTATCTCATCCACCACTATACATACAACGGTTTAACCTCATTTTTCCATTACATGCAATGTAACGGCTCAGACGGGGTTGCCTTGCAGTAGTTGGAGTGTATTGTAGTACAACAAAGTCCCGCCACAGCACTGCCCCACTAAGTCATCACTGTGGGTGATGTTGGTATAGTGCTAACCGTGCCTCAGCAAGACTCAACAGTCCCGCCCTGCAGCACTTGAACCTGCAGTATCTGCAACCACACCAGCCTTAACAGTGTTACAAAAAGACAGCACCATAACAAGGCTCTACTGTATATTAGGCAATTGGACTATAGAGCAATAAAGTCCTGCCCCAACACTGCTCCAACATGCAAACACTGTTGCCGACACAGGTGTGGTGCCAAACAGCGCCCAGGTAAGACTCAGTCCCCTGTGGCACCTATCCGCACCCCGCCAGCCTCGGCAGTGCCATACCAAGACAGAGCTAAGATAAAGACTTTATTGCATAGTAATGGCTGTTGGTCCACAAGTCTATCGCCATCCCCCTATTAGTCGCCTTGTACGACACCACGCAGTAGGATGCGTGAGGCATATTCTTTTTTTCCTTCACCATTAGATGAAGACCCCCTTACCCCCTGGGGGGTACTTTAGAATAGGCGATAACAATATTATACAATTTTCAGTTCAGTACTATAACAAATACAGTGACAATTAAAACATATAATCCCTAAGCCAACTGTCAATTTCTCAAGGCTATGTATAATCTGGCTCAAAATGCACAATAATTTTAGTGGATCGTATTATTTTATAAGCATACTGTATTCTAGCTCAGTTTCAAACAAGTTGATATGTTGTGCACTATACTGTACTTGTGTCGTACTGAGGCATTCAAAATAGTTTACTTCACATAGGCTACATCCATTTGGATACATATTTCAGCTCAGCATCTCAAAAAATACAGAGGCAAATCAATGGTTTATCCACAGTCCAATGTGAGTGTCCTGTAGTTAGGTTTGTCATTTAGTTTCAGATTTGGCATGACACTTTGGGAAAGCTAAATATTCTTCAAGTGAAATAACAGTTCAATGTCTCGTCAAACATGGCGGGAAGCCAAATTGTCTTATCCTCGATTCACCTATAATGATTCCTAGGAAGAAACGGATAACATATAATATAAATAATGAAAGCAGAACATTGATGATTCACCTGCTTACTTTTTTCGTTGCAGCCCAAAATGACTGACACTACTTTGATCATAGCATTTCAAATTGACAAGCTAAATTGACATCAACCTTTCCCTAAGTAACACCATGGTTTGATTACCAACCCTGCGACTCCTATTGGCCAGCTCGATGAGCATATCATCGAGCCACTGGAAATGTTCGTCCGGGTCGAGTCCTTCTGGGAGGCTGAGTGTGAGGTTGTTGGTGGTGTAGTAGAGGAGGGTGTTCAGGGCCACTACTGTCACGCTAGATCCTGGTATGTCCGCCCAATACCGACCACCTGTATATGAAGAGTACTGCTATTAATAGTAAAAATAGTAGTAAAAGTAGTAGTAGTAGTAATAGAAGCCTGGTAGGGATGACGTTAGTGATGTAGTCGAGAAGAGTGTTCAGGGCCACAATTATCCAGTTAGACCCTGGTATGTCATCCGAATACCTACCACCTCCATATAGAATACTTTGAATTAGTGCTATTGGTGGTTGTAGAAAAAAATAGTAATAATACCCGGTAGTTGTAGTGGTAGTTGACTAAAAATCGAAAGGTCCTTGCTTCGTTCCCCAGGCAGATCGATGAATGGGCAGTCTTCTTACTCCTATGCCTCTGTTTACCTAACAGAAAATAGGAACCTGGAGATAGTGAAGATTTGTGACGTCCCATTTGGGGAAGTTAACTGTGGTAGCCTGATTAATGTGTAGTAGCCACTATGTACCAGGCTGGGTAACACCCAAGATAGCCACAATGGGCTTCAAAGGTCAGTGCACAGAGATGAAAGACAAGGCCAAGTGAAGCTTAATGCAAATTTACTTACTTTAATGTCACTTTAGAACCTGGCACGTCAGCCTAGCCAAAACATACCCAATTAAAGAAAATACTTTATTTGAAAAAGTCTTTGAAATTACTAAAACAAAATATCTAAATAAATGAGAAAAAACAAGAAGAAAAGACTCAATGAGTGACAAACCTACTAGTATTTCAGGAGTTGTACGCCGTCTGCATGCGGTAGTGAGCTTCCTTGGAATGAAGTGACGGTTGTGACATATATACGCCCTAACTATTATTACTATTATTATTATTATTATTATTATTATTATTAATATACGTACTAGCATTAAATGATGTGAATGCCGTGTCTCCGTTGAGTTGGTCCAGCCAGTCTCCCCACATCTCCGCCACCTTCGTCTGCATGTAACTCGAACCTATGGGAGCCTGCACAGAACAACGGCTTCAGTTAACACATTCAGTACTGTGTTGCATTTATTATATTTCGATTAATAGTATTTTTTTCTGTTTAAGGGGGGGATGGGCCGGTTTTCTGGACCACTTTCTCCCGCATGTTTAGCCCCCTTAGTTTTCAGATGTTAAGATGTTTGCCCAATTAGTTAGTCAATTTTAAGACCTTTCGCCCCATTTCTTCGTCAATATTTAGACATTTTGTGCTATTTAGGTGTCGATTTTTTCCCTGACGAACGATAGTGAGCCTGTAATGTTGGAAGAACCGGCCTTTGGCCGGGATTTTTTTTTACCCAAAAATGTACAAATTCATCTAGAAGGGGGATCTAATGGATGTTTTTTTTAAATTTGATGGAGGTCTAGGGAGGAAGCTAGAAAAATAATGAATACATGCAAAAATCGCCCAAAAAGCGAACCATCTCCCCTTAAGAAATTCCTCTTGAAATTTTAATGGGGGGGGGGGGTAATTTGCTCCCCAGACCTCTATCAAGCTTTAATAATTAATACACACTCCAAGATCCCCTTTCGAGATAAATATGAAGATTTTTCCATTGCAAATTTGTCCCGACCGAAAGCCGGTTCCTCCTAAATTACAGGCTCGTTGACAGTTGTCACTCGCCAGGAAAAAATCGACACCTGGATAGCACGAACGGTCTTAATATTGGCAAATCAATGGGGCAAAAGGTCTTAAATCCGTCAAACTAATGGGACGAACGTCTTAAGATCTCAAATTTAATGGGGATAAACATGAGGGGGAAGGAGATCCACATAAACAAAAACCTCCCAATAATGACCCTCTCTCTATACTTCACACAAAATATCATCAATATTTTTAGTAATTTTGACCAAAATAATGCACCACCTATTTAAACACTCCACTCTCACATGTCCTTTTCAAGTTGATAAAAACCATCTAATAATTGCTAGAACTGCAATGTGGTTACGTTTAGATTGTTGGGGAGTCCGCAGAAGGCCGCTTTTGTAAAGTACGGGATGCGGGGGTTGTGAAAAATGAGATAAGCTAGGATTTTGGAGTCTCAATCTATCCATCAATTAATCCCTCTTTATCTATATTCCTTAGTCTATTTGTCTATCCATCTATTCCTCTATCTCTCTCTCTCTCTCTCTCTATCCATCACTTAAGCCATCTCTCCATCAATCTACCTCAGTCTACCTCTCGAACCATCCATCTATCTAAACAACTCCAGGTCCCAATCACTCAGGGTGGAAGTTGTGATTGCCCAGAACAGGAAACACGAGTGTCTCATTGAATTATCTATCTATCCATCAACTAATCCCTCTATCTATCTATCTATCTATTTATCTATCTGTCTCTCAATTCACCTGCCTAACCAACACCAGATCTCTCACCTGACTCTTGGGGTGGAAGTCATGATTGCCCATAACAGGTACCACGAGCGTCTCATTACAGTATATTTAAATCTATCCATCAACTAATCCCTCTATCTATCTATCCATCTGCCTATCTATCTATACATCCACCTGCCAAAACAACACCAGATCTCTCACCTGACTCTTGGGGTGGAAGTCATGATTGCCCATAACAGGTACCACGAGCGTCTCATTAAAGGTGTTGTACAAATTGTCGGTGAGGGTCTGAATGATGCCCAGCCGTTTGTCCTTGCTGAAGTACTCGTTCGGGACGTGGGCCGTGTCATCGCTGGAAAACAAATGGACGACCAAGTTATAAAGGGTTCTAAAGGTAAAATAAACAAATGTAGGCTACGATCAGGTTTCTAAAGGTAAAATAAACAAATGTACGACCAGGTTTATAAATGTTTCTAAAGTTAAAATAAAAATGTTCGACCAAGTTATAAAGAATTCTAAAGGTAAAATAGAAATGTACGACCAGGTTTATAAAGACTTCTAAAGGTAAAACAAAAATGTTCGACCAAGTTATAAAGGTTTCTAAAGGTAAAATAAACAAATGCACGACCAGGTTTCTAAAGGCAATATAAACAAATGTACGACCAGGTTTATAAAGACTTCTAAAGGCAAAATAAACAAATGTACGACCAGGTTTATAAAGTCTTCTAGAGGTAAAATAAAAACGTACGACCAGGTTTATAAAGGCTTCTAAAAGTCAAATAAATATGTACGACCAGGTTTATAAAGACTTCTATAGATAAAATTAAGATGTTCGACCAAGTTATAAAGGCTTCTAGAGGTTAAATAAACAAATGTACAACCAGATTTATAAAGGCTTCTAAAGGTAAAATAAACAAATGTACGACCAGGTTTATAAAGGCTTCTAAAGATAAAATAAACAAATGTATGACCAGGTACATAAATGCTTCTACAGGTAAAATAAACAAATGTACGACCAGGTTTATAAAGGCTTCTAAAGGTAAAATAAACAAATATACGAACAGCTTTAGAGATATGACAGTTACTGAAAGATGAGATGTCTTACCATAATTGTTTAGAGTTTCCGGGCACTGGTGAATAATGATTTAAATAAGTGAAAAGAAAGGAACTATCTTAAGGGGAAGCATTAGTTTATTTCTGAACCCCCTTCTCTTTCATGTTTAGCCTCATTGGTTTTCAAATGTTTAGACTTTCGCCCATTTCTTTGTCAATATTAAGACCTTTCGTGACATTTAGAGGTCGATTTTTTCATGGCGAGCGATAGCTGGGACATTTTTCTACCGAATTTTTTTCAAATTTATATCGAAGGGGGGTCTTTGGGATGTTATTTTTTAAAAGCTTGAAATAGGTCTAGTGAGAAAACTAAAACAAATATACAGTATATACCGGTAATAATTGAAAATTAAATAAATTAATGAAATAACGTCCCCTTAACCCACTGAGCCCCAGCTAGTTTATAATAAATGTACCACCAGGGACCAGCAGGTTTTGATTTTTTTTTCCAGAAACAACAGCAAATGGGTTAGAAATGAAGGAAAAACCACAAAAAAACGATCAAAAAGGTCAAAAAGGGGTCCTATGGAGCCCCCGAAAGTCGATTTTACAAGAGTAAAAAATTGAAGGCAAAAACACCCAGAAACCATGTTTTGTGCGCTCACGCGCATGCGGTTGGACTTTGAGAGTTTTCAACCATGGCGACACGTTGTCGTCGCTGGGGTTTAGCGTTACATACATTGCCGACGACAACGGGTCGTCGCTGGGGTTCAGTGGGTTAAAGAGGATAAACATCCCTTCTCCTCTTTATAAAGTAGCTACGAGATGCCGCCGTTGTAAAGGCTTATCCGTCAATACCTTCACCTGACCTGACCTGATAGACGAGTTTTGATAGACCTCGAGACTGACATTGGTTACTGTGTCTAGTCTTTCATATTTATGATATATAATTGTCTGGTAAATATTACTCCTTATCTGTGAAGTCTTAAGCATATTGATTAATCCCTTTCTTAATGATAAATAACCTATGCTTAAACTATTCCAAGGATTATAAGTGACTCAGAGCCCAAATTCATATACATAATACGCATAAACAGAGTGGGAGGTGTGGTTGAACGGTCAGGCTATAGAGAATGTCAGCTCATTTAAGTATTTGGGCAGTGTGTTGAGTAAAGATGGGAGTATGGATAAAGAAGTGCGGGAGAGGGTGCAACATGGGAAAAGGGTTGTAGGAACGCTGAAAGCAGTAACAAGAAATAAGATGGTCAGCATGGAAATAAAGAAGTCCTTGCATGACAGTGTGGTAATCCCGACATTGACTTACGGGAGCGAAGCATGGACGTTGGCGGCTTTCTAAGGCCTTTCCTAGCTGATGCTGAGAGGATTGGGTTCCAGTCATGTGGTGATGGGCTGGTCTATCAGAGTGATAACTGAGTGATCTCTGCCATACCCATAGCTTACTCTGACTGTTCCTTTTACTTATATATTTTCTAGATCTCAAGTGACGGCGTCTCTTCCGTGGATTGACTCCTAATCTGCTAACCTAGAGGTTGGCAGATTGGAAGCCAAAGCGTCACATTTTTCCTTTGCCCCTCAACTTTCTCTTCATAATTGCTGAGGGGCACAGGGCCTTGGGTGGGGCTTTGGTTTCCCGGGCGTTTCCGCACCCTCCTCAGCTCCCCGCCATAGAGTGGCTTCGGTCACCCAGGCTTTATTGTGGTAGCCAGGGAGGGTTCTGTGGGGGTGCTCAGTAATGGCCTTGGCCTTGCTCGGGGCCTTGTGGCTGTTTGGCCAGGCAGCCTGGGGAACAGTAACAACAACAACACTAGATAACCTCATTGACAAAAAGATCCGAATGATGGATGTTTTCTTTTTATCACACGGACCTACAATACATGACCAATAACTCACATGGGAAAGTGAGGCGAATGGAAAAAAATAAAAATAAATAAAAAGAGGAGTCAAGTGGAAACCCGAGTGTCCCGCAGGCCGCCATAAATCCTAATAACGATATTGAGAATAAACCAAAAAAGAAGGGGGGGGGGGGAGAGAGAGAGAGAGAGAGAGAGAGAGAGAGAGAGAGAGAGAGAGAGAGAGAGAGAGAGAGAGAGAGAGAGAGAGAGAGAGAGAGAGAGAGAGAGAGAGAGAGAATGCGAGTGTGTTGCTAGATTTAAGGGGAGATGGTTCACTTTTTGGGCGATTTTTGCCTGTATTAATTATTTTTCTAGTTTCCTCCCTAGACCTCCATCAAATTAAAAAAACATCCATTAGATCCCCCGTCTAGATTAATTTGTACATTTTTTGGTAGAAAAAATTTCCCGGCCGAAGGCCGGTTCTTCTAACATTACAGGCTCACTATCGTTCGCCAGGGAAAACATAGACACCTAAATAGCACGAAAGGTCCAAATATTGACGAAGAAATGGGGCGAAAGGTCTTGTAATCGACTAACTAATGGGGCAAACATCTAAACATCTGAAAACTAATGGGGCTAAACATGAGAGAGAAAGTGGTCCAGAAAACCGGCCCATCCCCCCATAAACCTTATAAGGCGTCTCCAGTTGACTGTGGGCATAGGGCATATGAAATCATGCTTAAGGGGAGGCAGACCGTTTTTCTGGACCCCCTTCTCCCTAATGTTTAGCCCCACTAGTTTTGAGATTATAAGACGTTCGGCCCATTAGTTTTGTGATTTTAACACCTTTCGCCCCATTTCGTTGTAAATTTTAACACCTTTCGTGCCATTTAGGTGTCGATTATTTCCTGGCGAGCGATAGCGAGCCTGCAATATTAAGAGGAACCGGCCTTCAGCCGGGACATTTTTCTACCGAAAAATGTACAAATTTATCTTGCAGGGGGGTCTAGGGGGTGTTTTTTGTTTAAGCTTGATGGAGGTCTAGGGAGGAAACTAAAACAAAAAATATATGAATAAATTAATTAATAGACCAAACAAACGGCCAGTCTCCCCTTAATATACGGAAAAGCCTGCAAAAACTATCAGTGTAATACATTCTTAAGACGTAGGCACACACAAATCAAAAGTATTGATCTTAAACTCAGGGAATCGTGCAAAACATGTTATCGCACTAAAATTGTCCACGGTAAGATATTCTTCGAGGAGTTGATAGGAGAAACGTGTGATAAAGGAGATCTCAGCGATAAGATATACTTACCTGATAACGTACTTGATAACAGCATGAACAGTAATGACAGTCAAGATAGCATTAGTCATACTTTACAACTTACTTCACTGAAAGTTTATGATCTCTCTCTCTCTCTCTGTATTTATAGAAATATATTATATTTTAGCGAATAAATACAAAATACTTAAAAATAAAGTAGAAGGGATGGCTCTAAAATATTCTCAAAAGCTCTTCATTCGCATTTAGCAAAACACTTTGTTTTCCAACAAGTGTCTTATTACCTGTCTTACGACTATTAAACAGTCCAAAGCCTCAAAGGCTACAAAGGTAAATATTTCGGTCAAATCTCCGACTGGTAAGTGTGGACGACCATCATTCACATTACGTAACCAATGTGTTGATAAGACAATGCATCTTTGCTGGAAAGTGTACTTGGTCAGTGACCAGCATCACGTCAAGGTGGTGACAAATATAACCCAAGGCGTTAGTAATAACCAGTCCAGTAGTTTGGAGTAGTGTGCTGTGCCCTTTGATCTAATAATAAAGCCCCTGGATGTAGCAATGTGGTGCTGGAGCCGGGGACTCCCACACAACTGCTGTGTTGCAGTTGGAGAGTACCCGCTCTATTTCCACAACCTTCTTTACTGTAGGTGTCTAGTATTCAAATATGAATGTACATCTAAAATGCATGCCTGTATATACTGTAAGCTTTATATATATATATATATATATATATATATATATATATATATATATATATATATATTATGCATGTTCTCTATTTATGTATGTTCCTCCTCTGGTTGACTTTGGAGGTGTTCTTTTGACATATGAGAGAGGTTGACCATTTTATGAGGATTGCATTTGTGGGTGGGATTGTAAGTTCACGATTTATCTTAATAGTATGTATGTATGTATGTATGTATGTATGTATGTATGTATGTATGTATGTATAGGTCTGTCTGTCTGTATGTATGTATGTGTGTATGACTGCGTGCGTCCTCGAATAATGCACTTTTCTCTCGCAGGTCTCACAAGATTAACATAGAAATGGCCATGCAACTTTATTATACTCCTCACCCCTTGTTACAGTATAATATTATAGGCTCATGATCCTTGGTGTTTGTGGCAACCCTTCCTTACGCAGCCTTTACACTTCATCAAACAGCCTAGTGAGGGTATTTACATCTGTTGTTGCTTTATATTTTCTTTGTATATTATTTAATCGTAAATTATAATATATTTGATGTAACATTACCCATACAAATTATTTCGATTCCTTTTGTTAATCGAGTTGCTCATTAAAACTGCAATTGGTAATGGGAAATTCTATCAGGAACACATTGTCTTGTATTTACGTTAGTGTTGTTTATTGTTAAGAAATTCCAAATATTTGTCATCAAACAGGTCATTGGTGCTTCACATATTCATAGTGTGACCAAACTAAATATATAAATACTACATGTATATCAGATATCATTATATAAATACTACATGTATATCAGATTATCATTCGTCGAAGGGGTAGCTAGTCTTAATGGATAGGAAGGAGATTGAATAGGGTGAAAAATATACAACAAAATACCTAATTCATAATATCACCAACCCACCAATTATCTTACAAATACACCTAATTAATGAATGTAATTAATACATGTCCAGCGCGCTAACCATTGCGCTATCAAGTTCTTACAAATCACAAACTGATAAATCGACTTAGTGACAACAAGAGATATGAAGTGATAACAAGTGTGATCTGCGATAAGGTCAACTTGAAATTATGACAACCTCACTTAAGGGAGCCCACCTCGCTTTTTTATCTTTCTCTCCCTCTCTCTTTGGCTTGTATCCAATGGGCCCCATTCAGCCTACTGTTTTAAGACTTTTACCCCTATCCAGGTGTCAATATTTTCCTGGCGAGCGGTTGCGAGCCAGCATGTATATATTTTTGTTTTGACAGCAAGCTAAATTTGTAAATTTTTCGATAGAAAAATGTCTCCGGCGAAGCTGGATTTCTCCATACAATGCTGGCTCGCTATCGACACCTGGATGGGGATAAATGTCTTAAAACAATTGGCTGAATGGGGCCGAATGGATACAAGCCAGGAAAAGAGAGAAAAGGAGAGAAAAATAAACAAAACCGGTGACCCCCCTTAAGGACAAACATGATTGATGATAACCAACGATAAATACATCTTGAAAATTAATAGCTCTTTGAAACTAGATTATTTGTACAACCATCATGTGACTCCTGCTGGCACAAAGTGACACTATAGACTATTCACTGTAATTAGGCGAAAACTTTAGACCAACAACATCTGTAACTAAAAAAAGGCTAGAGCAAAGGGGTTGTAGATTTCCATACCTATTCCCTTGCTGACTCTTACCAAATGGTTGAAATAATAGCTCGATTACTCTAGTCATGTTTGAGTTACGTAAACATGCCCCAATTTTGCTATAAAAACTCTGTACTGCTTTTAGTAAATTCCAGTTTCCAAATCATCCTATTTATAACTCGATCCACTTTTTGTATGCGTCCACTTATTTATGTGTTTGAAAAGAAGACAAAAGGCAATGTTGCCTGTAACTAGTGTCGCCCTCTACAGGTAGTAATATGCTCTTAAGTAAGAACAATATCCTGAAAACGAATGATGCCCTGGAATAAGACAAATAGAAAATGCAAATATTTATAAATATTGTAAGAATATCCTTAAACAAACTTTAAAACAAATGATAATATATAACAGTTACTATACCCGGCATTATGAATGACACCCCAAAATAATTATGATTGTCTGTAATTTTGTATGTAATACTGAAATACCAATAACAATCATCAATTTATGATACCCTTAAATTACATAATTGATGCACTGATACAGTTATTGCACCTTAGAATGTAAACAATATAGATACAAATTAATCTTCCAAGGTAGGAATTATTCAGAAATACGATGGATTGCCTGAACCATGAAAGGTATCCTAAATAAGAAATGTATCACTGACTAATGTGAAAACTAGAAACAATGAATGCTGTATACAATAAGAGGAAATGTGTGTATAGGGAATCAATAAAACAGAAAGCATGCTAAGAAATGACCATGCTCTAAGGTTGAAGTATCAACATGAATTGGGAAGTGGTATTACAAGGGTGTCTCGAGATTAGAACAACCTAAAGTAAACATGATGACCCTAGATGAGCAGATAAAGTATTGTCAGATAAGGTAGTCTGGTATAGAGGGTATTGTACGTAGAGTTTAACAAAAGAGAAAGAGAGAGAGAGAGAGAGAGAGAGAGAGAGAGAGAGAGAGAGAGAGAGAGAGAGAGAGAGAGAGAGAGAGAGAATAGTATAGTCAGAGAGATGAGAGAGAGAAGCTGAAACAAGAGAGAGAGAGTCTATCTCAGAGAACGAGAGAGATCCGAGAGAGAGAGAGAGAAGACGAGATCTAGTCTCTCTCTCTTAATGATAACTAATACCAGATTAATACACTGTTAATTTTCCCAACAATCCCAGATCTCCCCTTATTCCAAAAATAGGTTTCCTCCCTCTTGAGAGATATAAACATCAAAGAAAACACACACACACACACACACACACACACACACACGTAAGATAATTTAACAAAACAGGTAATAAATTTAATGCAGAACGTAGTTTGGTTAAAGAACGAAAGCATAGATTACATAGAAGATATGAGAATACAGATATTAGAAAAGAGAAGTCTAAACAGAAACAAAGAGAAGGGATAACCAGATAAGTGAAGAAAGACAAAAGAAAACAATGTAGAGCACAAGAAGAAAAAGGAATAACTAAGGAAGTAAATAAAGACATACAGCAAAACATAATATAAACTAAACTAAACATAATATAAACTAAACTAAACATAATATAAACTAAACTAAACATAATATAAACTAAACTAAACATAATATAAACTAAACTAAACATAATATAAACTAAACTAAACATAATATAAACTAAACTAAACTAAACTAAATATAAACTAAACTAAACATAATATAAACTAAACTAAACATAATATAAACTAAACTAAACATAATATAAACTAAACTAAACATAATATAAACTAAACTAAATATAAACTAAACTAAACTATAAACTAAACTAAACATAATATAAACTAAACTAAACATAATATAAACTAAACTAAATATAAACTAAACTAAACATAATATAAACTAAACTAAACATAATATAAACTAAACTAAACATAATATAAACTAAACTAAACTGAGGATCATGACGGGTTATGACAGTTTATCCTGGCTATCACTAGACGATTTTATACAGCTTAGGGAGGATCTGTGGAAATTAAAAGAGTAAAGACTTAAAAACAATTTAAATTCCACATGGCCTTTGTCATTTGAATACAATCGTTTAATGATAGCCAGAATAAACAGCTAAAATGCCTCATGATCCTCAAGGGGTTAATTAAGCGCATCAGTGGTCGGGGGAGCGTCACAGAGGAGAGGGTGGGAAGGACAGGAACAGAGAAGAGAAGAGAAGGGTAGAAGAGATAATAAGAGACAATACACCAGTGAAGAGGATGAAAAGAGGAAAGAGAAGAGAAAGGGAAAAGATATAATGATAGAGAAGGGAGTAGAGAAAAGGATAAGAGAAGCGAAGAGGAGAGAGAAGAGAAAAATATAATTATAGAGAAGGGAGTAGAGAAGAGGATGATAAGAGAAGAAAAGAGGAGCGAGAAGGAAAGAGAAGAGGAGGGGAGAAGAGATACAGATAGAGAACAGAGAAGAGGATAAGAAAAGAGAAGAGGGGAGAGAAGAAAAGTTAAGGGGAGTAGAGATAGTGAGAGAAAAGAGAGGAGAGGGAAGGAAGGAGAGGATAAAAGCAAAGGATATATATCAGAGACGAGAAGGGAAGAAGAAATAATGAAAGAGAAGAGAGCAGAGAAGAGCATATGATAAATGGAGAGAAGAGAACAGAAGGGGAAAAGAGATAGAGAGAGAAGAGAAGAGAGAGAGCAGAGGAGAGGAGAGAGATAGGAGAAGACATAATGAAAGAGAAGAGAGCAGAGAAGAGGATATGATAAATGGAGAGAAGAGAACAGAAGAGATAAAGAGAGAAGAGAGAGCAGAGGAGAGGAGAGAAAAGAGAGAGAAGGGGAAAAGAGATAATGAAAGAGAAGAGGAGAGAAGAGAAAATCAAATGAAAAGAAAGAATATAAGTGGAAAGGGATACATAGCATATAATAAAACAGAACAAAAACAAGAATTCATCCTCAACTTACCCTGTCCACAGAACAAAATCCGGGTCCGGTTTGATCCTATACATGGCGTCTACGGCGGATTTGACGAGGGCCCAAGGAGCGTCACAGGCGAAGTCCCCGAACATTCCGGCCGGTTTCTTGGTCTCATCACTGGTAAGGCAAAATATAGGCTTAGATATACTGTAGGTGACTGTATTGCTTCTCTAACTTAAGGGGAGACTGACCGTTTGTTTGGTTTATTAATTAATTTATTCATATATTTTTTTAGTTTCCTCCCTAGACCTCCATCAAACTTAGAAAAACACCCCCTAGACCCCCCTTCAGGATAAATTTATACATTTTTCGGTAGAAAATTTCCCGGCCGAAGGCCGGTTCCTCTTAAAATTGCAGCCTCGCTTTCGCTCGCCAGGAAATTATCGACACCTAAATGGCATGAAAGGGCTTAAAATTGACAACGAAATGGGGCGAAAGGTGTTAAAATCGCCAAACTAATGGGCCGAACGTCTTATAATATCAAAACTAGTGGGGCTAAAAATTAGGGAGAAGGGGGTCCAGAAAAACGGTCTGCCTCCCCTTAATAACCTTAATTCTAACTTGGTATTTTTTTTCATGCGTTTGTTATATACCGTAAAATGGTCTAGTTCTTCGGTCAAGGGGTCTATACTTAGGACATTTCTGGATAAAAGTATAATATATGGTACAGTTATGGAAAAATGGCTCTGCATTATGGAAGAACACCGCAGACATAATTGTTTGTTTTCCATAACATCATGTATTTATCCCCTAACTGCGGTTCATTGTGTTTATTTTCCAGAATGTCTGAAATTATCTCCCTGTTCAAAGTTACGTAATTTTACCGGTATTTACTATTTTTTAGTTTCCTCCCTAGACCTCCATCAAGCTTAATAAAACATCCCCAAGATACATTTAGATACATTTAGATACATCTAGATACATTTCTAATAAAATCCCAATGAATACAACTGCGTAGAATTAACCAGAATAATAATTAAGCATCAATTGCGTAGTATTAACCAGAATAATAATTAAGCATCAATTGCGTAGTATTAACCAGAATAATAATTAAGCATCAATTGCGTAGTATTAACCAGAATAATAATTAAGCATCAATTGCGTAGTATTAACCAGAATAATAATTAAGTATCAATTGCGTAGTATTAACCAGAATAATAATTAAGCATCAATTGCGTAGTATTAACCAGAATAATAATTAAGCATCAATTGCGTAGTATTAACCAGAATAATAATTAAGCATCAATTGCGTAGTATTAACCAGAATAATAATTAAGTATCAATTGCGTAGTATTAACCAGAATAATAATTAAGCATCAATTGCGTAGTATTAACCAGAATAATAATTAAGTATCAATTGCGTAGTATTAACCAGAATAATAATTAAGCATCAATTGCGTAGTATTAACCAGCATAATAATTAAGCATCAACTAAATGCCCCAATTCCTCAATTTACCAACAGCTGATCTAAACCCTATTATAGATGGCAGTGATATGTGAAGTGGTACAATATTTGAGGCAGAATAATGCATATCCGTTATGTTGCGTCCTGGATCAGTTTATCAAGGCGTATGTGTTTTAAGGGGGGTCACCGGTTTTGTTTTATCTTTCTCTCCTTTTCTCTCTTTCCCTGACTTGTATCCATTCGGCCCCATTCAACCAACTATTTTAAGACTGTTATCCCCATCCAGGTGTCGATTTCTTCCTGGCGAGCGATAGCGAGCCAGCATTGTATGGAGAAATCCGGCTTCTCCGGAGAAATTTTTCTATCAAAAAATTTACACATTTAGCTTGCTGTCAAAACTAAAATATATATATGCTGGCTCGCTACCGTTCGCCAGGAAAATATTGACATCTGGATGGGGGTAAACGTCTTAAAATAGTAGGCTGAATGGGGCCTAATGGATACAAGCCAAAGAGAGAGGAGAGAGAGAGGAGAGAAAGAGAAAAAAGCAAGGTGGGCTCCCTTAAGTAGTGGGTATCTGATAAGTCATGTTAATACCTTGGGCTTGTCGTATCTTAAGAAGCTTAACAACATGAATTGCTGAACTTCCTGCCCACTGCTAATATACAATTGTAATTTATCAATGTCTATTGTCCTGTAATTCACAATAGACAAATTGGTCGCAGAGGGAAGAGGAAAGGAAATCAAACAAACTATGCCCTCCTGTACAATGCATGCAGAAATAAGCACGAGGTATACATTAAGTCGTCCATGTAAGAATAGCGAATTATGTGGTTTGCTGGGTTAAGGGGGGTGACCTTCTTTTTGTTATTTCTGTCCTTTTCTCTCTTTCTCTGGCTTGTATCCATTCGGCCCCATTCAGCTAACTATTTTAAGACGTTTATCCCCATCTAGGTATCGATTTCTTCCTGGTGAGCGATAGCAAGCCAGCATTATATGAAGAAATCCGGCTTCGTCGGAGACATTTTCTATCGAAAAATGTACAAATAAAAAATATGCTGGCTTGCTATCGCTCACCAGTAAGAAATTGACACCTGGATGGGGATAAAAGTCTTAAAACAGTAGGCTGAATGGGGCCAAATGGATACAAGCCAGAGAAAGAGAGAAAAGGACAGACATAACAAAAGCAGGTCACCCCCCTTAAGCCTCGACACCTTCACCACCCAATTCATTTCACTTTTTCACCCACTGCTTAATGCTCTATTCCCATCCTTGCTCCACAATCTGTCGTGATATAATATATTGTGCGTCGCTTTCCTTGTTGTATGTATTTATGTATGTATGTATGGTACAGGTTTGTATGTGCAGTATGTATGACTGTATGTATGTTTTTATGTATGTATGTTCTAACCTTGCTGCAGACCACCAATTACTGAGCCATAAAGCTATCAAATATGTACTGTAGTTGAGGTCACAGTGGAAATATGTACGTATGTATGACTGTATGACTATGTATGTATGACTGTATGTATGACTGTAAATACTAACCTTGATGCCCCCCAACAGTACTGCTCCGTAGACCCGTCAACGGTGTAGTTCAGGTCATAGTGGAAATCCGTCACGTGCCAGAAAGTACCTGAGGACGGTGTTGGATTATAAAGTACCTGAGGACGGTGTTGGATTATAAAGTACCTGAGGACGGTGTTGGATTATAAAGTACCTGAGGACGGTGTTGGATTATAAGTACCTGAGGACGGTGTTGGATTATAAAGTACCTGAGGACGGTGTTGGATTATAAAGTACCTGAGGACGGTGTTGGATATAAAGTACCTGAGGACGGTGTTGGATTATAAAGTACCTGAGGACGGTGTTGGATTATAAAGTACCTGAGGACGGTGTTGGATTATAAAGTACCTGAGGACGGTGTTGGATTATAAAGTACCTGAGGACGGTGTTGGATTATAGTTGATGGATATAGTTCATTGCCAAACGCTTACAATTATTACATTTATTACCTTTATTATTATTATTATTCAAGTGCGTTGGGGTTTGTAATTGATGAATAATGTTAAGAACGGGGTGTTACTTAATATAGTTTGACGATTTTGAGACGTTTCGCCTCATTTGTTTGTCTATAAAGAACTTTCGTGCCATTTAGGTGTCAATTTTTTCCTGGCGAGCGATAGCGAGCCTGTAATTTTAGAAGGAACTGGCCTTCGGCCGGGATATTTTTCTACCGAAAAATGTACACATTTATCTTGAAAGGAGGTCTCGGGGGTGTTTTTTAAGCTTGATGGGGGTCTAGCGAGGACACTTAAAAAATAAAAATAAAAATAAAATCAATGAATATATAGACTAAAACGGAATCACTACCCCCTTAATGGAAAAATAAGAAACTGTTATATATTACATACATATATATATATATTAGATATTATATTATTACATAATGCAATATTACATATAATACGATTGTGCGGTCATAATCAAAAGTTCAACCACAATTCTTATTTTTCTATTAACCCCTTCAGTACCGGCTTTATCCTCTTCATTATAGTTTGGCAACTATAATAGGATTACATTAAGCTTAGGAAGGACGTCTACCAATTAAAAGGCTACATACTATCTCAATTTACCCCTATCGTTACCACATATCCTTCTGAAGGGGAGATAGTTCACTTTTTGGGCGATTTTTGCATGTATTAATTATTTTTCTAGTTTCCTCTCTAGACCTCCATAAAACAAAAACAAAAAAACATCCATTACATCCCCCTTCTAGATTAATTTGTAAATTTTTCGGTAGTAAAAATTTCCCGGCCGAAGGCCGGTTCTTCCAACATTAGAGGCTCACTATCGTTCGCCAGGGAATAAATCGACATCTAAATATCACGAAAGGTCTAAATATTGACGAAGAAATGGGGCGAAAGGTGTTAAAATCGACTAACTAATGGGGCAAACATCTTAACATCTGAAAACTAATGGGGCTAAACATGAGGGAGAAAGTGGTCCAGAAAACCGGCCCATCCCCCCTTAAGCTTCATACAATCGTCTGAATGTAACTGAAATATAATAAACTATACGTTGCCGGTACAGAAGGGGTTAATTATAAACAAATCAGCTGCTGAGGCATTCTGTTTACCGTCAATTGAAAACAGACAGACTATAGTCTTAGGTTAAGCCAGTGTCACACGAGCGTTTTTTTCCGTCAATTTTTACGAGCAATTGTTTTCTGGCCGCTTAAATATCACAGTTATATCAAAACTCAGCCACCTAGCATAACCTACCTAGTGTCTAGTGTCCGATTCCAATGCTAAAATATCAAGAACTATTACGAGAACAACCTTGCTCATCGAAAATTGACGGAGAAACCGCTCGTGTGACACCGGCTTTAGATTGTCTATGGTGACTGAATTTTTACAAAGATATAATTGGAAAAGCTGCCAAACTAAATAATTCTACAAAATGAGTGTCAAGAAAAGTAACTATGGGACTCCTCACTAAACATAAACCTCATACAACCCACCCGGGATTCGAACCCTGGACCATGTGATCAACAGGAACTCCTGCTAACCACTTAGCACGAGTTCCTGTTGATCACATGGTGGTTTTTCGGTGAACTGCTATTTTGACTTTCCGATTTTCCTTACGTTGATTACCGGGGCATTATTTCCATTTGATTACAAGATACCTTCCTGGTGTTAATGAAATCGTCTCAGTTAGCCATAATAGAATGAAGTACAGTAATGAAAGAGCTTTTAGATATTGTTTCAAGCCCTTGGACTACATGACGTCTTTCCTAAGCTGAATAAAATAGTCGGCTTTCAGGCAGAATATACTGAAAAGGCCTTACCATACTGAGAGGTTTATGTTTATTCTTTATATCAAGTATTGCCACTTGAGAAAACCTCATACAACCCACCCGGGATTCGATCCCTGGACCATGTGATCAACAGGAACTCGTGCTAAGTGGTTAGCAGGAGTTCCTGTTGATCACATAGTCCAGGGTTCGAATCCCGGGTGGGTTGTATGAGGTTTATGTTTAGTGAGGAGTCCCATAGTTACTTTTCTTGACACTCATTTTGTAGAATTATTTAGTTTGGCAGCTTTTCCAATTATATCTTTGTAAAAATTCAGTCACCATAGACAATCTAAAGCCGGTGTCACACGAGCGGTTTCTCCGTCAATTTTCGATGAGCAAGTTTTTTCTCGTACTATTTCTTGATAATTTAGCCCCAATCCACCCCTCCCATAAAACTGGAGGGAACACTTGACACCTCTCTCTCTCTCTCTCTCTCTCTCTCTCTCTCTCTCTCTCTCTCTCTCTCTCTCTCTCTCAATAACGGAAGGCAATCATGCATCAGATACGTTTCTCTCACAATTAATCAATATAGATACTCATATATAAACCTATCATCTCTTTCTCGTTCTCGCTATCGTTCACTCTCCCTAAAATTAACATTAAAATAAGTAAAAATAAGAGCACACCTGTCGCACCTAATATCTCTCTCTCTCTCTCTCTCTCTCTAGGTCATAAAATAAAGGAGAGTGAATCTATGAGTCACAGTAGGGTACGGAAACAACAAGAAAAACAGTGACCGCAAGGGGATAATCTTACAGTCGAAAACTTCTGAGATATACAGGCTGGATAGGTAGGCTAAATAGGACTCTCTCTCTCTCTCTCTCTCTCTCTCTCTCTCTCTCTCTCTCTCTATTCTTTTGGATTAAGACAGCCTAAGCAGCGCTTATCTCTCTCTCTCTCTCTAGCTCTCTCTTTAGCTCTTTCTCGCTACCTATCTATCTATTCTTTCGCAGTAATCTCATTCTTAACTAATTCAATCTCCACAATACCTAATATCCTATCTTCTCATTAACCAAGGTCTAATCCTTATTGACAATACAACTTCTACAACTACCGCTGCTATTAGTACTGCTAACATTACGGTTTATAAAGGAAATAACGAACATCTTTATTAAAGCCAAATCTGCCTAGTTGTCCTATCTAGCCGCTTACTCAGTGTGTTTATGTCACGTAATAACACCAAATTGTTCACATACAACACAACCTAATATATACATCCCACCAGCCAGCCAGGGGGAATATCAATATGGCACACAACAACACCGATAGGGAATACACACTCTAGTACAAAATAATCTAGGCACACATACCGAAAAATATTTGGTTGTTTTTACGGAAGTTACGGGCCGGTACTGTAAATAAGATAAATTAAGTTTTGGAAAAAAAGAAAAACAGAAGCTAAATAGCCTTAGTGTAAAGCGTAAAAGACATTGCAAGAGAACAGATGGAAGTGTTATAAGGGTATAATGGAGGATGATGAAAGTTTAGATGAAACCCTATCACAAAGGTCAAAGACTAACAAGTGTTGCATCTGTACAAAGAATGAGCATACATGTACAAGATGCAAATGCGTGCTAAAAAAAAAGGATGCATAAACTGTAATAAAGGTTCCCGGTGTCGCAACCCTTATAATAGTGTAATAACAGAGGGAGGGGCGGCAGCCAGTGCCCAGAGAGTGCGAAGGGATGAAGCTGACGGGACACAACACGGCGATGGGCAACAACCCGACAGAGCATGTGGAGGTGCGGGACCCTCAGGGGGCCCGAGAGAAGGACGGCAACCACATGACATGGTGGGTGACGGTGAGCCCAGCGGAGTCCAAAGACCCGGAGACGAGCACCGAGATGCTGGAGAGGAGGGTGGTGTGCAAACAAGGCCAAATATAGCTGGTAGAAACGACGATATGCCACGCAACGAAGAGCCCCGAGAAGCACACAGGGAGGTGGGACCACAGAGGGAAGCAGCCCTGGAGAGACCCGCAGAAGTTGATGGCAGAGGAGGACCCCTTCAATGGAAAGGACTACGGGGAGAGGAGGTAAAAATGTGGACAGAGGCAGCTTACTCAGAAATTGTAGATTGGTCTGCACACAGTTTATTCAACCCATCTAAATGTGACGCCACCACCAAACTGTTGACAGAGATGAAAAAGCTCATTTATAACTATGTCTATGACAGACCTTTAGCCCCGTATGCTCTCAAGTTATTTTTCAGCATTCCACATCTCTTCTTGCAAAAAACTCACCGCAATTCTAGACAAGCGGAAAATGTAACAGCGCTAACAAATAGAGTGAAACTGTGGAATGATAACAAGATGGATGACTTACTCAGTGAAGCCAGAGCATTACAAGAGAGACAAGGCAGACGGCAACACAAAAGAGAAAACACTGAGGACAAGGCCAGGAGATTCGGCGACCAGATGAGACAAGGTAAAGTGGCACCTGCAATACGATCGCTGACAAAGGAGGCAGCTAGTGGGCTGTTGCCTATCACAAGAGATACCATCAAGCTGCTGGAAGAGAAACATCCGCAACCTAGTATATCCGAGAGTCAGAAGCTAGAGGGGGCTTATATACCACCGAACCCCGTCATCTACGAACAAATCACAGGCGAGAAGATTTGGAAAAAGGCTCTAGGGACACAAGGCAGTGCAGGACCCTCAGGGATGGATGCAAAACGGTTGGAGAACAATCCTGAGCAGCACACTTTTCGGAGTTGCAGCGACCGACTTACGCAGGGCGCTGGCAGATCTTGCAAGAAAAATGGCCACTCAAGATTGTCAACACTTGGAGGCCTACACAGCTTGTCGTCTAATACCATTGGACAAGAATCCAGGGTGCAGACCTGTAGGGGTGGGTGAAGTGTTGAGAAGAATCATCGGAAAATGCATAATGGAGGTGGTGAAGGACGATGTGCGGTCAGCGGCTGGAAATCTCCAAGTGTGTGCTGGCCACCAAGCAGGGGGAGAGGCAGCAATTCATGCAATAAGAGAAATATATGAGCAAGAAGAATGTGAAGCCGTGCTGTTAGTGGATGCATCAAATGCCTTTAACACCATCAACAGAAAGACAGCAATTCACAACATCAAGGTAAAATGCCCCAGCTTAGCCACCTATGTAGAGAATACCTATAAACAGCCTGCAGACCTCTTCATAGTAAACAACCAAAACTCACGACGTGGAACGGCACTGAAATCAATGGAAGGAACCACACAAGGGGACCCAGTAGCAATGGCGATGTACGCATTAGGTCTCTCGGTGTTGCTATCATTAACAAGACATGAGACGACACATGTTAAGCAGGCGGCCTATGCAGATGATCTCACTGGAGCAGGGAAAGTCCATGATCTCAAGAGCTGGTGGGAGCAAGTATCACAAGTGGGACCAGAAATAGGATACTTTCCAAATGCTAGTAAGTCTATACTGATTGTAAAAGCAGAACATTACGAAAATGCCTTAGAAGCTTTCAACGGTAGTGAAGTGGTCGTAACAAAGGACGGACAGCGTCATCTAGGGGCAGTGATTGGCACAGAAGAGTTCAAGAAGCAATACATGGAAGAGAAGGTCAGAGAGTGGGTAAACGAAATAGAAATACTAGCCAAAATTGCAAAGACGGAACCACAGGCTGCATATTCGGCATTCACATATGGAGTCAAACACCGCTGGACCTACTTGATGCGTACCATTCCAAACGTGGGTCCACAACTTCAACCGCTAGAAGATGCCATCAGAGACAAACTCATCCCAGCTTGGATGAAGTCCCACACCCCAAATGCTACAGAGAGGGAGTTGCTCGCACTTCCTCCTAGGTTAGGAGGGCTTGGAATCATCAATCTGGTGAGGAGGGCGACAACGGAACACGAGAACTCAGTAAAGATAACAGAATCTCTCACTGAACGCATCGTAGCGCAAGATCCTGACGGCGAAGTGGACCAGGCGGACATCTACAACATCAGAAAGACCATCACGTCAGAGAGGCAAAACTCACAGAAAAATGACCTGGCACAATTGATGCGACAACTTTCCCCGAGACTAACAAGAAAAGTACAAATAGCACAAGAAACGGGTGCTTCAAATTGGCTGACAACACTACCAATCAAGGCAAAAGGCTTCAATCTAAACAAACAATAATTTAATGATGCTATTGCACTGAGGTATGATTGGCCGATTGAAGGACTGCCCGATCGATTCGTTTGTGGAATCAACAACGATGCAGACCACAGTATGATATGTAAGAAGGGAGGATTCATCAGCATCAGGCACGATGAAGTAAGAGATGTAATGGCGAACATGCTCAGGGAGGTGTGTCGAGATGTGGTGCGCGAACCATCACTCATTCCCTTGGAGGGAGAGATCTTGCAGCACAGGACGGCCAACACATCCAACGAAGCACGAGTGGACGTTACTGCAAGAAGTTTTTGGACAAGAGCACAGCGAGCATTCTTTGACGTAAGAATATTCGACCCAATGGCCCATAGCTACAGCGGGCTGTCTCTGGAGGCTGCACACAAGAGGAATGAACAAGAGAAGGTCAGGGCATATGGGGAAAGGATCTTAAATATCGAACATGGCAGCTTTACCCCACTAGTCTTCACCACATCTGGAGGGATGGGACCTAGGGCCCAGTGCTTCTATTCAAGGCTTGCAGAGATCATCGCAGAGAAGAAGAAACAGCCCAGGAGCCACGTTGTAGCCTGGATGAGGTGCCGTCTATCTTTCTCGTTGCTCAGATCAGCACTACTAATGCTGCGGGGAACAAGACTGTCTGCACCACAACCAGCGACGGTGGCAGAAGTGGACTACGAGGCAGCAGTGGCAGAGGGTCGCATAGGAAGGAGACTGGATTGAAGTTGCATGGTGTTGAATAGTAATATCTGATGCTTGTAAAATAAAATGTATGAACAATATTAAATAAAAACCAATGTAGTAGTAGTAATCCACGATGATGAGTCTGAGTGCTGACCCCGGAATAGTAAGTAGCTGAATGACTACCAAGTCGGACGCTTTGATGACTTTTCTGACCTGGTTTAGGGTCCAAAGAGGGGATGCACAGGCTGAGTGGTTTAAAAAAAATATCAAAAGAGAAGGCTTGCTCTGAAGTTAACACCACTCTGGCTGCAGAGAGTCGAAACGGTCGTGTCTCTACAATAAAACCTTTTACTGTTATGTGGGTATAATTTCTCTATACTGAAAGAGTACATGAGTGATTTTTAATGTTATATATATATATATATATATATATATATATATATATATATCGTTTCTTTCTTTTAGTTTGTTCCCAAGACCTCCATCAAGTTTTTAAAGTTAGGCCTACCTCGAAGACCTCCCTTGGAAAAGAATGTGTAAATTTTCGATAGAAAAGTTCTTCCTAAATTGAGGGCTCGCTATCACTCGTATGGATAAAAATTGGCACCTAAATGGCACGAAAAGTCTTAAAATTGACATAGGAATGGGACGAAAGTTCATAAAATTGCCAAAATAATAGAGCTAACGTCTTAGAATATCAAAGCAAATAAGGCTAAACATGAGGAGAGTAGGGAATCAAGAGAGAGACCCCCATTAAGCTGTGAGCCTGTGCCTGTACTGACCTAGCCTTGCCGGTACCAGGTGTGGACAAAGGGCCAGTAACACCACCAGCAGTAGTTGGCGTGGCTGTGGTGGCATCCTGTCTTACTCTGTAGGTCTTGGAGGGAAGTAATATCTTCACCCTGAGGGGAGAAAAGTATAAATATACATCATAAACAAAACATAATAAACTAGCTTTTTATTTATAACACAAACACTGGTTCTTCCACAGGAATTCACTGGGGTTCGGATCACCATTAGGCACATAGAATAACCGTTACAGTGTTAGCCTCAAACCTCTACTAATATGACCACGCGATAATGATGATAATAACAATAATAATGATAACATAAATAATTACAAAGTAACAATGATTATATAGTAATATAAATAATAATATTATAATAAAGTTAAGAGTAAACTCTCAAAAGGCTCAGCCAGCATATTTACTAATAACACGTAATACATATTATGTAGAATACTTTAGCTAAATAAAACTATTCCAAATTAATTTCAAAGCACACACAATACTGTAAATGTATACACATGAACAATGGTAAAATGTCTGCTATGTTTCTCCGACAGTTAAACCATTTCATTCTTTCTACCAGATTATAAAATGTTAACCCCTTGTGGATCTAAGATGCATTTTTACACATTATTAGGCGATTTTATGCAATTTAGTAAGGATATCTTGGAATTAAGAGGATACAAACTCTCGATTAACTATTTAGTTCCCACAAGTTCACCCTGAGCTGAATAAAATGGTCTAATGACAGCCATAATTAACTGTCAAAACGCGTCATAACCCTCAAAGGGTTAATAGTTTACTCCCGATACCTCCGTACAGCATCATGCCAACAATAGCTGTCAGCCACTTTTTCAATTATGTGATTGAATAAATTACTGTTAGATAATTTTAATACGGGTATATTTTTCTTTCAATCCCTGACTAAACCGACCTCTAGGAAATAAGAGACAATATCTAACTCGATCGACATTTTAACAACATGATAATATTATCATTCCGTAATTGAATCATCTCGGCTAACTGAACCTACATTTATAAAGGCAATATCAAACTGGAGCAGCCAACAGTATATAGATTGAATGTATTGATAACTTGCGAAGCTCCAAGTACAGGTTTTGATACTGAAACAAACATTACAAGAACAGCAAACCAACATTATATTAGTTTATACAATGAAGAAGATTCAGCCCAAATCGAAATATTAGAATATAATAAATAAATGCAAAATTTGTGAGTTCATAATAGAACACATTCAAAGTAACAACACTTGTACAACTTGTAGTAATTCTAATACATTTCATATTATGATATTAATTCAGAACAATTACAATATGCATCGCATATTGTATATGTTAAAAAATACCTAGACATTATTTCGACTTGTTAAACACTTTATAATTATACAGTATGCAAGAGTTTTGATACAAATTGTGTGTTTATTGTACTTATATATATATTTCAATGTTGAGTTGACATGAAGGAGAATCGTGCATTAGTGTGCATCACGGGAAGAAAACAAATATAGTCTACTCATTAGCCGCTTGACGATCAAGACGCGTTTTGACAGTTTATGCTGGCTATCATTAGACGATTATATTTTTATTAAGAAGGGTATATGGAAGTCAGAGGTTTAATTGATACAGTCTTTACCCTTTTGAATCCCATAGATCCTTCCTAAGCTGTGTAAAATCGTCTAATGATAGCCAGAATAAACTGCCGAAACGCGTCATGATCCTCAAGGGGTTAGTCATGAGTACAGTCATGTAAGTAACAGCAGTACCTAACACTGTAAAACCTACGTTTACCGAAGAAAATGTGTAAAAGTCCCAAGTTCCACAAATATCAACACTTTCTTACAGTTCAAGCTTGGTGTCCGTAACTAGAGTATCGCAAGAATAATATGTGTGAAGGTCTTACTTCACGTGGTTTTATACCCCTGTTGATGATGTAAATAAACACTCATTCGTTGATACTGGAATTTCCGAATATCCTGTTCTTCGTAACCTTGCCACTCATTTTCTTACAACACCGCCAACGAACGTACAGGTATATATATCCGGCGGTCATGGGCTGTTGTTGTCATTTGTTGTATATTTCGAGTCACCGTGAGGGTGTATTCATATTATTGTTAGTCACTTTCTTCCACGGCACAATTATTATTTTCATTGAGAGAGAGAGAGAGAGAGAGAGAGAGAGAGAGAGAGAGAGAGAGAGAGAGAGAGAGAGAGAGAGAGAGAGAGAGAGAGAGAGAGAGAGAGAGAGAGAGAGAGAGAGAGAGAGAGAGAGAGAGAGAGAGAGAGAGAGAGAGAGAGAGAGAGAGAGAGAGAGAGAGAGAGAGAGAGAGAGAGAGAGAGAGAGAGAGAGAGAGAGAGAGAGAGAGAGAGAGAACACTAGTCGACTCATGTTAATCGTCTTATCTGTCGTGAACCCCACATAATTTGAAGTGAGCGGAAATAGAAGAACGCGCTTGGCAAAAAAAAATAAATAAATAAATAAATAAATAAAATCAAAACATGCTCCGAATGACCTACTATGTATTTCCGTGTTCATACCCTACTCTAATTTTACCTCACATTTTTCTCTATTGATCTACAGTATCTATCTATTTTATCTATAATATATTTTGTAATCTCATCTCCTACCAGTCCCCAATATACCCAGGATAAATATAATGTGGAGATTGATAGATACAAGGGGCTCTCAGATCTTACTCGAGATCAAAAGCAATATATTCTTTTAGTTAATACACTGAATCAAAATGGATGTCTCAAATGGTGCCACGTTTATTTTTAGCATCATTTATTGTCAGTTCTATTCCATGCCATAAAACACGAAGATAAAGCATATGTTTGTTTTCTATTTACTATACAATTATTATCTAGTATATATAGTAAGTTAATCATCATAGAATATTCTATAGATATTTTTACCGCTCACATACTGTATTTTAAAATTACCTTCAATAAAAATAGGTTAGAATACTTTAATTTTTAAACAAAACCAAGAGGTAGTCGAAACCTTGATAATTTGTGGGAAATCTAGAAATAAATATTGCAAGTCACAGGCTATTAGAAAGACATGAAGACATTCAAGGAAAACGGATAGTAACTTAAAATTATACAGTTTATGAGAAACGTCGGCGATAAATTTATATTGACTCTATCTATAGTCACTTATGAATTTCAGTATGGATACAAAAATATTGTGCCTTGTGTATTTTAGTGTAAGTAACACGGTAAGGGTTCTGACAAAGCTTCCACTGTGACTGTAGTTCATTCATAATAAGTAGGCCAGAAATTGTGACTCCTAACCTCTGTAGCTCAAAATGGGCTAGAGCAAATAGGCTGTAGATTGCCACAGCTATTCCCTAGCTGATTCTTCCCAAATTTTAGCTGGCGTACTCTAGGCGGCTTTTAGTTATAGAGATTAGTGGTCAAAGTTTCTGGCCTAACTATAATGAATAGAGTACAAGTGTACAAGAATACAAGAATACAAGTTTGTCTTCCGTAGTAACCATGAAAATATAATTAATCCTTTCTAGGCTGATTAAAAGGATCATCATTAGAGAGAGAGCGTCAGTTAACATCGCCAGATTATATTTCATATATTTTATTAGCCTACATTATTCTAAGGGTGAAAGTCCAACACTATATGTGGTGTCAAACGAGCCCTAGTCAATGTTGTCTACTGACCTTTATTCTGGCAATAGTTTATGTGCATATATTAATGAATTAAGAAGGTTTACAAACTACAAACATATTAAATATCATACGTCTACTGCGAAAAAATGAAAATGGATTTTATTTATTTACTTAAGCACCTCTTTGCATACATGGAAAATCGTGTCGACACCATAAAGACAATAATTTGACAATCATAAAATAGAAAACAAATATATACAGCTACAGAAGGATAACACAAAACTGAGAACAGTCATGTTAAAGTTTGTCATTCTCAAATTACAACTTGTCATCTACGTAGTATGAAACTGTTGTCTTGGACTGTACACACGCCTCCACAAGTAGCTGATACACGACTTCATGATAAGCTATAGATAGGGAACAGTGAATGAGGATTAACACCGTTGTTTAAGGGAATGAGTCATATATTTTCTTTCTGTGTAAGAAAGAGACAAAAGGTAAAGCTGCCTGTAACAAGTATCCCACCAATATGTATAAGAATGATGGAGAGCCAAATTATAGGTGCTTACGAGTTAAATTTTTTGGAAACAGTCCAAGTCATAGGATGGGGGAGAGAGAGAGAGAGAGAGAGAGAGAGAGAGAGAGAGAGAGAGAGAGAGAGAGAGAGAGAGAGAGAGAGAGAGAGAGAGAGAGAGATTCATTTGTTAAGCGGAAGAGAGACTGAGAAAATCGATTCACTCTTGTGTTAGACAGTTGGAAAGAATAAGTATGGGAAAGTGTTGGAAGGCAGGTGCCACCTACTCTCAGTAAGGGAGGAAGCATACATTAAAGAACCCTGATTATTGTAATAGCGGTAGAAGAGTGAGAGAAATGCAACATTATGATGTATATAGAGAGATTGTAGAGAATTAGTGAGAGGAGGTGAATTGATACGACGAGATGCTTTTAATTCTAACCTTTCAAGAACTGCGGTGTGGGTGGAGCCTCCTCACACTGTACATGCGAACATTACTCGATACATGGACGCACTGTGCCCCTCTACAAAACAACAAGTTGTGAGATGGGTAGAACCCACGGAGACGGTTGAGCACACCTAACTTCTGGGAAGCTGTTTTAACACGACTGGTAATAAGGTATTTTCAAGAAAGGTCAGAAGAAAAACAAACACTATGAATATTGCGAGAAGATGAAGGGTTGATTTGTGTGTTGTTGAAGAGTAAAGCCGGTATCACACGAGCGCTTTTTCCCTCAACATTCATTTTATCCTCAATACTAGTCTGGCAGCTTAGGAGGTCATCATTTTTAAATATTGTGATATCTAAATTCATCTAACCTCAATCTAGTGTCTGATACCAGTGCCAAATATTCCAGAAATGTTGCCAGAAAAAATGTTGATTATCGAATGTTGACTAAAAACGCTCTCGTGTGATATCGGCTTAAGGGATGGTCATGTGGAAGATTGTGATAGGTAGATAGATGAAGAAATTTGTTTTTTGAAAAATTTAATAATTATTAATTGGCAAGTCAGAATTATCCAAAAATATAGACTATTCTATCAGCGCAGGTGATTTACAATAATCATGTGAGTAGACAGCTTTCCACTCCTTAAGGGGAGATTTCCACTTGGAGTTTTTTTTCTGGACCCCTTTCTCCCTTATGTTTAGCCCCATTGCTTTTGAGATTTTAAGACGTTCGCCCCATTAGTTTGCCGATTTTAAGAACCCTCGCCCCATTTCTGTCAATTTTAAGACTATTCGCGCTATTTAGGTGTCGACTTTTTCCTGGCGAGCGATAGTGAGCCTGCAAGTTAAGGGGAACCGGCCTTCGGGCGGGAAATTTTTCTACCGAAAAAATTACAAATTTATCTTGAAAGGGGGTCAAGGGGCTGTAATTTCAAGCTTGATGGAAGTCTAGGAAACACACTAAATACCTCCCCTTAAGCCATTCACTTCAATCGCGCAATAATTCCATGTAGTACACGATTATACTCAGCTTAATAATGACCTCTAGTTTAGAAATCATAGGAGCAAACCATCTCTATTAAAATATTTGATTATCACTTGTCCTCCCAAACAGGATATTGATTGTTTAATGATAGTCATAATGAAGCGAAACGCGTCATCGTATTGCAAGGGTAATGTGGAGAATGATATTTATTTGTTTGTTTGTTTCGATATTTTTTTTTTTTTTTTTTTTTTTAGTTTATTCCCTACACCTCCATCAAGCTTAAACAAATAGACCCCCGTTCGAGATAAATTTGTTAATTTTCGGTAGGGCCGGTTCCTCCTGAATTTCAGGCTCGCTTTCGCTCGCCAGGACACAATCGATACTTAAATGGCACGAAAGGTTTTGATATTGATGAAGTGAGGGGAAAGGTCACCCAACTACAGTAATGAGGTTATAACGTCTTAAAGTCTCCAAACTAATGGGGGGATAAACATGAGGGAGCAGGAGGAACAGAACAAAATATATTAAGGGGAGTCACTTGCTTTTTTACCTTTCTCTCTTTTGCTGGCTTGTATCCATTCGGCCCCATTCAGCCAACTGTTTTAAGACATTAATCCCCATCCAGGTGTCGATTTCTTCCTGGCGAGCGATAGCGAGCCAGCATTTTATGGAGAAATCCCGCTTCGCCGGAGACATTTTTCTATCGAAAAATTTACAAATTTAGCTTGCTGTCAAAACAAATATATATATATATGCCGGCTCGCTACCGCTCGCCAGGAAAATATTGACACCTGAATGGGGGTAAAGTCTTAAAACAGTAGGCTGAATGGGGCCGAATGGATACAAACCAAAGAGAGAGGGAGAGAAAGAGAAGAAAAGCGAGTTGCGCCCCCTTAAGTGAAAACATAGCCTTAAGACAGACAGGGGTGGAGCAAGAACGGCGCGCGAACGTTGCCTGCCCACTCGGTTATAAAAAATCCTACTTCGCTAAAGTCTGAATATTTTTTTCTCCAGCTCATGATAGTGACATGTCCCCGTCTTTATTAATTAGCTATTACGAACACCTTGTAGCGAAATATGTTGTTAATTAAGAACATTTGGTAATATTAAGACGTAGCTATATTGCAGTTTCATATTATTCCATTAAGTATTGAAGACACAATTGTCAACGGATTGAATTTACCATTAGCTGAAAACGAACAGACTATAGTATTACGAAATATGGCGGCACTCAACATAAAATAGTTATGTTTGAGCATAGTATCTTTCGCATAAATATATTAATGTGTGTATTTAACTGTGTGTCCAGCGTGTATGTGTGTATGTAAATATGCAATTATGAATATTTACGTATATTATGAATGCAAGTGTTTTAAGTCAGTATCTTATATCAATAATGTACAGTTTATAATGGATATTCAGGACATTATAATTTCCTTGAGAGTCAACGTTCGTACAGTCGCGCTAATAAGTGATGTCTCAGCACCATGTATGTTTTGATCAATAATTGGTATCATCAATATCTAAGCCTCATTTCTTCATATCCAGTGAAATATACAAACATGATCCTACATTTACCAACCCTATTCAACATCTGACAGACATTAATACAGCACAGAGCAAGCCAAACGTAATGACAGCTGAGCCATGACTTATTAGCACGACCGTACCTTTCTGAGAACTGGTCCCGCCACAAAGATCAAACTACTGGAATTAACTCACTTTCACTCTCACACACTCTCTATCTCTCTCATATATATATATATATATATATATATATAAAGAGAGAGAGAGAGAGAGAGTATATATATATATATAGAGAGAGAGAGAATGTTTATAGCTGGCGACAAAATAAGTAGACATCATTATCACTCAGGCATTACAGCGTTTTATAGCGAAATATTGCACAAATGGAGGACACTAATATGACAGAGATATACCCGTTTTCTCAGGTATTTCGCAGCTCTTGTATTTAGCGCGACACCAATTAACACAGATGAGGAGGATTGTAGATTACATCGATTCCATGTTGGTCAAATGTCAGATTAAGGGGGAATTTTCTGGACAACCTTCTGCCTCATGTTTAGCCCCATTAGATTTTAAGACATTCGCCCAATTAGTTCGGCGATTATAATAAGACTTCGCACCATATCTTTGTCATTAGTAAGACCATTCGTGCCATTTAGGTGTCGATTTTCTGCTAGCAAGCGATAGCAAGCCTGCAATTTAGTAGGAATCGGTCTTTGACAGGGGCATTATTCTACCGAAAAATGCACACCTTTATCTTGAAGTGAGGCCTTTGGGGTATTTGCTTAAGCTTGATGGAGGTTTATGGAGGAAACTAAAAAAATGAAACAAATAATAATATAAACAATAATAAATAAATAAATAAGATAAATCTCACTTTAAATAATAATTACACATGTCTTGGAGAGCTGATTTCATTGGATTACCACACATGTTATTATATGGAGTTGTGTTGAATTATTACTATATTCACTTAAAACATTATAGTATTGGTGTAAATTTGTCATTAATTTTCAACTGATAAACATATCCGCGAGATCGATAACAATCCACTCATACCTCCACACTGTAAACTATCAAGGGTATAAAAAGGGTTTACATATATATATATATATATATATATATATATATATAATAATAATTGGGTATATTGATGATGATTTGCATTTCTATCCTTATATGGACAATAAGTCGTAGGCGTGTGCATAAACCTTTAACCTCCCTGGTGGTGTAATGGTTAAGGTGGCAAAAATCTGTGTGTGATAACCCGGGTTCGAATCCCAGTGGATCATATATACTTTAATTAATTTCATTGGGGGTGTTTGGTGTTGTGGTGAAATTAATAAAATATAAGCTCATATTCGAACAATTTTATATGGTTAATTATGGTTTGGCAACTTCTAATTTTAAGTTTGACCAGAATTCAACCACCTAACATAATCTACCCTTAAGTCTAGTTTCAGATACCAATGAAATAGTACCCCGAAATATTGCGAAAACACAAACTTGCTTATCGAAAATTGCTGGGAAATATGTCTTTATTGACATCGCTTTAAGACGAGTTTATTATAAGCCTTTTAGTGGGTAGATTGTTATGGACTTTTTAAATTATCCTTTTCATAGCCATTACTTTTGACAGAGTTGATCATGTTTATCAGTCTCAAAATGTCTACAACTGTACAGGCAAACCCAACAGTTCCCCTGAAACCCTTACGATATATTGTGTGAAATCTAGGAACACATTTTGAGTAAGACTGGATTATGAACGTTGGGTGGCTTAGCTGTTTAGAAAATCCAAGGAGTAGTAAAATTTTCCTAGTCGACTGTTGTTATGAAATATGAGGGTACGTAACATTGTCGCTAGCCTTGATCACAGTGTATCCCTCTTGCACATACAGTACACAGTCTTTAGTATGATAAGTTTTTTGAAGCACCATATGTAAAAAAAAGAGAGAGAGAGAGAGAGAGAGAGAGAGAGAGAGAGGAGAGAGAGAGAGAGAGAGAGAGAGAGAGAGAGAGAGAGAGAGAGAGGAGGCAGAGAGACAGAAGAGAGAGAGAGAGAGAGAGAGAGAGAGAGAGAGAGAGAGAGAGAGAGAGAGAGAGAGAGAGAGAGAGAGAGAGAAAGAGAGAGGAGAGAGGAGAGAGAAGAGAGAGAGAGAGAGAGAGAGAGAGAGAGAGAGAGAGAGAGAGAGAGAGAGAGAGAGAGAGAGAGAGAGAGAGAGAGAGAGAATTTTATAATTTCTGATGAAGCAAATACTTAACAGGCCAACAGAAGAACACAACAAAATAAACAAAAACTCAGTATCCACGGTTCCTTGGGTCTGGTCATGGTTTTCAGTTTCATAGCCCATACAAATTCTGAGGTAGTAAAAAACAAATCTGATCGCGAAAGAGAACTTCAGTTAATTGATGCATATATATTTATCGTTTCTATACTTTGTTTAATATAATTATGCTTGAGGTCATATGCGATTCGAGAATATATATATACAGTATACATAAGTACCCTACAATGAGACATGCCGGTACTAACATCTCTGGGCCACACGAGCACACATTCACGTCCATGCACATGCGCGCACACACACACACATCAATGCGCAAATGTACACACCAACTGGCACGCACACACCTTTTTAGTCGAAAATCAGTGGTTGTGAACGTGTGTGGGGTGGAAGGTGGGGGTTGGGTGTTTCAGAGAGAGAGAGTCAGAGTGAGAGAGAGAGAAAGAGAGAGATAGGTGTAGCGAACAATAGAATGGTCGTACAATAGAAGGTATAAAGTGCAACATCAGCGCAGAGAAGTTCAGAGGAATGACCATGCTGTTTGAATATTGACACTACTTTTTAGAGTGTGAGTGAATGAGTGTGTGTTAGAGAGAGAGAGAGAGAGAGAGAGAGAGAGAGAGAGAGAGAGGGGAGAGAGGCGAGAAAAGAGGAGAGAGAGAGAGAGAGAGAGAGAGAGAACAAAAGAGAAAGAGAAAGAGAAAGAGAAAGAGAGAGAGAGAGAGAGAGAGAGAGAGAGAGAGAGAGAGAGAGAGAGAGAGTAATTATGGAACAATAGGATGAACATACAATAGGATGCACATACAATAGAAGAAGGAAAACGGAAACGTGTGGGATTTTAAAAGGATGACCATGATAAATATAACCTATTACCGGTAATAACTCTCTTTAGCAGGACAATACTTGGACATTTATTTCTTCTGTATCAAGTAAGGTTTAGTTTGGAGAAGTGGTATTTTCTTTTTAGTTTATATTTGCTTATGAAGAGTATTATTAAATTAAATTTCTTAGTAATAATTGGTACATATTTGTTAACTTTCGGTATAATATCCAAAGGGAGAATGAAGATTAAACACTTTGTAAATATCAAGTTCTTTTGAAACTGCATTACCTTAACGTCATTTAAATATAATCTGGAGAAAGAATACTAACCTTAGCAACCCAATCTTGTGTCGCAAATTCCAAAACAAAATACAAATTTATATTTTATTCGCACCATGTAAGTTTACTTGACCATTGTCCAGGCTACTTTAGTGGCTATCTTAATTACTGACGAATTTGGATCAACACTTCCAAGGACATTACCGTGTCGGTTAAAATAATTAAATTGCGAGAGCACATATAAATGTACAATACATCTCTTCAATTTTAGTTAGACAATTTTCTTTAGTGTATAATATGCCTCTAGGATTCGAAGAGTGTAAGCACAATCTCAATAAAGCCTCTGAATATCATAGGTAAGTTTTAAACTGCATAGCAAGAATCTAAATAATAAAGACATCATCGCGCTGAAAGGGATGACAGGAATATGTTAAAACGAACTCTAAAGAGATAAAGTGACAATTTCCTATTCTTAGCTTGAACATTAGGTGATCTGTAACAACATAGGAAAATAAAAGTGGTGATGGGCTGGTCTATCAGAGTGAGAGCTGAGCGATCTCTGCCATACCCATAGCTTACTCTGACTGTTCCTTTTACTTATATACAGTATCTTCTAGATCTCAAGTGACGGCGTCTTTTCCGTGGATTGACCTCCCTACTGCCAAGATTGGGAGCCAAAGCGTCACATTTTTCCCTTGCCCCTCAACTTTCCCTTCATAATTGCTGAGTGGCACAGGGCCTTGGATGGGGCTTTGGTTTCCCGGGCGTTTCCGCACCCTCCTCAGCTCCCTGCCTTGGAGTGGCTTCGGTCACCCGGGCTTTGTTAGTGGTAAACAGGGAGAGTTTTGTGGGGGCTCTCGTTTATGGCCTTGGCCTTGCTCGAGACCTTGGGGCTGTTCGGCCAGACAGCCTGGGGAACAACAACAACAACAACAACAACATAGGAAAATTCACAGCAACCTTTACGACGAATGACAAGCAGATTTTTTACTTGTCAAAATACGGTTATGTATATTAATTTTCCTTCAAAAAATCAATAAACAAAGATTATTTGTGAAGAGATAAAATTGTCCTAGTATTCGATGTCTTCATTACGACGCAAGAGGAGAACCGACTAGTAACAGCAAAGTGAAAGTTTGGGACGTACCCAAGGTGATGAGGGTATATATATAAGGATAGACCAGGGGCGGCAACACGGTAATCACACTCACTGCCAACACCACACTGATCTATCGTGGCTAGGGCCAGGGGGGAGGGTTAACAAATCTGTGTCAAGAATAACGCTAGATTAGCCCAAAAGTTGCTATGCATGGTGCTAAATATTGGAAACTGCTAAATTAGTCAGACAAAATAATTCATTGGCCAGTAGCCTATATCACTTAGAAATTACGAAGTTTTATAAAATAAAGATAGCTTTCCTGTCACTAAAAGTAAAACAAAAAAAAGTACCATTAATGTTGGTAAATTGGTGTAGATCTAGCAGTAACTTAGGGACCTTGGCAACGGTGACAACAGGTGACTGGCTCGCTACAGGCCAACAGGTGGGGATACTCAAGGTCACCACATTGTTTACATAAACAGGAAGAACACGCTCGTAATGCTGCTTTCAATATTTCCTGAGCCCCTATGAAAAGTATTATGATTATGATGATTATGATGATGATGATGATGATTATAGTTATAATTATTATTATAATAATTATAGTCATCATCATTATTATGCCACAGTTTATTCAATATAATTGATACCATACTGTATTTAAATAAAATATGTATAATTGATTCTATTATTTACTGTATAATTATACAGTATATATTTATTTATGCATTAGCACATAAGAACATACGAAAATGGGAGTCTGCAGAAAGCCGATTGGCCTAAGCAAGGCAGATTCCTGTCCCACACAACCCCAATTACAAAGCCCAATTATAGGCTCAACACTCTAATACCCTGAGGATCATCTTACCAAAACGGTTAGAGATTAACGCAGGATTACGGGGTCTGCAGAGCGCTGATTGGCCCAACACTGCTGATCCCCCTTCACACCCAACCCTTCTCGTCCATATGCTTATCCAATTTTATCTTAAAGCTCCCTATCGTTTTTAATCCCACTATAGCACTTGGTAGTCCATTCCACCCATCTACAACTCTGTTACCAAACCAATATTTGCCAATATCTTTTCTGAAACGAAATTGATCTAATTTGAAACCATTGGTACGAGTTCTTTCGCTATCACTGAGCTTTAGTACATTTGTCATGTCCCCTTTGTTAATCCCACTAACCCACTTGAACACCTCTATCATATCCCCTCTAACTCTGCGTCTCTCTAACGAATGTAAGCCTAATTTCTTCAACCTTTCTTTATACGGAAGATTTCTAATATTATGGATCATTTTTGTCATTCTACGTTGTACTCTCTCCAATGAATCTATGTCCATTCTGTAATAAGGACACCAAAATTGAACAGCATAATCCAGATGGGGTCTCACTAATGACAAGTAAAGTTTTAAGATAACATCAGCAGTTCTGTTACTCACACTCCTAGAGATGAACCCGAGAATCCTGTTTGCCTTGTTTCGAACGCTTATACACTGTTGTCTAGGCTTCAAATCATTGCTAACAAACACACCTAGATCTTTCTCACAATTCGAGTTTTCTAATTCCACATTAGCTAGTTTATATTTAACATTTGTATGCATCTTCCCTGTCTTTAATACCTTGCATTTGTCAATGTTAAACTTCATCTGCCAATTTACTGACCATTCGTGTAAGGTATCTAGATCCCTTTGGAGGCACTCTATATCTCTATCTGAATCAATTGTTCTCCCCATTTTGGTATCGTCTGCAAATTTACTTATCCTACTAGTTATACCTAAATCAAGGTCATTTATGTATATAACAAACAACAGAGGACCTAATACAGATCCCTGGGGGACACCACTTTTGACTGCTCCCCATTCTGACTTCGTGCCATTTATGCTGACTCTCTGCTTCCTACCAATTAGCCATGACCTAATCCATCCCAACAACGCCCAACCTATTCCATGCGCCTCAACCTTTCTCATCAATCTCTCATGGGGGACTCTGTCGAAAGCTTTACTGAAATCTAAATATATTATATCATATGACTTGTCATTATCTACTGCTTCATATACCACTGAGAAAAATCTAAGCAAATAGAAATATTTATATATTTATTTATATTTATTAATTCATTAATGATTTTTTACTATTATAATAATTTGTTTATGCATATATGCGCTTTTAAATGTTACTATTCCTACTCTTATATTTACTATTATTATTATGATTATTAATATTAATATTTTATTAATATTGTTATTATCATTAAAATCATTACCACTAGTAGCATTAGTATTACTATCACCAAGGGAGCTTCTGCCACCACCGGGGGTTCTCCAACTGCAGCTGCTGGATCCTCCCGAGGGAAAGGTAAGTCTGTGTCCCGAGAAGGTAAGTCTGTGTCGATTGTGGGCGACTCCATGGTAAGACATTTAGTTAGGGCTACCCGCACTAAACTTAGGAAGGTTGTGTGTCTGCCTGGCCATGGAGTTGGGAGGGTTTTAGAGAAGATGGACCACATCTTGGAAGATAGTGGAGATAACCCCATTATCTGTCTCAGTGCCGGGAGTAACGATGTTGGTAAGGGTAGAAGTGAGGAACTGCTGCAGCAGTATCGGGATGTGTTAGATAAAGTTAGGATGAAGGGAGGGATCCCTGTAGTACATTGTATCCTACCCAGAAGAGGAGTTCCCAAGGAATGGACATCCAGGGCGATTGGTGTCAATTGCCGTTTGGAGAAATATTGCAAAGAAAAAGCAATACCATTCATTGATAACTGGGATAGTTTCTATGGGAGAGATGGGATGTACGCAAGGGATGGGGTTCATCTTTCACGGTTCGGGGTTTCTACATTAGCTAGTTCTTTAGATAGGGTGGTTGTGGGGTTTTGAACAGAAATATTGAGAGTGTAAATGAGAGGTTAAATGGAACAATTTTAGCGTCAGGCGAAAGCGATAAGGATATTCAGTCTCATGCTAAAAATGATGACTATAATGCAAATGATAGTAGTGATGGTGCAACGGAAGATGGAAATGTCGCTAAAACAAAGGTAAATTAGGTATAAAGAAAAGAAGTAAATTGAGAGTATATTACACAAACTGTAGGAGTCTATGTAACAAAATGAACGAACTTAGAGCCCTTGTTAGCAAAGAAAATATAGACATAATAGCGCTAACTGAAACGTGGATTAATACAGAAACCAGGCATTTTTTAGAAGAATTTGATATACCAGGATATAGTTTGTTTAAATATGACCGAACAAGTAAGAGGGGTGGCGGTATAGCAGTGTTTGTCAGGAGTACATTAAAAAGCTGTATTAAATCAGGTATTAGACTAAATAACGATAATGAAAGTGTTTGGGTAGAGGTTGTTGTTGTTGTTGTTCCCTAAGCTGCCTGGCCGAACAGCCCCGAGTCCCTGAGGAAGGCCATGGCCACGATCGGGCTTTCCCACAGAGCTCTCATTGAGTGTAGATTATGTTGTTGGCGTAAGTGGTTGTGTGAAATGCAGTCTTCTATGATGTGTTTAATGGTATGGGGTGCTGTGTTACATCCCGGGCAGGCGTCAACAACGGAGTCATCCAGTCTCTTCTGATAGCTCAGGAGAGCTGGATGATGTCCGCATCTCAGCCTGGCCAGGTGGACTCTGTCCTCGCGAGGGAGGGAGGATTCGGAAGGATGGATTTCGGGAGGTCGTGCATGCAGCTGCGTGTTGTCTGTGAGTGAGTGGATGGATTGGCGAGAGATATGAGTATGGATGTGCTTCTGGAAGTTGGTTCGGGGTGGGCAGGGAGGGAGGGCAGTGTATGATACCGTGTGCTGGGTGTTGTTTTGATATTTATTGGTGTCTGTGGGTGTGTTGCCATGTAGTTTAGTGGGTGGTCTTGGTTCGTGGAGGCTGCTGCCAGGAATTGAGTGCCTCTCATGTCCAGATGGTCTTTGACTTTGAGGATTTTGGTTTCTTGATGTAGGTGATCTGTGGGTGCAGTAGCTGTGCAGCCTGTAATGATCTTCAGGGCTTTGTTTTGAATAGTCTGTAAGGTCTTATGATGTGTTTCAGCTAGGTTAGAAGCCCAGGCTGGGCTTGCGTATTCCATCACTGATCTTATGTATTGTTTATATACTGTGGTGGTAGTTTCTTTGTTGTGTCCAAATTTTGTGTGAGCAAGTGACCTGAGGGCGTTAAGTCTGGGTGTCAGTTTCTTTTTAATGTTTGTGGTGTGCTGTTTGAATGTCATATGAGTATCATATGTTACTCCTAGGATTTTGGGTGTGTGTGTATGTGTTAGGGGTGTGTTGTTTATGGTGAGTTGAGGGATGTATTCGTGTTCCCCTGTCCAGCTTGTGAGCAGGGTTGCGGTGGATTTGGCTGGGGCTTGATTAAGTCTGTTTGTAGTGCACCAGCCATGTAGTGTGTTGAGATAGGGTTGAAGGAGATCTGTTGCTCTTCTTGGGTCATGGTGTGTGCATGTGAGTGTTATGTCATCTGCATAGGAGGCTAAGTTTATTTGGGGCGTATTGGGTGTAGTTATATCGTGCATGTACAGATTGAAGAGTGCGGGCGATAGGACGGATCCTTGTGGGACTCCGTTTGGAAAGTTTCTGATTTAGATGACTGACCGGCAAAAGATACGTGTGCACATCTGCCTGCTAGGAAGTTGGCCAGCCACCTTTTTGTGTTGTTGTGCATGTTTGTGTTGTAGATTTTGTTTGTTAGGTTGTGGCGGGGGATGGCATCGAAGGCTTTACTAATGTCGAGTGTGGCTAATAGTGATCTGTGTGGTGGTCTAGCTGAGTTGATGCCGTCGAAAGCTCTTTGTGTAAGGTCTGTGAGAAGAGTGTTTGTGGAGTGCAGTGGCCTAAAGCCATGTTGTGTTGGAGCTAGGGGTAGGTCGGGTGTAATTAGTTGTAATACTAGGCGTTCCATGACTTTGGAGGGGGAGCATAGGAGTGTGATGAGGCGGTGCGAGGAGGGTAGCGTGGGGTCTTTGTTGGGTTTGGGGAATGTGATGATGATACCATGCTTCCAAATGTCTGGTATTGTGTTGTGTGAATAGCTGTAGTTTGATATGTTAGTGAGTGCTTGTATGCCTTGTGGTCCCAGGTGTCTGAGGTGTATGTTGCTTATGTTGTCTAGGCCACAGGCGGGTGAGTGCTTGAGATTGTTGATGATATGCTTTGTCTGGTGATTGGTGAAGGGTGTATAGTCAGGGTCTGTGGGGAATTGTCTCTTACGTCGGATGACACGTCGGTCGTCTTTGTGAGGTTTTAGGTGGCTGACATGTGAGAAGTGATTGATGAGAGTGTTTGCTTGTTGTTTACATGAAGGAGTAGAGTCTGTTGTTGTGATTGCAGCATGTGATTGTGTTGTGTTGCTGTTGGAAAGTGTGATGCTGTTTAGTGTTTTGTAGAGTTTTTTGGGGTTTGTTTTGTGATCAAGTGTTTGTAGGAAGTTATTCCAATTTAGTTTTGTTGTTCTTGTATTTTGTTGTTAGTTTGGGTGTTGAGTGCTTGAATTTGTTGTGTGATGTCTTGTGTGTGGGGTGCTGGGGAGTGTTTCAGTGTGTCGCGTTGTCTGATGAGGTTTTGAATTTCTGGTGTGAAGTTGGGGTTGTGTCTTTTTCTGTTACCTCTTGGAATGTGTTTCTTGTCAGCGTTTTGGATAGTTTTATAGAGTATGTGTACAGCATTGTTGATGTTAGTGATGGGTGTACTGTTTAGAGTTGTGAAGTGTTGTTCTGTCTCATTTGTAAATGCTTCCCAGTTAGCTCTTTTATAATTGGTGTATGTGTGTTTGTGGCTAGCTGGGGTGAGTCTGGTTTTGGTGGTGATAATGATCAGGAGGTGGTCAGAGCCTAAGGTTCTGACCACCCTCCAGGATGTTGTGGGGGCGAGTTCTGGGGAGTAAAAGGTGATGTCTGGAGATGATGGGTTATAGAGGGCTTGGTGAGGAATATGGGTATGTTGATGGATGTCGTTAAGGATGATGAGGTTATCTGTTTGGTTTTGTAGTACCAGCCCTCTGTCTGTGTCGGGGTTGTCGACAAACCAGGCCGACGTCTTGGCGTTGAAGTCACCACCCAGGATGATGTATGGGGTGTTTGTGATGTGTTGTAAGTGTGGTCTGTATTCATTTGGTACTGTAGGGGATGTTTGGGGAGGGATGTATGTGTTTATGATGGTTATGTTGGATTTGTTGCCAGTGCGTATTTTAATTGATTGTATTTCTGTTGTGTTATCATTTGGGGGGAGGAGGGATTTGGTTTGTACACTGGTTACTATGTATGATATTTCATTGTGTACCAGGGTGATGAGTCCACCGCCCCCGCCGACAGCCCGGTCTTGTCTGATGGTGGTGAAATTATGAAATGTGGGTGGTTTTTTGTGATGTGCGGAGTTTTGTTTCTTGTAAGATGGCAATGTGTATGTTGTGTTGTTTGATGAAGTGTGAGAGTTCGTGTTTCTTTGTGTTAATGCCATCTATGTTCAATTGGAGAATGTTAATGTTATGTGCACGATGTATGTTGGGTGCTGCTGCACGAGGATGGGGTGTGGTTGAGGGTGGGGGTGAGGGAGGGGCTGGAGGTTGGGATGGGTGAGGTGGGGGTGGGGATTGGGGAGCAGGAGATGGGGGTTGGAATGGATTAGGATGGGGTGTGGTATGTTGAGTTGAGGATGTGGATGGTATGGGGAGGTTAGGTGGGTTAGGGAGGAGAGGTGGACGGGTTTTAGGGGGGGGGAGTGGATGATATGGAAAGGCTAGGTGGGTTGGGGAGGAGAGGTGGACGGGTTTTAGGCGAGGGATTTGACTGGGAGAGGGAGGGGTAGAGGTTAACGAATGTAGTGAGACCATAGTTATTGGAGTTATGTATAGACCGCCAAATATGAGTAGAAATGACGGAACGTCATTATGGGAGGAAATTAAAATGGCATCAAGGTTTTAGCAATGTGTGCATTATGGGGGATTTTAATTTTTCCGAATATAGATTGGCAGCATCAAATAGGAGACTCTGATTCTGAGGAGTTTATAGAGGTAGTACAAGATAGTTTTTTATTTCAATTCATAGATACGCCGACTAGAGGTAATAATATTCTCGATTTAGTTTTCAGTAACAATGAACAAATGGTAAATAATGTAGAGATAGGGGACCACCTAGGAAATAGTGACCACAATTCTGTGTATTTTAATATACAATGGAAAGGTAATACCAGAGAGAATACAACATTAATACCTGACTTTAGAAAAGCCAATTATGGTGGGTTAAGAAGAGCCCTATTAGCGGACCCTATGGTCAAAAAATTAAGTCGATCCAGGTGTCCAAATGAGTGTACCCCTTCTCAGGCACCTGTCATCTTAAGTCAGGAAGAGACGTCAACCTTGGTAGATACATACGATAATTTTATCAAGTCAGTATTCAATGCACAAAATAAATACATTCCCAAAAGAAAATTTAGATCAACACAGAACCAACCCAAATGGATGAATAATAGACTATTAGATCTTCTAGGACAAAAGAGAGGAATATATAGAAAAATTAGAAAAGGCGAAATTCACCTACTTGCTTACTATCAGAATCTATCAAGACAGGTAAAAAAGGATATTAGGAAAGAAAAAAGAAATTATGAAATTAAGGTTGCCAATGACTCAAAAAAATAATCCTAAAGCTTTTTACCAACTATATAAATCCAAGGTTAGAGATGTGATTGGTCCCCTTAAAACTTCGATAGGAGAAATGACAGAAAATGATTTAGAAATGTGCAGTACATTAAATAGTCAATTTCTTTCCGTTTTCACTAATGAAAATTTGGCACAGTTTCCAGAAGTCCGTAAGGTATATAGCGATAGTATAGAAAATAGGTTAAGTACGGTTACTATAAGTAGAAATGATGTGCTTAAGGAAATTGACAGACTGAAACCTCATAAATCGCCTGGTCCTGATGAGGTATATGCTAGAGTATTAAAAGAATGTAGGGATGAGTTAAGTTACCCATTAACATTTTTATTTAACAAGTCATTGGAGACAGGTATAGTTCCAGAAGCTTGGAAGCTTGCAAACGTAGTTCCAATCTTCAAAAAAGGTGACAAATCAATAGCATCCAATTACCGTCCCATTAGTCTTACATCAATCATAGGAAAGCTACTAGAACATAAGAACATAAGAAAATGGGAGTCTGCAGAAAGCCGATTGGCCTAAGCAAGGCAGATCCCTGTCCCACACAACCCCAATTCATTACAAAGCCCAATTATAGGCTTCACACTCTAATACCCTGAGGATCATCTTACCAAAACGGTTAGAGATTAACGCAGGATTATGGAGATCTGCAGAGCGCTGATTGGCCCAACCCGGCTGATCCCCCTTCACACCCAACCCTTCTCGTCCATATGCTTATCCAATTTTATCTTAAAGCTCCCTACAGTTTTAGATCCCACTATAGCACTTGGTAGTCCATTCCACCCGTCTACAACTCTGTTACCAAACCAATACTTGCCTATATCTTTTCTGAAACGAAATTTATCTAATTTGAAACCATTGGTACGAGTTCTCTCGCTATCACTGAGCTTTAGTACATTTGCCATGTCCCCTTTGTTAATCCCACTAACCCACTTGAACACCTCTATCATATCCCCTCTAACTCTGCGTCTCTCTAACGAATGTAAACCTAATTTCTTCAACCTTTCTTCATACGAAAGATTTCTAATATTATGGATCATTTTTGTCATTCTACGCTGTACTCTCTCCAATGAATCTATGTCCATTCTGTAATAAGGACACCAAAATTGGACAGCATAATCCATATGGGGTCTCACTAATGACAAGTAAAGTTTTAAGATAACATCAGCAGTTCTGTTACTCACACTCCTAGAGATGAACCCGAGAATCCTGTTTGCCTTATTACGAACGCTTATACACTGTTTTCTAGGCTTCAAATCATTGCTAACAAACACACCTAGATCTTTCTCGCAGTCTGAATTTTCTAATTCTAAATTAGCTAGTTTATATTTAACATTTGTTTGCATCTTCCCTATCTTTAATACCTTGCATTTGTCAATGTTAAACTTCATCTGCCAATTTACTGACCATTCATGTAAGGTATCTAGATCCCTTTGGAGGCACTCTATATCGCTATCTGAATCAATTGATCTCCCTATTTTAGTATCGTCTGCGAATTTACTTATCCTACTAGTTATACCTAAATCTAGGTCATTTATGTATATAAGAAACAACAGGGGACCTAATACCGATCTCTGGGGGACACCACTTTTGACTGCTCCCCATTCTGACTTGGTACCATTTATGCTGACTCTCTGCTTCCTACCAATTAGCCATGACCTAATCCATCCTAACAACGCCCCACCTATTCCATGTGCCTCAACCTTTCTCATCAATCTCTCATGAGGGACTCTGTCGAAAGCTTTACTGAAATCTAAATATATAATATCATATGACTTGTCATTATCTACTGCTTCATATACCTCTGAGAAAAAACTAAGCAAATTAGTAAGGCAAGACCGTCCCTGAGTGAATCCATGCTGAGAAGAATTGATTAAGTTAAATGTTTCTAAGTGGTTTCTCATTTTCCTAGCAATAATTGACTCTAGTAGTTTTCCTATGATTGAAGTGAGACTAATGGGACGGTAATTGGATGCTATTGATTTATCACCTTTTTTGAAGATCGGAACTACATTTGCAAGCTTCCAAGCTTCTGGAACTATACCTGTTTCTAATGACTTGTTAAATAGAAATGTTAATGGATAACTTAACTCATCTCTGCATTCTTTTAATACTCTAGCATATACCTCATCAGGACCAGGCGATTTATGAGGTTTCAGTCTGTCAATTTCCTTAACCACATCATTTCTACTTATAGTAACCGTACTTAACCTATTTTCTATACTATCGCTGTATACCTTACGGACTTCTGGAAACTGTGCCAAATTTTCATTAGTGAAAACGGAAAGAAATTGACTATTTAATGTACTGCACATTTCTAAATCACTTTCTGTCAATTTTCCTATCGAAGTTTTAAGGGGACCAATTACATCTCTAACCTTGGATTTATATAGTTGGTAAAAAGCTTTAGGATTATTTTTTGAATCATTGGCAACCTTAATTTCATAATTTCTTTTTTCTTTACTAATATCCTTTTTTACCTGTCGTGATAGATTCTGATAGTAAGCAAGTAGGTGAATTTCGCCTTTTTTAATTTTTCTATATATTCCTCTCTTTTTTCCTAGAAGATCTAATAGTCTATTATTCATCCATTTGGGTTGGTTCTGTGTTGATCTAAATTTTCTTTTGGGGATATATTTATTTTGCGCATTGAATACGGACTTGATAAAATTATCGTATGTATCTACCAAGTTTGACGTCTCCTCCTGACTTAAGATGACAGGTGCCTGAGAAAGGATACACTCATTTGGACACCTGGATCGACTTAATTTTTTGACCATAGGGTCCGCTAACAGGGCTTCTCTTAACCCACCATAATTGGCTTTTCTGAAGTCAGGTATTAATGTTGTATTCTCTCTGATATTACCTTTCCATTGTATATTAAAATACACAGAATTGTGATCACTATTTCCAAGGTGGTCCCCGATTTCTACACTATTTATCATATGTTCATTGTTACTGAAAACTAAATCGAGAATATTATCACCTCTAGTCGGCGTATCTATGAATTGAGATAAAAAACTATCTTGTACTACCTCAATAAACTCCTTTGAATCAGAGTCGCCTATTTGTTGCTGCCGATCTATATTAGGGAAATTAAAATCCCCCATAATGCACACGTTGCTAAGCCTTGATGCTATTTTAATTTCCTCCCATAATGATGTTCCGTCATTTCTACTCATATTTGGCGGTCTATACATAACTCCAATAACTAAAGTCTCACTACCTTCGTTAACTTCTACCCAAACACTTTCATTTTCATTATTTACTCTAATACCTGATTTAGTACAGCTTTTTAATGAACTCCTGACAAACACTGCTATAACCGCCACCCCTCTTACTTGTTCGGTCATATTTAAACAAACTATATCCTGGTATATCAAACTCTGCTAAAAAATGCCTGGTTTCTGTATTAATCCATGTTTCAGTTAGCGCTATTATGTCTATATTTTCTTTGCTAACCAGTGCTCTAAGTTCGTTCATTTTGTTACATAAACTCCTGCAATTTGTATAATAAACACTCAAACTATTACTTGTATTTGCAACTATTTTTCTATTGTTTTTAACTAATTTATTTTTACCTGTTGAACTACTGGATCTAGACGGAAAATCTACGCTATCAGAATGTTCGTTATTACTATCAATTTGATGTGGCTGGGATTCTATTTTACTTACACACCTATGGTTTATTAACCAAACCCCGCAACAAACTTGTCGAGTGAGCTGGCTAAGGTCGAAACTCCTAGTCGAGAGAGATGTACTCCATCCTGGGCATACAGTTCATCCTTACCGTAGAAGAGGGTCCAGTTATCCAGGAATGGAATAGTATTTGCCTTGCAATACTTCTCCAGCCGGCTATTTACACCAATAGCCCTGGAGGACCATTCCTTCCTTACCCCTCTTCTTGGTAGGATACTGTGTACCACAGGAACTCCACCCTTCTCCTTGATCCTCTCCAACATCTCCTGGTACGTGGTGAGCAACTCCTCAGTCCTGCATTTCCAAATGTCGTTGCTCCCTGCGTTGAGGAAGATGATGGGGTCCTCTCCACTCGCTTCCATGACACCATCTAGCTTTTCTGCCACCTTCTCGACTCCGGCACCAGGCAGACAGACACCTTTACCAACATGTGTGTTAGTAGCCCTACCAAGGTATTTAATCATTGAATCCCCTACAATTAAAATAGACTTAGCTGTTTTCTGTTGTCGGCGTGTAGCAGGAGTTGTAGCAGCAACAGCAGCAGACTTCCCCCCCTCCCCTCTCACTGCCTCGATGATCGCCACTTCCTCGCCATCACTCTCATCAGCCAAGGTGCTGAAGTTGTTGTGGGTCTTGAGTGGCTGCCTTTTCAGCTTGCAGGCCGTTGCACTGGTTGACACCACTTTCCAAGGGGCTTCACGATCCCTGGGAACACTTCCGGTAGCCTCACACTTCTTTTCCGCCATAGCTAGTCTCAAGGCCAAATTTTCATCTTTGAGACACTGAATCTCCTGCTCCACACTCTCCAGTCTTTCTTGCAAAGCAAGACAAAGCTGGAGAGTATGGGAGGAGACAGCAGACTCATCAACAACAGCCATCACTAAGAAAGTTCACTAGGACCTCACTAAGGGTAAACCGGTTCACTAGCGGTCACTGGGGACGTCCGCACAGGTCAGGGGTCAGAGGGCAACTAGAGTCAATTATTGCTAGTAAAATTAGAAACCACTTAGATACATTTAATTTAATAAATTCTTCTCAGCATGGATTCACTCAGGGACGTTCTTGCCTTACTAATTTGCTTAGTTTTTTCTCAGAGGTATATGAAGCAGTAGATAATGACAAGTCATATGATATAATATATTTAGATTTCAGTAAAGCTTTCGACAGAGTCCCCCATGAGAGATTGATGAGAAAGGTTGAGGCGCATGGAATAGGAGGGGCGTTGTTGGGATGGATTAGGTCATGGCTAATTGGTAGGAAGCAGAGAGTCAGCATAAATGGTACGAAGTCAGAATGGGGAGCAGTCAAAAGTGGTGTCCCCCAGGGATCTGTATTAGGTCCTCTGTTGTTTGTTATATACATAAATGACCTTGATTTAGGTATAACTAGTAGGATAAGTAAATTTGCAGACGATACCAAAATGGGGAGAACAATTGATTCAGATAGAGATATAGAGTGCCTCCAAAGGGATCTAGATACCTTACACGAATGGTCAGTAAATTGGCAGATGAAGTTTAACATTGACAAATGCAAGGTATTAAAGATAGGGAAGATGCATACAAATGTTAAATATAAACTAGCTAATGTGGAATTAGAAAACTCGAATTGTGAGAAAGATCTAGGTGTGTTTGTTAGCAATGATTTGAAGCCTAGACAACAGTGTATAAGCGTTCGAAACAAGGCAAACAGGATTCTCGGGTTCATCTCAAGGAGTGTGAGTAACAGAACTGCTGATGTTATCTTAAAACTTTACTTGTCATTAGTGAGACCCCATATGGATTATGCTGTTCAATTTTGGTGTCCTTATTACAGAATGGACATAGATTCATTGGAGAGAGTACAACGTAGAATGACAAAAATGATCCATAATATTAGAAATCTTCCGTATAAAGAAAGGTTGAAGAAATTAGGCTTACATTCGTTAGAGAGACGCAGAGTTAGAGGGGATATGATAGAGGTGTTCAAGTGGGTTAGTGGGATTAACAAAGGGGACATAACAAATGTACTAAAGCTCAGTGATAGCGAAAGAACTCGTACCAATGGTTTCAAATTAGATAAATTTCGTTTCAGAAAAGATATAGGCAAATATTGGTTTGGTAACAGAGTTGTAGATGGGTGGACTACCAAGTGCTATAGTGGGATTAAAAACGATAGGGAGCTTTAAGATAAAATTGGATAAGCATATGGACGAGAAGGGTTGGGTGTGAAGGGGGATCAGCAGGGTTGGGCCAATCAGCGCTCTGCAGACCCCCGTAATCCTGTGTTAATCTCTAACCGTTTTGGTAAGATGATCCTCAGGGTATTAGAGTGTTGAGCCTATAATTGGGCTTTGTAATTGGGGTTGTGTGGGACAGGGATCTGCCTTGCTTAGGCCAATCGGCTTTCTGCAGACTCCCATTTTCTTATGTTCTTATGTTCTTATGTTCTTATTTGAAGGACATACTGTTAAGTGTCCATTCATCATAAATAGGCCAGAAATAATGAACCCTAACTTCTGTAACTAAAAAAAAAAAGGCTTGACCAAATGGGCTGTACGTTTCCACACCTATACCCTGGCTGACTCCTCCCAAATGGTAGAAGTAATAGCTCGATTACTCTAGCCGAGTATTAGTTATAGAAGTTTGTGGTGAAGATATTTAGCCTACATATAATTAATAGAATATAGACTATAATTACTGATATTCCCCGTGTTGAGTACGTGTCATGAGCTCCAAGACTATCAGCTAGGTTATCTGTGATCAGGTGATCTTATCCAGTTCTCAGACAACAATATTATCTCCCACTTAAGGGGGGATGGACTGGTTTTTCTGAACCCCCTTCTCCCTCGTGTTTAGACCCTTTGTTTGTTTTTTATTTCAAGACGTTCGGCCCATTAGTTTGTCGATTTTATGACCTTTCGCCCCTATTCTTTTGTCAATATTAAGACATTTCGTGCCATTTTAGGTGTCGACATTTCCTGGCGAGTGATAGCGAGCCTATAATTTTAGAAGAAAGTGGCCTTCGGCCAGGACATTTTTCGACCGAAAAATTTACAAATTTATCTTGAAAGGGTGTCTAGGGAGTGTTTGTTTAAGCTTGATGGAGGTCTAGGGAGGAAACTAAAATAAATGATAAAAAGATACACAAATGATTACGCCCATCCCCCCTTAAGGTATTTACCTTTAATAAACAGTTTAGGTTTATAAATTAGGTCAGTGATTAAGGTAGTGGAATAACCTTAATACTACAAACTAGCAGAAGCCCATTGCATGATGTAGAGATTAAACCATTGCATTGTACCATTGTATCTGCTCAGGAGTAGTTTATCCATGAACACATATATGTTGTAGATTATTGGTGACAATAGAAGTGACAATGGTTACGGTAGGCCTATTCATATAGTCTCTCCACATATAGTAACTGCGAAAGAGAGTATACTAATTATAGAAAACAAAGCCACCTGTAAAATACTCTGTACACTACGATGTAACAAATCAAGGTATACAAAAGGTACAAAAGATATATATATATATATATAAAGTCAATGGGAATATTGATAGTGAATTACCGTTCTAGCCTTAAGTTAGGTGGATTATTACTAACAATATATTATCTTTGTAAGCTATATTCTTATTTGTTCTCTGTGTATGAAGGATACAAAAACAATGCTGCCTTTAACAAGTGTCCCCTCTAAAGTTGAAAGAGTGATAAGGAGCCAAATTCAAGGTACAGTTGCTAGCAGAGCAGTAGATGCAGGTGCTGTGGGGGCGTGGCTAGATTTAATGTGCTATTGGATTAATTTATGGCTTGAATTTGAGTCCAGGAGTTTGCCTATTAGCAGCAATGTTGTTTTCAGTGAGTGCCATCATTGAGAGAAGACGAAAGGTTGATTTGTGTGCTGTTAAAGTGCAAGGATAGTCGTGTGAAAATTTTTGACGGGTATACAGTATATAGAGAGAAATTGGGTTTTGGAAACATTGAAAGTAACAAGATTCTATCTGCCCAAATCTGAAATAGTTGATATATCAGAAGATAGGCGTGTATGGCCTCATCACGTGAATTTTGGAGTGATTGCATGGTGGATCGTTATCGAAAAGTAGTTGAATAGAGTAGAGTCATCAGAATATGAGTGGATAGGACTAGAGGTACAGTTGAGAATGATCATCTGTGAATATTAGAAATAGAACTGGAGATAGGACACAGCCCTGAGGAACACTGGAGTACATAGCTTGAGGAAGTGAGCGATGGCCCTCCACAGCCAAAACGTATAATAGAGATAAAGGCACTGATAGAGGGATAGAAGCCAAAGGAGAGTATATATATATATATATATATATATATATATATATATATATATATATATATATATACACATCTTATGAATGAAGGATGCCTTTTGGTACTTAGAACATTTTTGTTTTGTCTTTGTTTATCCTTTCTCTATCTATTGTCTCCTAAATAGAGAGAGAGAGAGAGAGAGAGAGAGAGAGAGAGAGAGAGAGAGAGAGAGAGAGAGAGAGAGAGAGAGAGAGCGAGCGAGAGCGAGAGCGAGAGAGAGAGAGAGAGAGAGAGAGCGAGAGCGAGAGCGAGAGCGAAAGCGAGAGCGAGAGAGAGATAGGATATATATACAGTATATATACATATATATATATACATATATATATATATATATATATATATATATATGTATATATATACATACATATATATATATATAATATATATATATATATATATATATATATAAAGAGATAGATAGATAGGGATAGATAGAGTATATAGATAATAGATTGATTGACAGATATTGATGGATAAAAGCAGATGCAATGATCAATTATTATTTGAAACGTATCGTATTAATTCCTGGAATAGGCTGCTTGTTTATCAATATAAATATAAGATTATGTTATCATCACGCTGAAACGAATTGTCAATATAGCATTTACGCATGTGTGGTATTGTAATTAGATAAGTAGTTTTCCTCCACTATAAAAAAAACTCCACCCTACAAAAGTTACGCCACTGGCGTTAATATTAACACTATGCGATTACAAACTGTTGTTGTTTGCTACTAGTGCAATAACATTAATGTGCATCCCCATTAATATATCCTTAATTTAATTATATAGAGGGTAATTAAAATGAAATACCGAATAAAATTAAGCAACATACGTATTGCATAACTCTTACTACAGGGAAATGTACTATGAAACGATATACAAATTTGAAGGAATAGCAATTTTTTACTTTTATATTTTCCTGTTTAGTTAAAGCATTTTTGGGATCATGACGCATTTTCACAGTTTATCCTGGTTATCATTATATGATTTTATTCAGCTTAAGAAGTACTTGCAGGCGCTAAAGAGTTAATTGAGATAGTAATTACCAATTTTACTCCTAAGAATCCTTCTAAAATTGCCTAAAATAGTCTAATAATCAGGAGCATAAACTAGCAAAATGCATCACAATCCTCAAGGGGTTAACATGTTGTCCAGTATTATTGTTTTCCATTTCTAGTATTACCAACACTATCATCATTTTGTATCCACTGCAGAACCATGCTATCCTCGAGGAGAGGAACACTACTAACGATGGCTCATTCCGGTTTGGTAAGGATGTACGAGTGGTAAGGAATACTTGTGGGATATTTTCTTTCCATAATAATTATACGTGAAAACAGCCCAATTGGGATCTAACATTTATTTTATTTGTATGTTACTGGGCTCCCTTCTCCCTCATGTGTTGCCCCATTAATGTTATGATTTTAAGGAATTTGCCCCATTAGTTTGGCGATTTGAAGAGCTATTTTGCCATTAAGGTGCCGATTTTATCTTGGCGAATGATAGCGAGCCTGCGATTTAAGAGCAACCGGTCTTTTGCCAGGGCATTTTTCTACCGAAAAATGCACACATTTATCTCGAAGGGGGAGGCTTGAGGGTATTTTTTATGTTTGATGGAGGTCTAGGGAGGAAACTAAATAAGAAATAGATATTTATATAAACATCCAAATTAATGAAAATCTCCCCTTAACACAACTCTTTCAAACAACAGCCCTGATGTGGTCCTGATGTGGCGGCGTCTACGCCGTGGGGCCACCTCCCGAGGTTGCCAACCGCGGATGGCTGCCGACCCTCCACGGCCGAAGACAAAATCAACGACCAGTGGAGGAAAACCGGATGCCGGCCGCGGGGAGCAGTTTCGGGAGCCAAACCGTCACAACCATCCCCTGCCCCCTCCCTGGGGGCACGGGTCCTTGGAGCGGCTTCGGTCGCGCCGGGAATTTCCACACCTCTCACACCACACTCATCACACAGTTTTTCCTACACCGAGAAATGACTCTCCGGCTGTCATTTCTCGAAGACTTCTTCTAGCCGGAGACATTGAGAGCAACCCAGGACCCACGTACACATACATATGTCCAACTTGCTCAAAACCCATCACTTCGAGTCGCCATACTAAGGGTTCAGTTCTCTGCAATTCATGCGGGAACTGGACCCACTTCATCTGCACAACACTTGCCTCCAAGAAACACTACACAAACACCTGGACCTGTTCCTCATGCCCCTCCCTCTCCCAGTCAAATCCCTCACCTAAAACCCATCCACCTCTCCTCCCCAGCCCACCTAACCTTCCCATATCATCCACTCCCCCCCCTAAAACCCGTCCACCTCTCCTCCCTAACCCACCTAACCTTCCCATACCATCCACATCCTCAACTCAACACACCACACCCCATCCTAATCCCTTCCAATCCCCATCTCCTGCTCCCCAATCCCCACCCCCACCTCACCCATCCCAACCCCCAGCCCCTCCCTCACCCCCACCCCCACCCCATCCTCGTGCAGCAGCACCCAACATACATCGTGCACATAACATTAACATTCTTCAACTGAAAATAGATGGCATCAACACGAACTCTCACACTTCATCAAACAACACAACATACACATTGCCATCTTACAAGAAACAAAACTCCGCACAACACAAAAAATACCCACATTTCATAATTTCACCACCATCAGACAAGACCGGGCTGTCGGCGGGGGCGGTGGACTCATCACCCTGGTACACAAAGAAATATCATACATAGTAACCAGTGTACAAACCAAATCCCTCCTCCCCCCAAATGATAACACAACAGAAATACAATCAATTAAAATACGCACTGGCAACAACTCCAACATAACCAACATAAACACATACATCCCTCCCCAAACATCCCTACAGTACCAAATGAATACAGACCACACTTACAACACATCACAAACACCCCACACATCATCCTGGGTGGTGACTTCAACGCCAAGACGTCGGCCTGGTTTGTCGACAACCCCGACACAGACAGAGGGCTGGTACTACAAAACCAAACCGATAACCTCATCATCCTTAACGACATCCATCAACATACCCATATTCCTCACCAAGCCCTCTATAACCCATCATCTCCTGACATCACCTTTTGCTCCCCAGAACTCGCCCCCACAACATCCTGGAGGGTGGTCAGAACCTTAGGCTCTGACCACCTCCCGATCATTATCACCACCAAAACCAGACTCACCCCAGCTAGCCACAAACACACATACACCAATTATAAAAGAGCTAACTGGGAAGCATTTACAAATGAGACAGAACAACACTTCACAACTCTAAACAGTACACCCATCACTAACATCAACAATGCTGTACACATACTCAATAAAACTATCCAAAACGCTGACAAGAAACACATTCCAAGAGGTAACAGGAAAAGACACAACCCCAACTTCACACCAGAAATTCAAAACCTCATCAGACAATGCGACATACTGAAACACTCCCCAGCACCCCACACACAAGACATCACACAACAAATTCAAGCACTCAACACCCAAACTAACAACAAAATACAAGAACAACAAAACTAAATTGGAATAACTTCCTACAAACACTTGATCACAAAACAAACCCCAAAAAACTCTACAAAACACTAAACAGCATCACACTTTCCAACAGCAACACAACACAATCACATGCTGTAATCACAACAACAGACTCTACTCCTTCATGTAAACAACAAGCAAACACTCTCATCAATCACTTTTCACATGTCAGCCACCTAAAACCTCACAAAGACGACCGACGTGTCATCCGACGTAAGAGACAATTCCCCACAGACCCTGACTATACACCCTTCACCAATCACCAGACAAAGCATATCATCAACAATCTCAAGCACTCACCCGCCTGTGGCCTAGACAACATAAGCAACATACACCTCAGACCACAAGGCATACAAGCACTCACTAACATATCAAACTACAGCTATTCACACAACACAATACCAGACATTTGGAAGCATGGTATCATCATCACATTCCCCAAACCCAACAAAGACCCCACGCTACCCTCCTCGCACCGCCCCATCACACTTCTTTGCTCCCCCTCCAAAGTCATGGAACGCCTAGTATTACAACTAATTACACCTGACCTACCCCTAGCTCCAACACAACATGGCTTTAGGCCACTGCACTCCACAAACACTCTTCTCACAGACCTTACACAAAGAGCTTTCAACGGCATCAACTCAGCTAGACCACCACACAGATCACTATTAGCCACACTCGACATTAGTAAAGCCTTCGATGCCATCCCCCGCCACAACCTAACAAACAAAATCTACAACACAAACATGCACAACAACACAAAAAGGTGGCTGGCCAACTTCCTAGCAGGCAGATGTGCACACGTATCTTTTGCCGGTCAGTCATCTAAAATCAGAAACTTTCCAAATGGAGTCCCACAAGGATCCGTCCTATCGCCCGCACTCTTCAATCTGTACATGCACGATATAACTACACCCAATACGCCCCAAATAAACTTAGCCTCCTATGCAGATGACATAACACTCACATGCACACACCATGACCCAAAAAGATCAACAGATCTCCTTCAACCCTATCTCAACACACTACATGGTTGGTGCACTACAAACAGACTTAATCTAGCCCCAGCCAAATCCACCGCAACCCTGCTCACAAGTTGGACAGGAGAACACGAATACATCCCTCAACTCACCATAAACAACACACCCCTAACACATAGACACACACCCAAAATCCTAGGAGTAACATATGATACTCATATGACATTCAAACAGCACACCACAAACATTAAAAAGAAACTGACACCCAGACTTAACGCCCTCAGGTCACTTGCTCACACAAAATTTGGACACAACAAAGAAACTACCACCACAGTATATAAACAATACATAAGATCAGTGATGGAATACGCAAGCCCAGCCTGGGCTTCTAACCTAGCTGAAACTCATCATAAGACCTTACAGACTATTCAAAACAAAGCCCTGAAGATCATTACAGGCTGCACAGCTACTTCACCCACAGATCACCTACATCAAGAAACCAAAATTCTCAAAGTCAAAGACCATCTGGACATGAGAGGCACTCAATTCCTGGCAGCAGCCTCCACGAACCAAGACCACCCACTAAACTACATGGCAACACACCCACAGACACCAAGAAATATCAAAACAACACCCAGCACACGGTATCACACACAATTATTGTCCTCTCTCCCTCCCTGCCCACCCCGAACCAACTTCCAGAAGCACATCCATACTCATATCTCTCACCGATCCATCCACTCACTCACAGACAACACGCAGCTGCATGCACGACCTCCCGAAATCCATCCTTCCGAATCCTCCCTTCCTCGCGAGGACAGAGTCCACCTGGCCAGACTGAGATGCGGACACCATCCAGCTCTCCTGAGCTATCAGAAGAGACTGGATGACTCCGTTGTCGACGCCTGCCCGGGATGTAACACAGCACCCCATACCATTAAACACATCATAGAAGACTGCATTTCACACAACCACTTACGCCAACAACACAATCTACACTCAATGAGAGCTCTGTGGGAAAGCCCGATCGTGGCCATGGCCTTTCTCAGGGACTCGGGGCTGTTCGGCCAGGCAGCTTAGGGAACAACAACAACAGCCCCAATGACCAATACGCAACTTCTCACATATAAGTCAATTACACGATTACGCTAATCACTGAACAGAGTGACTCCTTATGAATATTAATATTTTGTAATACTCTACATGACGTGGCATTTACAGTTCACTCATACGTGAAAAGACAAGTAGGCTAGCATGCATATAATAAGAAAAAGCCTCATTGAACAAATTTAGTAGTTCAGTACATGATACAATTATGTCCATGATCATGCCGATTTAGAAGGAAAACAATGTACAGTAGGTCTGTACATGTAGGATTATTATGTTGTGTTGCTTAGCTGAACCACAGGGAGCGAGTCAATCAGCTTTATTATTTTATGTTACTCGAATTTTGACCACGACCATGTGTACGTGTGTATCTGTGCAATATGCAATGGACAACCGGCAACACAGGAGAGGTACCACCCAATACATATATTTCGGTTGAGTTTGGGGAATTATTATTATTATTTGATTAACATATTGGGAGTACAAAAAACTCCAGAGAAAATGTTCATCCTGTGGCCCCAGTGCCAATATCAGTCCGGGAAGGGAAGGGGAGGGCCGAGAGAGGGAAAGTGGGATGAGGGAAGGGACAGGACAAAGGGAGGGAAAAGAAGGGTCGAGGGAGGAAAGAGAGGAAGGATGAGGGGAGGGGTGACAAGGGTAGAAGGAGGGAAGAGGGGTGGGATGAGAAGGGTAGAGGGAGGGAAGAGGGGAAGGAAGAGAGGAGGGATGACAAGGGTAGAAGGAAGGATGAGGGGAGGGATGACAAAGGTGGTAGGAAGGAAGAGAGGAGGGATGACAAGGGTGGAAGGAGGGAAGAGGGGAGGGATGACAAGGGTAGAAGGAGGGAAGAGGGGTGGGATGAGAAGGGTAGAAGGAGGGAAGAGGGGAAGGATGAGGGGAGGGATGACAAGGGTAGAAGGAAGGATGAGGGGAGAGATGACAAGGGTGGAAGGAGGGAAGAGAGGAGGGATGACAAGGGTGGAAGGAGTGAAGAGAGGAGGGATGACAAGGGTAGAAGGAGGGAAGAGAGGAGGGATGACAAGGGTAGAAGGAAGGATGAGGGGAGGGATGACAAGGGTGGAAGGAGGGAAGAGAGGAGGGATGACAAGGGTGGAAGGAGGGAAGAGAGGAGGGATGACAAGGCTGGAAGGAGTGAAGAGAGGAGGGATGACAAGGGTAGAAGGAGGGAAGAGGGAAAGGAAGAGAGGAGGGATGACAAGGGTAGAAGGAGGGAAGAGGGGAAGGAAGAGAGGAGGGATGACAAGGGTGGAAGGAGTGAAGAAAGGAGGGATGACAAGGGTAGAAGGAGGGATGAGGGGAGGGATGAAAAGGGTAGAGGGAAGGAACACAGGAAGGAAGAGAGGAGGGATGACAAGGGTAGGAGGGAGGGAAGAGGGGAAGGAAGAGAGGAGGGATGACAAGGGTGGAAGGAGGGAAGAGAGGAGGGATGACAAGGGTGGAAGGAGTGAAGAGAGGAGGGATGACAAGGGTAGAAGGAGGGAAGAGGGGAAGGAAGAGAGGAGGGATGACAAGGGTGGAAGGAGTGAAGAGAGGAGGGATGACAAGGGTGGAAGGAGTGAAGAGAGGAGGGATGACAAGGGTAGAAGGAGGGAAGAGAGGAGGGATTACAAGGGTAGAAGGAGGATGAGAGGAGGGATGACAAGGGTGGAAGGAGGGAAGAGAGGAGGGATGACAAGAGTGGAAGGAGGGAAGAGAGGAGGGATGACAAGGGTGGAAGGAGTGAAGAGAGGAGGGATGACAAGGGTAGAAGGAGGGAAGAGGGAAAGGAAGAGAGGAGGGATGACAATGGTAGAGGGAGGGATGAGGGGAGGGATGACAAGGGTAGAGGGAAGGAACACAGGAAGGAAGAGAGGAGGGATGACAAGGGTAGGAGTGATGAGGGGAGGGATGACAAGGGTAGAGGGCGATAAGGCAGGAAGGATGGGGGAGGGATGAGATGGGTAGAGGAAGGGAAGAGAGGGAGGATGATGGGAGGGATGACAAGGGTAGAAGGAGGGAAGAGAGTAAGGGTCAAATGAAGGTAGAGGGGAGAGGATAATGGGTAGGGAGGAGTGGTGCTTGTTGTCAGTCAAAGCTGTGAACTAGGGGGATATACACATTCGTATTTGAAGTGTTCGCCATGTTCCTACTATGCACTGTGACCCATCCACCATTTAGAGCAAACAGTAATTATTATCTATTCGAAGCAATTACTATGTATATCACTTAATTGTCAAGTTTTTTTTATACAAGTGATCTGTCGAGTTTTACTAATTGTATTCTCGAATAACCATTAGCATAGCTATCAAACATTAAGATGAACTCTTTTAAAAGGGCGGCCACATGTGTCAGAAACATTTATGGATAACACAGTTTAACATCATATTACGAACATGCTAGATGCAGACGTTGACAACGTTATTATGGGTTGGCCAGCTGATTGACCATTGTTTACACCCTGTTTCCAGTAATGTTTCCGGCACATGTAAGTGCTTAGTGCTTTTGTGTAAATTACACCACAGGAAACGTAAACATAGTACCGGAAGTTTAAGCACAGGCAATTCACATAGGGTGATATGAAACAAGGCGTCTATTAAAAACAAACATTCTATCGCACTCAAATGATCGGATTTTATGAATTATGCTGGCATGCAGACAAATGATATCAGTTATTTACTTGTAGCATATTCAAGGTTGAATCTTTTAAATTAACCTAATTTAACTAAACTCAGCTAGCATAACATAAATGTTATCTAATTTAATTCAATCTAGCCTGAGGGTTCAGGAAGTCTTGTAAACGAGAACCAAATATAGGTAGACTGCCCACCAAGATTAGTCAGAATCTGTGTGTAAGATTCGGGGAAAAAAAAAAAAAAAAACAGTAAGCAAGTAACAGAGTGACAAGCAGGAGTAATCACAATACTCTGCTATACGGGTTACATCGTGCACAGTGAAACAATGCTGGTGGAATTGGTTCTGTAGTCACGTGGATGGTTCTGGTGTCGAAACAATGAATATCAAAATACGGCGTATCTTACTTGAAGCCATGATAAAGTGCCTTCGCTACGCCTACAGGTGATGACTCATAATTTGAACCACTCTACCAAACGATCACTTAATCTAGTCAGCTATAAAATGCAGGTAAAATACTAGTGAGAAAAAAAACTTGATACCCAATATAACGCCTCTCAATGAAAACAACAAAGGCGTCAAAACCCTCCCTGTAGTTGTTGGTCCTCGTCCCGTAACAAGTGTCCGAGTAAGCGGATATCCAACAAGGCAGCCTCCCAGAAGCTGGGTGTGCTCAAGGGGTTCTTTACCCCTGCACAGCTTCTTGTTCTGTACAGGGGCACAGTGCATCCTTGTATTGAGTATTGTTCAAATGTGTGGGGAGGATCCTCTCACACCGCACTCCTAGACAATGTAGAAAGAAAAGCCTTTTATATCATTAACTCCCGCCCACTCTCCAACTCTCTGCAATCTCTCTCTCTTCGCCACAATGTTGCATCTCTCTCACTATTCTATCGCTACTATATATAATAATCAATGTTCCTCAGAGCTTTCTCAGTGTATATCACCTCTACGTAGGGTACGTAGTACCCGTCTTGCAACACAATCCCACCCCTACTCTGTGCAACTCTCCAACCCAAGAGTGAAACGTTATTTTAAGTCTTTCTTCTATTCAACTGCTGAGCTCCGGAACTCTCTCCCAGAATCAGTGCTTCCCTCTTCCTATGACTTAAATTGCTTCAAACTCCGTGTGTCCAGGCTGGCTCGAACGTCCCTTGATTTTGGCCCTGTCACTCTTTCAACTCAAAGGAGTACAAAGGAAATCAAGCAACAACAGATCTAGTGACCCTTCTAGGCTGCTAGTCCTCCAAAACACTGAGGATCAATTGTCCAAACAGTGGTTTAGAGTGGGTAAGGGAACATTGGAAAGGGAACTACTGCCCTGGAACTAATGTTCGTGGCAGGACTAGGTAGGTAGTAGGGGACATATGGGTTAGTAACTGAGGGGAGGATAAAATAAAGTTATTCATATACAAACGCAGTCAGTCGCGGGTTTGATGCGAGATATTTGTCTAGGCGGAATTTAAATGAATCAACGGTGCTGCAGTCTATAACGTCTCGGGGAAGCCCATTCCACAAGTTGACAACTCGATTGAAGAAGAAATTCTTAGATTCGTGTGAGTTAAAAGATTTACCAATAATTTTGCAACCGTTTCCCCGCGTGTAATTAGATTGGTCGATAGAAAAGTACTTACTACAGTTCATATTGTCGATGCCTTTGATGATTTTGAACACTTGAATTAAGTCACCTCTTAATCTGCGCTGGGTTAAAGGAAATAGATTTAATTCTCTAAGACGCTCTTCGTATGGTTTGTTCTTTAGGCTAGGTATCATTTTGGTAACTCTACGTTGAACTCGTTCTAGCTTGTTTATGTCTTTTTGGTAATAAGGGCACCAGCATTGAACGCAGTATTCCAGAAGAGGGCGGACTAAGGAATTGTAAAGGGTTAGGATAACTTCTTTGGATTTATGCTCAAATGACCTGCCAATAAAGCCAATTATTTTGTTTGCCTTCTTAACAACTTCTGAACATTGTTGACTCGGTTTTAGGTTACTCGATATTGTTACTCCCAGATCGGTTTCTCTGTTTACATTCTTAAGCTGAGTGCCATTCATCGAATAGTTTGCTTTCTCATTTAGGTATCCGATATGTAGTACTTTACATTTATCCGCATTGAAACTCATTTGCCAAATTTGGGCCCAATGTGACAATTTATCTAGATTGTGTTGCATATCGTCAACTTGATCTTTTGAGAGTACCCTATTTTCAATTTTTGTATCGTCAGCAAATTTTGAGATTGTACAGGTGAGACCCTCATCTATGTCGTTGATGTAAATTAGAAAGAGAATTGGTCCTAGTATCGATCCCTGGGGTACCCCGCTACTTACATTGGTCCATTTAGATGCCTTACCGTTTATGACTACTCTTTGCTTTCTGTCGCTGAGCCAATTTTCTATCCATTTCAACACACCGTCTTGTATTCCATGCGCTTTTAGTTTTAGCAGTAAACGTTTGTGGGGAACTTTGTCAAAGGCCTTTTGAAAATCAAGGTATAATATTATAATATCTACAGCTTTACTCTCATCGTAGAGGTTGAGGATATCGTGGAAGAAATCTAAGAGGTTTGTTAAACAGGAACGTTTTTTACGAAAGCCGTGTTGAGTATCTTTAAGTATGTTATTTTCCTCTAAGTGATTTACGAGTCTGTCTCTTATGACCGTTTCTAGCATTTTACATACAACTGAGGTTAAGCTAATTGGACGATAGTTACTGGGTAGGGATTTGCTGCCTTTTTTGAATATCGGTGTTACGTTGGCTATCTTCCACTGATCAGGCATAGTTCCAGACTGCAAGGATTTATTGAATAGTAATGTCAGTGGTTTGGAGAGCTCATCCTTAGCTTCCTTTAGAACTCTAGGCGAGATTGGATCAGGTCCAGGCGTTTTATTTACCTTGAGTTTATCTAAACAATTCAATACTTCTCTCTCTGTAACAGTGATATTGCTTAGAACATCTGAATTATCAATCTGAATCGGCGATGGTGTAGGGATATCACTGAGGTCTTCTGTTGTAAAAACTGATGCAAAGAAGGTATTGAGGGCATTACTCCTTTGTACTTCGTCTTTGGTGTATTCTCCATTTTCATCGACTAAAGGTCCAACAGTTGAAATAACTACTTTTTTCTTTCTGGTATAACTATAGAATTCTTTTGGGTTTGTTTTACTTTGATTCGCAATATGTAACTCTAGGGTCTTTTTACTTTGCTTAATTAACTATTTGGCTTTGCGTCGTAGCTCTACAAATTTCACCCGTTCTTCGTAATTTTGTAAGGATTTTAATCTATCATTAGCCATTTTTTTAGCAAGCAGGCTGTTTGAAATATCTTTATTCCACCATTTGGGCTTATTATTATGGCCTGGACGTCGTATTTTCGATGGTATGCAGTCTTGCACTGCTTTTAGGTAAGTGGTTTCGAATAACTTCCAAGATGTATGTATGTCGTTATTGTTAATTAAAAAGCTCCAGTCAGTTTCTTTAAACATAGCTCTAAGTTTATGAAAGTTTGCTTTCTTGAAATTAGGGACTTTTTCGATGCTACTATTTGGTTCGTTACTAGTAAAGTTTAAAGTGAAAGTTATCGTACGATGGTCGCTGTTACTGAATTCATCACCAACTAACTCTGGGGGAGGCACACGATACAGGTAGTTCTGCATTTTGTCTCACACTCACTCACATAGAAAAAACAAGACAAAATGGTGCACGCTCTTGATAAAAACATACTAAAAACAAGTGGTTGAACCGACCCCACCCTCCCCATGGTGTCCGTGATTGGCTTTGGCGGTGTCCTGTGTCAGCCACCTTGCCTCAGTAATGACCTTATTAACGGGCCCTTAGTTTACTATGTCAGCTTCTCAAAATATAAGGAAAAAATACAACAAAGCAAATGTCAAAACTGGCCCTTTAAATGATGATCTTTCTACAGCAAGAGTAATCAGGCATTCACCTACCACAACCTGGTCGAATCTAATCATCACATAATCTGTTCAACTTTCACTCAATCTAATCAGACCCATCCTATCCTGAATTTACCTAAGCATATCTAGCCTACTCTATCCAGACCACACCTAGCTTTCACCTAATCAAATATGACTTACCCTAACCTAACCTCACCTAGCTTTCACCTAATCAAATCTGATATAAAATAGTCTAACCTCACCCAGCTTTCACCTAATCTATTATAACCTGCCCTCTCCTAGTGTTCACCTAATCTACTCTGACCAACCCTATCCTAACCTCACCTAGTTTTCATCTGATCTACTCTGACTAACCCTATCCTAACCTCACCTAGTTTTCACCTGATCTACTCTGACTAACCCTATCCTAACCTCACCTAGTTTTCACCTGATCTACTCTGACCAACCCTATCCTAACCTCACCTAGTTTTCACCTAATCTACTCTGACCAACCCTATCCTAACCTCACCTAGTTTTCACCTAATTTACTCTGACCAACCCTATCCTAACCTAATCTAGCTTTCACTTAATCTAATCTGGCGTACCCTATTCTAACCTCACCTACCTTTCACTCAAACTTCTCTGATGTACCCCACACAAACCCATTTAGCTTAACGTGACCTGGCTAACCAACTCCAAATACGGCGTTCAAAAAGTGTCAGCATACCCCCTACAGCTGACGACCCCCTGATGTGGCCCTAGCCATGTCATGTGATCTAGCTTTCGCTTGATTTACTCGGATCTACCCTAGTCGCTACCCTGAACTAGATTAACCTTGATTTCAAACACGTCATCCCTCACTATATATATATAAAAAAATAAAAAATAAAAAAACAGTAACAAACCGTCAGCCTCACCCCTACAGCTAACGCCCCCCTGGTGTGTGTGATTGGTCCTGGTGGTGTCACGTGTCAGCTGTCCCCTCCTGAGTAATTAATTTAATACCAGCTCGTTAATGTTCTCTGAATATATACAGTATAAATAAATATATACATATATAAATAGATAAATAAATAAAATGAGATATAAATACAACTGTTGAAACTGCCCCACAAGCTGCTGTCCCCTAATATTAACCAAACCTTCACGTAACGTAATTAGACGTATTCTAAGTTTCACCTAATATATTATGACCTACCCTATCATAACAGGACCTAGCTTAACGTGACCTAGTTAGCGAACTCCAAACATGGCGTCCCTCACTATAAAAAGCAGTAACAAAGTGTCAGCCTCACCCCTACAGCTGACGACCCCCTGGTGTGAGTGATTGGCCCTGGTGGTGTCACGTGTCAGCCACCCCAGCCTGAGTAATGACTTTAATACCGGCTCGTTAACTTCCCGTGTCTCCCAACCCGTCAACGAGGACATTTCGTGCAACCCTCTTCTAGTCGTGTTTACACTCTGGGGCATATATTGTAGCATTACATTTTCGATGAGCTGTAAATAAGGTTGAATGGCCAGGTAATGGAACATGTCAATTCATTGAAGGGGGGTCAAAGTTTTTTTGTTTTCTCTTTCTCTCCTTTTCTCTTTTTCCCTGGCTTGTATCCATTCGGCCCCATTCAGCCAACTGTTTTAAGACGTTTATCCCCATCCAGGTGTTGATTTCTTCCTGGCGAGCGATAGCGAGCCAGCATTGTATGGAGAAATCCGGCTTCGCCGGAGAAATTTTTCTGTCGAAAAGTGGACAAATTTAGCTTGCTGTCAAAACAAAAATATATATATGCTGGCTCGCTACCGCTCACCAGGAAGATATTGACACCTGGATGGGGGTAAACGTCTCAAAACAGTAGGCTGAATGGGGCTGAATGGTACAAACCAAAGAGAGAGGGAGAGAAAGAGAAAAGCAGCGAGGTGGGCCCCCTTAAGTACTTGGACAATGAAATGAGTCATTATGGGAGTTTGGAGGATGAAGTGCAAGAGAGGGTACAGTAGGGGAGGAGGGTTGTAAGCACGATGACAGCAGTGACTAGGATTATGGAGGTGAGCATGTTAGTCATTGCATGGGACACCTCGACGACGTATACAGACTAAACACACATAACAAAGCCACTCCAACACTTCCTTTCTCTCCAACACCCCTTCTCCTCTCTCTACACTCTTCAGAATAATAGGAAAAGTAGAAAGTAGCTACGAGGTGCCGTTGTAAAGGCTTATCCCTCAATACCTTCACCTGATGATAGTATGGTGATCCAGACAATAATGTATGGAATTGAAGCATGGACATTGTTGGAGAGGCATAAATCAAGAGTGAAAGGGGCCGAAATGAGATATTTGAGAAGTGCATGTGGAGTCACAAGGAACGACATGCAGACAAATGAGGAAGTACAAGAGTGATGTCGTGTGGATGTAGAGTGATGTCATGTGGATGTAGAGTGATATCGTGTGGATGTAGATGCTGGAGAGTGTGAAGAGGAACACATCGAGGTATTTTGGTCCTGTGGAATGCATGGAGAGTGGAAGTATGATAAAAAAAAGTTTATGAGAGTGAGGTGGAAGGGTAGAGTAGGAGAGGTATACCGAGAATGAAATGGAAGGATACATTTGAGATATACGAGTAATAGTGGTGTGGGGTGGGAGGAGAATCGCATGGGGGTGAGTCATGCGTGTCCATCCCCTCGGAGATTGAGGCGTCTGGCAATAGATAATATAGTGTGCCAGTTACTGGTGCAGGAGGTAGTACAGTAGGGGTCAGTTCCATGCAAGACACTACCATTGATCCAAGGGGGGTCACCGTTTTTTTTTAATAATTTTCTCTCCTTTTCTCTTGTTCAAAGGCTTGTATTCATTCGGCCCCATTCAGCCAACTGTTTTAAGACGTTTATCCCCATCCAGGTGTCGATTTCTTCCTGGCGACCGATAGCGAGCCAGCATTGTATGAAGAAATCCGGCTTCGCCGGAGAAATTTTTCTATCGAAAATTGTACAAATTAAGCTTGCTGTCAAACAAAAATATATATATGCTGGCTTGCTACCACTCGCCAGGAAAATGTTGACACCTGGATGGGGGTAAACGTCTTAAAACCGAAGGCTGAATGGGGCCGAATGGATACAAGCCAAAGAGAGAAGGAGAGAAAGAGAAAAAAAGCTAGGTGGGCTCCCTTAATAAAGAATAAAATATAGGTATACCTAATGCAACACTGCTTCCTTCCTTCCTTCCTTGAGGAAACAGGGGGGTAGAGAAGGGGGAAGTGGATTCTGTACTTCCTTCTCCCTCACATTTAGCCCGATTAGTTTTGAGATTTTAAGACATTCGCCTCATTAGTTTAGAAATTTAAGATCATTCGTCCCATTTAGGCGTCGATTTTTTCCTGACGAGTGATAGCGAGCCTGCAATTCATGTAAGGCCGGAGCATTTTTCTACCGAAAAATGCAAAAAACAAATTCTCGAAGGGGGGTCTTACGGGTATTAGTTTAAAGCTTGATGAAGGTCTAGAGAGGAAACAAAACATAAACAAAGAAAAGAAAACAATACGTAAATATAATTATAAATTAATTAATAATTTTCATTTATCCACAAATATTGAACCAGTGTATCTCTTTGTTCATTGTTCAATTACTTAGGGGAGCCCACCTCGCTTTTTATCTCTTTCTCTCCCTCCCTCTTTGGCTTACATAAGAACATAAGAAAATGGGAGTCTGCAGAAAGCCGATTGGCCTAAGCAAGGCAGATCCCTGTCCCACACAACCCCAAATCAATTACAAAGCCCAATTATAGGCTCAACACTCTAATACCCTGAGGATCATCTTACCAAAACGGTTAGAGATTAACGCAGGATTATGGGGGTCTGCAGAGCGCTGATTGGCCCAACCCGGCTGATCCCCCTTCACACCCAACCCTTCTCGTCCATATGCTTATCCAATTTTATCTTAAAGCTCCCTACAGTTTTAGATCCCACTATAGCACTTGGTAGTCCATTCCACCCATCTACAACTCTGTTACCAAACCAATATTTGCCTATATCTTTTCTGAAACGAAATTTATCTAATTTGAAACCATTGGTACGAGTTCTTTCGCTATCACTGAGCTTTAGTACATTTGTCATGTCCCCTTTGTAATCCCACTAACCCACTTGAACACCTCTATCATATCCCCTCTAACTCTGCGTCTCTCTAACGAATGTAAACCTAATTTCTTCAACCTTTCTTCATACGGAAGATTTCTAATATTATGGATCATTTTTGTCATTCTACGCTGTACTCTCTCCAATGAATCTATGTCCATTCTGTAATAAGGACACCAAAATTGGACAGCATAATCCATATGGGGTCTCACTAATGACAAGTAAAGTTTTAAGATAACATCAGCAGTTCTGTTACTCACACTCCTAGAGATGAACCCGAGAATCCTGTTTGCCTTATTACGAACGCCTATACACTGTTTTCTAGGCTTGTATCCATTCGGCCCCATTCAGCCTACTGTTTTAAGACGTTACCCCCATCCAGGTGTCAATAATTTCCTGGCGAGCGGTAGCGAGCCAGCATATATATATTTGTTTGTTTTGACAAGCTAAATTTGTACATTTTTCGATAGAAAAATTTCTCCGGCAAAGCCGGATTTCTCCATACAATGCTGGCTCGCTATCGCTCGCCAGGAAGAAATCGACACCTGGATAGGGATAAACGTCTTAAAACAGTTGGCTGAATGGGGCCGAGTGTATACAAACCAGGGAATGAGACAAAAGGAGAGAAAGATAAAAAAAAAAAAAAACGGTGACCCCCCTTAATATTATTGATGGCAGTATCCTGCCTGGAACTGATCCCACTTGTACATAGAGCCACACCAACATTCAAGGATATAAATCTCCAAACCTCCGAACTGTAATTGTTATGTAAAGGATTAATGGGAAGATTAAATTGACTCTGATTAGCTTCGATTTCATATTCCTTAGCTATACAATTGCAAATAAAAATATTATATTAGTAAGTAACGTGAGAGCGGCGTTTGTGTGTACAGAGTCACTCAAGTTACTGTAGACTAGGTGCCAGAATTACGTACAGTCGAATTCAAAAATAAACCGAAATGCTTACTCAGGATCTGTGTATTTTAAAACTATTATCACTTAACAAACCCTCGTGTATTTTAGTTACCCCTGACTAGTATGATTGGTTTGAAATGAACACGGTAGTAGAAGTATCACATTTATAGTCCTCTCTCAGTGCCACATGTATTTGTTGATTTCATTAATTGAGTTTAGATGTGAAGTTGGTTGGTGTAAAAAACATAATTGATTTCAAACGCATTATCATCAAGCTTTTCGGCAGATTTTGATTGAACGAATGGTTGGAACTAGGTTGTATAAAGCTTACTGGTGACCTGCTCGACACCCACAGGGACAAGTAATTTACCCGCTCTCCAACACAAGAATATTCATACCCCCACATATTCCCTCTATACACGGAGAATAATGGACTTTTAGCATAGTATTTTTTCGTGGTACGCTAGAGGAATGTTCAAATTTACATTAAGGGGGGTCACCGTTTTTTTTTTTTATCTTTCTCTTCTTTTCTCTCTTTCCCTGGCTTGTATCCATTCGGCCCCATTCAGCCAACTGTTTTAAGACATTTATCCCCATCCAGGTGTCGATTTCTTCCTGGCGAGCGATAGCGAGCCAGCATTGTATGGAGAAATCCGGCTTCGCTGGAGAAATTTTTCTATCGAAAAATTTACAAATTTAGCTTGCTCTCGAAACAAACATATATACAGTATATGCTGGCTCGCTACAGCTCGACAGGAGAATATCGACACCTGAATGGGGGTAAACGTCTTAAAACAGTAGGCTGTATGGGGCCGAATGGATACAACCCAAAGAGAGAGGGAGAGAAAGAGAAAACAAGCGAGGTGCGCTCCCTTAATGGAATACGCTTTACACCGTAAGAATAATGGACTTAATAATTATTTTATATATGCCAAAGGAACACCCAAATTTACAAGACCAGCATGCCATCTTTATGCCCTACAATATAATGTGTTAAGGGGACCCACCTCGGTTTTTTCCCCTCTTTCTCTCTGGGTTGTATCTATTTGGCCCAATTCAGCCTACTGTTTTAAGGCGTTTACCCCCATCCAGGTGTCAATATTTGCCTGGCGAGAGGTAGCGAGCCAGCATGTATATATTTTTGTTTTGACAGCAAGCTAAATTTGTATATTTTTCGATAGAAAAATGTCTGCGGCGAAGCCGGATTTCTCCATACAATGCTGGCTTGTTATCGCTCACACGGAAGAAATCGACACCTGAATGGGGATGAACGTCTTAAAACAGTTAGCTGAATGAGGCCGAATGGATACAAGCCAGAGAAAGAGAAAAGGAGAGAAAGATAAAAAAAACGGCGATCCCCCTTAAACGTTACATTTTCCTATACTGAACTTTATTTTACCGTTGATCACATTTCTGCTATGCAAAAGTTTTGGAAATCCTTCACTGATAATCTATAAATATGTTGTATATGTTTTTTTTTTTTTTTGTGTTCCCTATGTCTCAACCACGGGACTGTAGGCTATTCAGTAGCCTGTAACTCTTACGAGGCCCCGATATTATCGATTATATACAGGATACTCTGCTAATATAATTTTGTTGATTCAATTGCATGCACATATCTTTCACTCTAGAATATTAATGCAACGTATGAATGAGCACGTACACTCGACCAAACAAAAAAACAATTCACTAACGCTCTAAACATTCTGGAAATGGGTTGAAATCTTATGATAATACCTCACAGACGTATGCTTCGCCCGATTAATTCCGTTCACACTAGATTATTTACAGCTCACCAGTGTAAAGATTGTTTTTTGGTCGAGTGTACATTATTGCTGCCACTGTTATACAAGATGACACATTTTGGCGTATGTACGGTAGCGCTTATAAGTCATGTTTCAGATGTCATTACGTTTGGCTCGCTCTGTGCTGTATTAATGTCTGTCAGATGTTGAATAGGGTGATTAATTGTAGGAACATGTTAGTATATCTCACTCGAAAGGAAGACATATTTGTTTAAGATATTGTTGATGGCAATTATTGAACAAAATATACTTTGTGCCGTGACATCACTTATTTGGCCGAGTGTACTGCTTTAATCAATCGATTTATGTAACCCATTGAAATCAGATCGCTTTATACGCGTAGAAGTATTTGCAACAACGAAGTACTTGACGGTCAATATTAATGCAATAAATATTAAAATGTCTGAACTACTGCATTTTTGTTTTGCAAGTGTGTATCTCCCTAAATCTTTGAGACAATAACCTTTTGTGTGTAGATTACTGGAGATTAAGGCGTGGATGGTAATGCGGGGATCGGTGCGATAATCCTGGGGTATGAAGGGGGATTATAGCATATTAAAACACTGTCTTTAACTCCTCAACAAAGCATTGAGATATATTTGGCAATTTGAGTAAGCTAACCATGAAACTGGACAAGCTTAGATTATTTCTGCAATAAGTAGAGCTTCGTATAATTGTTCGTGTATTAACGATTTACAGTGAGGGTTACTAGTCGGAATTTTAATGCCACCCAGGTGGCAGGGAATGAATGAAAGGATTGAGGAAAATGAGGTGAAAGAAGCAGTGAAACAAATGAGAGCGGGAAAAGCAGAAGCTTTGGATGGTATTGCTGTGGAGTGTATAAAGAAGGGTGGAGATGTGATAATAGATTGGTTGGTTAGACTTTTCAATGTGTGCTTTGTTGTGTCAATGGTACCAATAGACTGGAAGAGTGCATGTATTGTGCCGTTGTACAAGGGGAAGGGAGATCGGCAGGAGTGTTCAAGTTATAGAGGTATTAGTTTATTGTCAGTGGTTGGAAAGCTGTATGGCAGGGTGTTGATAGAGAGGATAATAAAGTGTACGGAAGTTGCAATAGGAGAAGAACAGTGCGGTTTTAGGAGGGGAAGAGGGTGCGTGGATCAGATGTTTGCAGTAAGACAGTTATGCGAGAAGTATTTAGAGAAGCATAAGGAGATATTTTGGGCTTTTATGGACTTGGAAAAAGCGTATGATCGTGTGGACCGTGAAGCAATGTGGAAGGTGTTAAGGATTTATGAAATAGGAGGAAATTTGTTAGAAGCAGTTAAGAGTTTTTATGAAGGGAGCAGAGCATGTGTGAGAGTAGGAAATGGTGAGTTGAGTGAATGGTTTGAGGTAAAGGTAGGTTTGCGACAGGGTTGTGTAATGTCACCATGGCTGTTTAATATGTTTATGGATGGTGTGGTGAGGGAGGTGAAAAGGAGAACTATGGGAAGAGGATTGGGTTTAGTAGGAAAGAATGGTAGAGATTGGGAGTTGAATCAGTTGCTGTTCGCTGATGACACAGCATTGGTGGCGGATTCTGATGAGAAACTGCAGCGGGTAGTCAAAGAGTTTGGTGTGGTTTGTGGAAGGAGGAAACTGAAGGTGAACGTCAATAAAAGTAAAGTAATGGTGTGTAATAGGGGAGAGCATAGGGTGAATCTAGATGTGAGGCTGGATGGGGAAATATTGGAACAAGTAGAGTGTTTTAAATATCTAGGAGGAACAATAAGCAGGAGTGGAGGTATGGAAGTGGAGGTAAAACAGAGAGTGTGTGAAGGAAGGAAGGTTTTCGGAGCAATGGGAAGTATGTGGAAGACAAGAAATCTCGGAGTGAAAGTAAAAAGTGCACTGTATCAAGGAATTGTTGTGCCAACAGTGATGTATGGGGCTGAGACATGGGCTCTGAAGAAAAAGGAGAAAAGAGGGCTGGATGTGATGGAGATGAGCTGCTTGAGGAGTATGTGTGGAGTTACTCGTAGAGACAGATTGAGGAATGAAGAGATACGTAGGAGAGTGGGGCAGCAGGAACATTTGTCAGCCAGAGTGGACAGAAGGGTGCTGAGCTGGTATGGTCATGTTGAACGAATGGGAGATGAAAGGCTTACAAAGAGAATATGTGAGTCAGGTACAAGGGGAGATAGAAGGGCAGGAAGACCCCCATTGAGATGGAGAGACTGTGTAAGAAAGGCTTTGGATGATAGAGGAATGACTATAGATCAGGCAGGGGAAGTGGTGGTGGACAGGAGTGAATGGAGAATGCTTGTGAATAGTTGAGTGAACACGTGGTCATTTGGAGTAAGGGGTCGGGCGCAAGTTCGACTAGATAATAGTCCATCAGGCGCCTGGCCTGGGGGGACGATTAATATGAAGGGTGCCTGGAAGTGTGGTGGGAGGGCTTGTGGCTTTGGCTCCGCTGCATGTCTGCCTGCCGAGATCGGAACCTCTCCGGGTGGTCAGGGGCCGGGGGAGTGCTGGAGCGACCTTGGTAACCCTGGTCTCTGGGTCTTCTCCTGGGTGACCTGGATGTGTGTGAGTTTGTGTTTTTTATCTGTGTTTATTTTTTGTTTTATGTTGTTTTTGTGTTTTCCCTGTTCTTGCGCTGTCTTGAGTCGGCTACCCCCAAAATGGGGATTGGGCCTGAGCATATAGATAGATAGATAGATAGTTGAGATATATGTAAACTATAAATAAGATAAGCACATGCTTTATATTGATGTACTTTTGAGTTGATGTTTTCCGGGTAAGCGATAGCATGCCTGCAATTTAGTAGGAAACGGCCTTCGGCCGAAGCATTTTCTACCGAAAAATGCACTACTTCATCCCGGAAGGGTGTTTTGAGGTATTTTTGTTTAAAGGTTAATGTAAGTCTAGGGAGGAAACAAGAATAATTAATAAATAGATACAAATAAATACATACCGGTATATAAACAAAATACAAAAATAAAAATATCCCCTTAATCCAGTTAACCCTTTCAGTCCCATAGCGACTTTGTAAATTATTTTGTTTTACAAACACAATTCGACATTATATAGCCCAAGAAATAACTGTAGCTATCAAAGGGGTAACATCTATTTCACTTAACCCTTTGGTTCCCACAGATCCTTCCCAAGCTCAGTAAAAACGTACAATGTTAAAGGGAGTGTTTCTTGTCGACCCCTTCTCTCTCATGCTTAGCCCCATTAGTTCTGAAAATGTAAAACGTTCGCCCCATTAGTTTGGAGATTGTAAGACGTTTCGTCCCATTTCTTTGTTAATTTTCAGATCTTTCGTACCATACTGTAGATGCCGATGTTTTCCTGGCGAGCTATAGCAAGCTCACAATTTGTGGGGAACCGGCCTCGTTCACTGTGGGAGTCAGGTCGAGATAGAAGCTACCACTTGGATTAGTATACGATATTTTCAATGCTGAGGAAAATCGCAGATTGTTAGCCAGGATATTATGAGGAAAAGTGTGCTAGTACTGAAAGGGTTAGAATATTTGTTTGTTTTCCAGCTGAGGGTAAATTGCATCTCTTTGTCCATTAATGGGGTAGGTGTTATTTGTTTGTTTATTTATATATAATTATTTTAGTTTCCTCCCTAGGCCTCCATCAAACTTCAAAATCGTCCCCCAAGATCCTCCTTGAAGATTATTTTGTACATTTTTCGGCAGAAAAATGTTCCTCAACATTACAGGGCTGTTATCGTTCGCTAGGAAAAATAATCGACACCTAAATGGCACGAAAGGTCTTAATATTGAGAAAGGAATAGGGAAAAATATCATATAATCGACAAACTAAAGGGGCGAACGTCTTACAATCGCAAAACTAATGGGGCTAAACATAAGGGAGAGGAGGGGAGGGGGGGGGGGGGCTTGAATGTAGCGCCAGCTGGCATAACCCGGACTGTACCGTAGTTGTCTGTCCCCCCTGTGTTGTGAAGGGCCTGGACTCCCTCACTCACCAGCAGGATAACAGAACCAACGATGCCTAGCCACGCCCTGGGGATTACAACCAGGGTGTACAGTTGCCTTCACAAGTTCCCAATAAATCATACTCTGAGATGGCACACTTCGTATCACCCAAGCCCAGTACTTTAATTTGTCTGCTAGTAAATAAGTTACACATTATTTCAAATCATTTATAAAGGTAGTGTCGAAGTGACGTGACGAATTGCGAAAATACGGGATTATCTTTATTATGGGAGTATCGCCTGAGGTATAAAAAATGTCTCTCTCTCCAAGGACAAAAGTCAAACATATACTTAACGTAGAAAAGGCTTAGCACATCCTAATTAAAATTCTGATAGTACTTTGTATAATATATATATATATACTGTATAATATATATATATATATATATATATATATATATATATATATATATATATATATATATATATATATACTGTATAATTATATAATGGCTCAGATGAGGGCACTAAGGATCATAGTCTTATTAGGTGAGGGAACATTCTTGCAACTCTCATATCAAATGACGAATACGGAACGAAACGTTAATATGTGAAAAGTAACTCGAGATTACACAATTAATTATACAAAACATACGATTTATACTTACTTCGTTCAATTAAACAAAGGGTATCATTGTGAAAAGGTTTGGGAATATGACCCTAGGTCGAGATGGAGGTAGAAATCCTGGATATTTAAACAGTTCAAATTAACACATTGTGTGATTAAAGAGGGATTCGTATTTATGTTTGTTTGTTTATTTATAGATAATTATTATTGATAATTTTTTTTAATACTTTCTCCATAGACCTTCATAGAACTTGAACAATACCGCCAAGACCAACTTTCGAAATAAATTTGTGCATTTTTCAGTAGAAAATGCTTCGGTAATCTCTTACTAAATTGCAGGCTTGCTATCGTTCGCCAGGTCAAAATCGACACCTAAATGTCATGAAAGGTCCTATATTCGCTGAAATAATGGGGGGAAAGTCGAAAATTTTCAAAATTAGTGGGGGTAAGCATGAGGGAGTAGGGGGTCCAGAAAACCTCCTGTATTGTAAGCCATTGAATGTATATTTTACTATATACTCAAGGCGTCATAATTTACCCATACTTCGATCAATTAGACAGTTATAAATTGTTATTTCTAATTACAGTAGGATTGGAGTAAGACTGGCGGCGCGAACATTACGACGTCACATATATAGATAGGACACGGACAACTGTGTGCTTCGTCTAAGGCTCGTATTCTCAAACTTGTATCGGCCATTCCTTATAAGTAGGCCTGAAATCATGACCCTTAATCTCTGTAACTCAAAAAGGCTAGAGCAAATGGGCTACAAATGGGCTACAAATATTCACACCTATTCCCTGGCCTTCATAGAATAGAATTAAGCAAATTGTTAAGGGTGTTGTGTTTCCCATATGGAACGAGGGTTTTAAGGAAGATATTGATTAACGCAAGATAACTAAGATATTGCCTGTTCTCGCATATTGCCTGTTCTCGCATACAATATATCATTAATGTTCTCGCATACAATATATCATTAATGTTCTCGCATACAATATATCATTAATGTTCTCGCATACAATATCATTAATGTTCTCGCATACAATATATCATTAATGTTCTCGCATACAATATATCATTAATGTTCTCGCATACAATATATCATTAATGTTCTCGCATACAATATATCATTAATGTTCTCGCATACAATATATCATTAATGTTCTCGCATACAATATATCATTAATGTTCTCGCATACAATATATCATTAATGTTCTCGCATACAATATATCATTAATGTTAATCATCACTACGTTAAAGGGGAAAAGGGGGTGGGGGAGTTTCTAGACCCCTTTTCCCTCAAGTTTAGCCCCATTAGTTTTGATATTTGAAAAGCCTTCACCCCATTAATTTGGCGATTTAGTGGTCGACTATTTCCTGGCGAACAATAGTGAACCTGTATTTTCGGAGGAACTGGCCTTTGACCGGGGCAATTTTCTACCGGAAAACAAAAATAATCTCGATGAAAAAGGGTCTGTAGAGGTCAAGGGGTTTTGAAATTGATGGTATTATCCTAATTGCTAGAGGCTCTTCCTAGCCTGTATACCCAGAATGAGATAAACAAGAAAATCAACGTAATTTGAAGGGGGTTAATATTTAATTTTACCATATTCAATTTTAGTTTCCTCCCTAGACCTTCATCAATGCTTTAAAATACACCCTAATGACCCCCACCCCGCCTTGAGATAAATTGTATATTTATCGGTAGAAAAATGTCCCAGCCGAAGGCTGATTCCTCCAGAATTACAGGTTTTCTATCGCTCCCAAGAAAACATTGAAATCTTCCAAGAAAAAATCAACACCTAAAGGTCACAAAGCGTCTGAATATTGGCAATGGAATGGGTGAAAGGTCTTAATATCGCCAAAGGAATGAGTGAAAGGTCTTAATATCGCCAAAGTAATGAGGTGAACGTCTTAGAATCTCAAAACCAATGGGGCTAAACACAATGTAGATGGGAGTCCAGAAAAAAACCCTTAACTGTTTGTTGTATCAGTGTGTAGTATTTTTGTTGTGTACTGTAGCACGCGGCCCCCCCCCCCAGCCTCCCGGATTACGCTAGGCTTGTCGAGGTCCGTCCCGGCATAAACGGAAGGGATCTGGCGGCAGTGTGTGTGGTGGTGGTGCGGATCATTATTACAACACTGGGGAGACGCGAGGAGACAGGCTACTAAAACCTCACAACATACACTATATTTTGAGATACATTTTTACACACTGGTTTATAGGCACGCACAAACGGCCACAATATTGACTCTAGCGTATCTTGAATTTGGCTCTTTGTCACTTGTTCAACACTCGATACAGGCAGCTTTGCCATTTGTATCCTTCATTCACATGCACAGAAAAAGACCGATCCACACTCACAGTCACAGGAAACGCTAGGCTGGTCATGCTCCGTCCCGGCATAAGTGGAAGGGATCTGGCGAGTGCGTGGTGATGGGGATCATTCTTGGACCACTGGGGACATGCGAGGATATAACCCACTAAACCTCGCAATATACAATATTATGTCGTGATTAACTGGATTACAAGTATGCATAAACGCATAGCCACAAGAAACGCTAGGTTTGTCATGTTCCGCCCGAAATAAACAGAAGGGAACACACGTGTGTGTGTGTGCGTGTGCGTGTGCGTGTGTGTGTGTGTGTGTGTGTGTGTGTGTGTGTTGTGTGTGTGTTGTATGTGTGTGTGTGTGTTGTATGTGTGTGTGTTGTGTGTGTGTGTGTGTGTGGGTGTGTATGTTATTATTTGATCCCTAGCAGGCATCTGGTGGGTTGGAGAGTCGCCTAAAGCACATCATAACTAGTGAGATTTACTGTTTATCGAGTATAATTTAAGTTATAGTGGAAGCATACATTTATACTGTACACACGCAAATGTAAGCAACAGTATGTTTTTCAGTTCAGACGTGAATTATGCATGCTTACGAGGATTTTCTTTCGTTTCTTAAGCCTAAATGAAACAATCCAGATTAAACCCTAACCGGGGCCCGGGCCTAACCTAGCTTAGAAGACTCTATTTCTAAGTGTTTTAAATCTGTGTAAAGTACTGTCGGCTCAATCTACTTTTACACTTAAATCTACAAGTGAACCCAGCAATGCTTGTACACACGCGCGCGCGCGCACACACACCATACTCATTCATTTACACACGCACACTTACTCTATGTAATATTTTGTGTGTTCCTGTATTTTTTGTTAATTAGCTTTATAAACAAACCACACACACACACACACTCCCCATGGCGTAACTGATAGCGCATCTGGCTCACAACCAGAAGGTCCCGGGTTCGAGACCCGGGCGGGGAAGAGACATTTGGGCAAGTCTCTTAACGGTGTAGCCTCTGTTCACCTAGCAGTATAAATAGGAACCTGGTGTAAGTGGACGAAGTTGTGACGTCCCATCTGGGGTTGGTGATCGGTTACAAGGTGAGATGGGTATCGTACTGGTCAACCTAAGCTACTGGTCAACCTAAGCCTTCGGGTGAGACTGGTACCGTAGTGAGAATGGTACCGTACAGATTAACCCTAAGCCTTCGTTTCCAGATGTCGCTAATTGGCTAAAATACAGACTACACACACATCCACAGCCATTCCAACAATACATAAACACTTATCATGCATTTCACGCAATACATTCAAGGTAAGGAGGCGCGATAATAATGAGCTTAGCTCGCATTGCGTGGATTCCCCTTGACAAACAAGCAAGTGAACACACATTCAAGGACATTATACGACTGGCTGACGGTTTGTTGGGTTCGGGAAAAGAGGTGGGTAAGATTAAAATGTGCAAGATCCTTATTGTTACGTCGGGTTGTAATAATTAACAATCCGTGGTATAGTCTAAAACCGATCCAATTATGGATTGACAGACTGTTATATTCCTGACAGGAACATTCCGAGCAATAGAAAGGGTATTCAATAGGACAATATAGAACTCAATAGAAAGGGTATTCAATAGGACAATATAGAACTCAATAACAACACAAACATAAACATACAAATGGTTTTATTATAATAATGGTACTAAAGGCGAGGCAATAACTCGTCTGATCAAAATAGTCTCTATCTGGAGAGCACGAACATAATCATAAAACCTTGGGTGTCTCCTGCATTGCAACAATAGGAATGTTACAATTAAGGGGATATTTCCATTTGAGGGACTTTTTTCTTGACCCCTTTCTCCCTCATGTCTAGCCCCATTGCTTTTGAGATTTTAAGACGTTTTCCCCATTAGTTTGGTGATTTTTAAGAATTTCCGTCCCATTCTGTCAATTTTAAGACCTTTCGTGCCATTTAGGTGTCTATTTTATCCTGGCGAGCGATAGCGAGCCTGTAATTTAGGAGTAATCGGCCTTCGGCCGAGACATTTTTCTATCGAAAAATGTACAAATTTATCTTGAAAGGGGGTCAAGGGGGTGAAATTTTAAGCTTGCTGGAGGAGTAGGAAACAAACTAGAAACCTCCCCTTAAGAGACTGAGTGGCATAAATATAAAAACAGCTCAATGGGGAGATTTCTGAATAAATTATTTAAATGGCGAAATATACAACAATGGGAAGACTATGTAAGAACAAATTAAACAGCCCTCAATACAATAATAAATGAGAGTCGAGTATCTTCCGTACAATAAAATAAAGAATTAATGCATGAAGGGGTATACCCGACAAGAGAAATGGGGGGAATTGAGGTGAACAAACAGACTCACAGGATAGCGGGTGAGTCACATGGTATGTCAAGGTGGGTTAAGATTTGACCACGTATACTAAAGTGACTTCAGGTAAGGGAAGCGCGTCAGGTCATTCCCGGGACTGAGGTGGTGAGAAATTAATTTGAAGTTAATGCAACTAGGATTGCAGAATAGTTTCAATACTAATCTTACTAGGGTAAGGGAATCAGTGATTTAATTCTGATTAAATGCAGCTCAGAAACTCCTCACAAAAGTAAGTATTTATTTTACCTACAATTCACGTTCGATGATCGTATGCAATGGTAACGAATCAAGCTTAGGAATTCTTATTAAATCAATATGATGTAATAAAGCTAATTGAGAATATTCAAATGACAAGTCAAAACGGAGACAGATAGGCGTAGCTCATACAAGGTAAATTAATCTGCTCAAAATAGGCAAGTACACAAGAAAAGTACTAAACGAATTACTAAGATCAGAAGTAGTAACTAACAGGGCGCATATGACGAAGTTATGCTCAACAATACTTATAGCAGTATCAGGTTATGGTTCTGAACGGGTTAACAGAAACGATATGAACTAAATTACACGAACGAAAAGAAGTGTAAGAATTGATGTATAACAAATTAATTAGAAACTATGCGGTGGAGAATTCCTACACATGAAGTATCGAATATCACTTACATCAGTAATCAAATGAACATAAATAGGAGTTCGTAAAATAATTACTAAAGAATTAAGGAACGAGCATAAATATCAAGTTCGAAGTATTAAAAGGGAATCAATGGGGTAAAAGTGGATAACTTCTCGTTAGGAAATTGGGCGTAGATTTTAGGTAAATATGTATAAATGAAAGAATTAATTCACGGAATACACGGAGACTTCAACTCACAAAAGATAATACAGAATACATATAACTATAAAATCTGCGAGCGTACGGTGAATCAGAATAATTAACACGGGTATGTAACGTATGCGCAAGATGTAAAATGAAAGGTAGACTTAACACGGTACAACTGATTACAAAATTAACACAGGTAAGTTCAAGAGTTCAGAAGGATTAACTAATCACGCACATACAGGATCTAGGGCACAGATCACAGAATGAATTCACGCAACACGTTTCACATATTTTACATAGAATACCTCACAACAATAACACAAACTAAAGACACACAGAAACACTTATGTGAATTTGGAGGGCAGGGGTCGAGAGTACCAGTCCGGCCAACGTGGGACGAGGGTAGTGGACAGCACTTCAGGGTGGTCCGGCGTCACTCGAGCAGAGGTCCAGGGTTCAGGACTTCAGGTAGGCAGGTCGTCCACGGGCAGGGCTTCAGTAGTACTTCAGGCAGGTATTCTCGCAGGGGCTAGGGGGTAGACTGATACAAGCCAACACTTTTACCTAAACTCTGAGCCCATCGTGGGGTTTTAGAATAGAAGTGAGGTGGTTGCATACTCCTCTACGATTTCTTGGAGGTCCTATGCATGATTATCTTTGACCCTTGGTGTTCTGGTTTCGGGGTCACAAGGTTATGGGAAAAAAGGTTATGTGATCATTGCGAGGTACATACTTAACCTAGCCTTGGAAGGGAGTTATTCATAGAATGGCATACTTCCAAGGTATAATCTTACATATATAATACTTGCCAACTTGGCTTAAGGCTGGTGCAATCTTACCTAAACTAGGATAGGCCTGTAATCCTAGTTACCTCTTCAGCTGTGAATATCTAGTTAGTTACATACAGTTACTCAGCTTTTCTTTTATCTATTCCGTGATGGACCTTCAGGTTATCTGTTAGGTCCATTTATACCTGTAGGCCTCGGGTCTTTGATGGGGTATTTGCATAAACGTCTGTTCATCATAGCGTAAGTTTGGCTGGAACGAAAATGTTGAGGGATGACCCCTTCGACTTCATCCAAAAGCTGGGTTGCGGTTGGCTGTTCCAGGTCGGTTGTGATTGGTCAGGTCTTCCCGTGTTCAGTGGAGGCGGCAGGTAGATTTGAGCACGATTTGGAACCTTTGGGAGGGCCAACTGAGGTGTTTTGACGAGAGGTTTTAGGGGTGACTTGTCCATTCTGGTGTTGTATGTTCTGGGCTTCTTGTTCTTCTGTTTTGGTGGCTGCACTTGTAAACTGGCTATTTGGTATGGGGTGACTGCCTTATTCTTGTTTAGGCCGGTCATCTCACTTATTATGCTGGGTTTTACTTTTACACACATATGCACGGATAAGCGCGCGCGCACACACACACACACACACCTCCATGTGTTGTACGTAAATGTCTGGCCGACGTCTGTCTAGTTCAGGAAGGGGGCCTCTCCTTTTCTCTCTTTCCCTAGTTTGTATCCATTTGGCCACATTCAGCCAACTGTTTTAAGACGTCTATCCCCATCCAGGTGTCGATTTCTTCCTGGCGAACGATAGCGAGCCAGCATTGTATGGAGAAATCCGGCTTCGCCGGAGAAATTTTTCTATCGAAAAATGTACAAATTTAGCTTGCTGTCAAAACACAAAAATATATATGCTGGCTCGCTACCGCTCGCCAGAAAAATATTGACACCTGGATAGGGGTAAACGTCTTAAAACAGTAGGCTGAATGGGGCCGAATGAAGAGAAAGGGAAAGAAAGAGAAAACAAGCGAGGAGCCAAAGGGGGAGGTAGTTTCGTTTTCTTCCTATGTTCAGTAGCATTAGTTTTGAAATTTTAAGACGTTCGTTCCATTAGTTTGGCGATATTAAGACCTTCTGTCCCATTTCTTTGACACCTTTCGTGTCATTTAGGTGTCAAATTTTTCCTGGCGAGCGATAGCGAACCTGTAATTCTAAGAGGAACTGGTTTTCTGCCGGAACATTGCTCTACCAAAATTTTTACAAATTTATCATGAAGGAGGGTCTAGGCCTGTAGGGGGTGTTTCTTTAAGCTTGATGGAGGCCTAGCGAAGTTACTATAAAATGTATGTATTTATTAATAAATATATACAAAAATAGCCACTATATCTCCTTAAGGGGGGTGACCTGATTTTGTTCTGTCCTTTTCTCTCTTTCTCTGGCTTGTATCCATTTGGCCCCATTCAGCCTACTGTTTTAAGACGTTTATCCCCATCCAGGTGTCATTTGTTACTGGTGAGCGGTAGCGAGCCAGCATATTTTGTATTTTTGTTTGACAGCAAGCTAAATTTGTAAATCTTTCGATAGAAAAATGTCTCCGGCGAAGCCGGGTCTTTTTCATATAATGCTGGCTCGCTATCGCTCGCCAGGAAGAAATCGACACCTAGATGGGGATAAACGTCTTAAAATAGTTGGCTGAATGGGGCCGAATGGATACAAGCCAGGGAAAGATAGAAAAGGACAGAACAAAAACAGGTCACCCCCCTTAACAAGATCTACCGTGTGTTGGATTATATTTATGCACTCACACTGTAACATTTCTACTTGCCAATAAAACACTTAGACTGTAACCCAACTAATACATGTATTATAATAGGTGTGTAATAGCTATGCATGACAATTCGAATACCTTATTGCATGATATCTAAATACAATCATAGGTAATGCAAGTTTTAATGTGTTCTATCATGAATTATATATTAGTGGAGTCTAGGCCGATGTATTCAATCCAGCACGCTTAAAATGGGTTATCAGTTTGCTAAAAGTCTATGTTGCATAAATTGCTCAATAATTGTTTACAGAAGAGGTAGGCAGGCATATACACACATGCAAAGACCACATAATCACACATACACGCACACAAGCACGCACACACACACAAACCCACACACATTCACGGTCACGGTGGCCGAGCGCGCTTAGTACTCTGTATTGGGAGCGCTAGCTCTGGTGTCGGGGGTTCAATCCCACGCGCCGGCAGGGGAAGTTCTCTCAAAAACTTTCCCTGGCCGTGAAGGCAAGATCTGGGCGGATCGTCTCGGGGGACCCACAAAGTCTCCTGCCCACGTCCTACTCCCTTGGGAGTATGTAGGCGCCCTCGTTAGCTGCCAGGATCAGTCTGTTGATCCATTAGGATAAGATCTAGGTTAAGTCTGTGTATTTTCAGCCCCATTGGCTGCCGGCTTGAAATAAACCGATTATTATTATTATTATTATTATTATGAGCGTACATACATACACACGTACACAGAAGCTCGTACGTGTACATACCAAGTCACGTACAATCACCTTTGAATTTGTCTTTCTACCATTCTTTCAATTTTCAGGGTAACCGTCTTGGTGGTGTAATGGTTAGTGGGTTTAAAAAAATATGTTTGTAATAACCCAGGCTCGAATCCCGGTGGATCACACATATGCTTTCAATAATTTCATTGGAGGTATTTGGTGTTGGGGTGAAATTAATAAAAGTAGATTAACACATGTTACAGGCGGATTTGCCTTTTGTTTCCTTTAGACATAAATAACAAATAACACGCACACAAACACACGTACAAGCACAAGCGCACGTGCGAACACCACACAAACACACGTACAAGCACAAATACGTCATACAGCTTACCTACCAAGGCCATTTCTGGAGTCACTGTCTATTTTAAAAACATCCAGTCTCACTCTCTCACTCATTCTCTCTCTCTCCATGTAATCAGAAAACCAAACTACAGTATTTTTTTTCCAGCTGATAGCAATTGCCCATGTCCCTATTTTGATTATTGGCGTACTATGAACAGTTTGTAGCAAAATAGGTTGTTATTTATGAAAACAAATTGGCCTTAATATGACGTGGAGACAAAGTACTTTCATGTTTTCCATTAAAGGGCGGTCACCGTTTTTTTTTATCTTACTCTCATTTTCTCTCTTTCCCTGGCTTGTATCCATTCGGCCCCATTCAGCCAACTGTTTTAAGACGTTTATCCCCATCTAGGTGTCTATTTCTTCCTGGCGAGCGATAGCGAGCCAGCACTGTATGGAGAAATCCGGCTTCGCCGGAGACTTTTTCTATCGAAAAATGTACAAATTTAGCTTGCTGTCAAAACAAAAATACATATATGCTAGCTCGCTACCACTCGGCAGGCAAATATTGACACCTGGATGGGAGTAAACGTATTAAAACAGTAGGCTGAATGGGGCAGAATGGATACAAGCCAAAGATAAAGGGAGAGAAAGAGAAAACAAAAGCGGGGTGGGCTCCATTAAGTATCGATACATTATTTGCTAAAGGATTCAATTTACCATCTTCCGGAATAAACAGAGTATAGCAACTTACCACCTTTACACATCAGAACACATCATTTTAAATAGTGTTACTCTCCTGGATTACAATAAATTCCAACTGACAACACATTATCAAGAACCAATTAACGACTAACCAACCAACATACCTACCTAACTTAGCAACGAATATATTTACAAGACAAATTACTTATTCTATCAACTTAAGGGGAGACTGACCCATTTGTTTGGTCTATTAATTAATATATTCATATATTTTTTTTTAGTTTCCTCGCTAGACCTCCATCAAGTATTATGTTCCTTCCAACAACCAACTCTACTCCTAAAATCGATTAATGAAATTTACAAACACATGTGGCAGTCCGTGGATTCGAACCCAGGATGCTCACACCGAAAATCAACACCTTATGCATCGCACCACGAAGACAGTTAAAGGATGGTGGACACTGCCTACGATTTATTATGCAACTTCGAATCCTGCATATCAATCTAAGCATGTACACACATCCCAACTGCAACTCACGTAGGCTATGCATATGTGAATGGAAAGAGAAATTAATGGGGCCTTAACCTCTAGGGAAGTCCTCTCGATAAATTACTCCTGAACCAATATCAATTATTATGTTCCTTCCAACAACCAACTCTACTCCTAAAATCGATTAATGAAATTTACAAACACATGTGGCAGTCCGTGGATTCGAACCCAGGACGCTCACACCGAAAATCAACGCCTTATGCATCGCACCACTAAGACAGTTAAAGGCTTAGAAAAACACCCCCTAGACCCCCCTTCAAGATAAATTTGTAAATTTTTCGGTAGAAAAATGTCCCGGCCGAAGGCCGGGTCGTCTTAAAATTGCAGGCTCGCTATCGCTCGCCTAAATGGCACGAAAGGTCTTAAAATTGACAACGAAATGGGGCGAAAATTGTTAAAATCGCCAAACTAATGGGCCGAACGTCTTATAATCTCAAAACTAGTGGGGCTAAACATTAGGGAGAAGGGGTTACAGAAAAACGGTCTGCCTCCCCTTATGGGGGGAGAGTTAGTTTGCTTCATAGACCTCTATCAAGCTTAACAAATCAGCCTTTCAAGATACATTAAACATACTATACTAACCTGATGACCTACGTGTTGATCTACCGTTAACATTTTAGCCTGGCTATCAATTTACCTACATAAATCTCCTATGCACAGTCACTCATGAATGTTTTTGAAAATCTCACATTTCCAATTATTTAAGTGCGTCAATGGACCCTGAGTTACGGAGAAACAAAAATTATATATGAAAAATAGTCATATCTGTAAACAGATGTAAAATGCATTAAATACATAAATTAGTCATGATGACCGTACTGGCACAAGGAAAAACAAAAGAAGATCAAATAATTACTAGAAGTGGCTACTTAGCCAATCAAGCAAACTTATTTTGAACCTACCAACCAGTATACAACGCCAAGACAATTACCTGGTTCACTACCTTATAATATTACGTAAGGAGGTGAACATTGATTGAGGGAAAACACAGAATCGGGGTGTGCGACTGAAGGAATTTTTTTTCTTTCTCCGAGATAATCATTATATTATACATATATACATATAAATATATATATATATATATATATATATAAATATATATATATATATATAAATATATATATAAATATATATATATATATATAAATATATATATATATATATATATATATATATATACTGTATATATATATATATATACTGTATATATATATATATATATATATATATATATATATATATATATATATATATATATATATATATATATATATATATATATATATATATATATATATAAATGTACTATATATATATATATTAGTCAGGTCATTGTGGTGTTCTTGCTCTATAATATCGAGTCTATAATGATGATATATTGCCAACAATACGTGCACTAATGCTAATATTAATATAAATAGTATAGCAAACTGGCTTTGCTTATGTGGCTACAGTTTCTATTTTAAAACGCTACGTCAGCCTTATTTAATTGTTCCAGAACAAAAATGTACGACTAAGAATTACCGGCAATTGAACAGTCACGCTTAAAATAAAAACATTACATCATCGCAACTTCCCTTCTTGATATAAGAACAAATACTTTCATAAAACTGAACACATTTTGAATATATATATATATATATATATATACAGTATACATATATATATATATATATATATATATATATATATATATATATATATATATATAGAGAGAGAGAGAGAGAGAGAGAGAGAGAGAGAGAGAGAGAGAGAGAGAGAGAGAGAGAGAGTTCATGCTTGTTGAGAATGATTTGTCTTTAACCAGTGAGATGACGAGATAACCTAACTATAAATAATAGCAGAAGGACAGAACCTATTTAACTATCAAAGACAACCAACAAACAACTTAGTAAGGGCGGGAGCCCAACCCCAAAAGGGGTTGAAATAGGGGAGCCAAAGGCGGCTTTCTAGGGCCTTTCCTAGCTGATGCTGAGAGGATTGGGTTCTAGTCATGTGGTGATGGGCTGGTCTATCAGAGTGAAAACTGAGCGATCTCTGCCATACCCATAGCTTAGTCTGACTGTTCCTTTTACTTATATATTTTCTAGATCGCAAGTGACGGCGTCTCTTCCGTGGATTGACCTCCCAATCTACCAAGATTGGAAGCCAAAGCGTCACATTTTTCCTTTGCCCCTCAACTTTCTCTTCATAATTGCTGAGGGGTACAGGGCCCTGGGTGGGTCTTTGGTTTCCCAGGCGTTTCCGCACCCTCCTCAGCTCCCCGCCATGGAGTGGCTTCGGTCACCCAGGCTTTATTGTGGTCGGCAGGGAGGGTTCTGTGGGGGCGCTCGGTTATGGCCTTGGCCTTGCTCGGGGCCTTGGGGCTGTTCGGCCAGGCAGCTTGGGGAACAGGAACAACAACAACAAACAAACATAATTCCCTGGACCCGGATAGTCTACTCACAACAAATACGTCACATCATTCTACGACCATTGTATATTGAAAGCTGACGTCATAATTCGATCATCAATGATTCTCAATACATGTGCGTATATCAAATTATGAATGTCTGTAGTTATTTGGAATATGGGCAAGTTAAACCTTTAAGGGGGAGAAGGTTACTTTTTCCCTCTCATGTTTAGCTCCATTAACTTTGAGATTTTAAGACGTTCGTTCCATTGGTTTGGTGATGTTATGATCTTTCGTCCCATTTCTGGAAAGCGATAGTGAACCTATAATTCTAATAGGTAGAAAAACCCCGGCCTTCGCCCGGGATTTTTTTTCTACCGAAAAATTTACAATTTGATCTGTCTAGGGGGTGTTTTTTGCTTCATAGAGGTGCAGGGAGGTTACTATATAATAAATAAATGAATAGATAAATAGACAAAAATATAACCATTATCCCCTTAACGGACTCCTTCGTCATAAGTTACCCTAAAACTCTCTTACTGCGTCGCAACTTACGATCGTCTTTGAGTATCCGGGCCTACCCAGTTATCTATATAGATAAGTATCACTAACACCTACCAACTGAGACTACCCACTCTGACTACACTCTGGAAAATCCCTCTTCATCCCTATCGTATACTTCTTAATCTCTCACCTCTCTCCCTCACATCTCTCTCTCCCTCACATATATCTCTCTCTCTCTCTCTCTCCCTCACATATATATATCTCTCTCTCTCTCTCTCTCTCTCTCTCTCTCTCTCTCTCTCTCTCTCTCTCTCTCTCTCTCTCTCTCTCTCTCTCTCTCTCTCTCTCTCTCTCTCTCTCTCTCTCTCTCTCTCTCTCTCTCTCTCTCTCTCTCTCTCTCTCTCTCTCTCTCTCGTACAGCGTTGTTATTATTATCTCATGCACACACACGTGAATACATCATTGACAGGTATAACTATGTTCCTTGGGTAGTCAAATCCCACATTAAGCTTAAAGTGCTGGACTTATTTTTCTCGCCTACGTAGGAGAAATTCTTATACATTAACAAACAAATAAGGTACACATTCGCACGGATTCAGTATTATTCTTAATAAATTTTGCTCATATTAAGAGGATTACTATAAGAACATTACCAATAATAACATTATTACCAAATGAACTGTTTTTTTTTGCACAGCATAAAACTGGTTTCAAACTGTATCTTCGATGGAGTTTACCGATGCACTTTTTTTAGCAATAGTGTAAATGTCAAGAGACGAATTTGTATATACGGTAGTTTTATGATATATTTGTATATACGGTAGTTTTATGATATATTTGTATATACGGTAGTTTTATGATATATTTGTATATACGGTAGTTTTATGATATATTTTGCTGTTAGCATTACTAAATTTGCGTTCATGTAATATTTATATTGTCATGAATAATATAAAATGCATATTTATCACACTACATTTCATCTCATCTCGTCTATATTGAAGAATCTACAGTAATTAGAACACCTTGAACTTTTAGAACTCAGTTACTTATATTATTAAATCTTACAGTGCATCTATCAGTGACCTTCAAGGAGTATCTGCTGCGTCATTGATATCGTACGTCAACTGCACAGTCACGCTCATAAATAGTTTACTATCTTCTCGGTATTCTCTATAGGATAAACAAAACTAAAGCCTCCATAGCACACACGAACAAATACTGTATGGAGAAATCCGGCTTCGCCGGAGACATTTTTCTATCGAAAAATGTACAAATTTAGCTTGCTGTCAAAACAAAAATACATATATGCTAGCTCGCTACCACTCGGCAGGCAAATATTGACACCTGGATGGGAGTAAACGTATTAAAACAGTAGGCTGAATGGGGCAGAATGGATACAAGCCAAAGATAAAGGGAGAGAAAGAGAAAACAAAAGCCTAATATCCTAATCTCTTCTAAAGATGTACTTTCTACCCTCTCTGGGCTTAACACTAATAAGGCGTACGGTCCGGACGGTGTTCCTCCTGTTGTTCTCAAAAACTGTGCTTCCGTGCTGACTCCCTGCCTAGGCAAACTCTTTCGTCTCTGTCTATCCTCTAACGTCTTCCCTTCATGCTGGAAGTTTGCTCACATTCAACCTGTCCCAAAGAAGGGTGACCGCTCTCAACCCTCCAACTATCGTCCAATTGCTCTTATCTCTTGTCTTTCTAAAGTTTTTGAAACTATTCTTGCTTCCAAATTTCTTAAGCATTTCTCTTCTCATAATCTGCTCTCAGATCGCCAGTATGGCTTCCTTAAGGGTCGCTCTACTGGTGATCTTCTTTCATATCTTACTAACTCTTGGTCATCCTCCTTTCGGGACTTCGGTGAGACTTTTTCTATTGCACTAGACATATCGAAAGCCTTCGATAGAGTCTGGCATAAATCTTTAATTTCTAAACTACCCTCCTTCGGTTTCTATCCCTCCATCTGTGCCTTTGTCTCTAATTTCCTTTCCGGCCGTTCCATAGCTGCGGTTGTGGACGGCCATTGTTCACTTCCTCACCCTATAAACTCCGGTGTGCCTCAGGGCTCTGTCCTATCTCCTATTCTCTTTCTAATTTTTATAAATGATCTCCTTAACTGTACCTTAATTCCCATCCATTCATACGCAGACGACTCAACCTTACACTACTCCATTAGTTTTTCAGAACGCCCCAGCCAGCAATCCCTCAACGACAAAAGTAATGAAGCCATAGAACTCTTAAATTCTGATCTAAATACTATTTCCAATTGGGGCAGCGAAAACCTTGTTAACTTTAATGCTTCCAAAACCCAATTTCTCCATCTATCTACCCGTCAGGATCTCCCAGCGGACTATCCCTTATTCTTCAACAATACAAAAATCAACCCTTCATCTTCTCTCAATATTCTTGGTGGTTTTTTTTTCTTCTGCTCTCATTTGGAAGGACCATATTACCAGTCTTGCTAAGGCAGCCTCCCAGAAGCTGGGTGTGCTCAACCGCCTTAGGGGGTTCTTTTCCCCTGCACAGCTTCTTGCTCTGTACAGGGGCATAGTGCACCCTTGTATTGAGTATTGTTCACATGTGTGGGGAGGTTCCTCTCACACCGCTCTCCTAGACAAAGTTGAAAGGAAGGCCTTTCGTATCATTAACTCCCATCCACTCACCAACTCTCTGCAATCTCTCTCTCTATTCTATCGCTACTATAATAATCAGTGTTCCTCAGAGCTATCCCAGTGCATACCACATCCTTTACGTAGGGCACGTGGTACCCGTCTTGCAACTCAATCCCACCCCTACTCTGTGCAACTCTCCAACCCAAGAGTGAAACGTTACTCTCAAACTTTCTTCTACTCAACATCTGAGCTCTGGAACTCTCTCCCAGAATCAGTCTTTCCCTCTTCCTATGACTTAAATTGCTTCAAACTCCGTGTGTCCAGGCATTTTATAAAAGTCATGTGCGCTCTCAGATGGATTACTGTTCACCTCTGTGGGGTGGAAGTGGAGTGGTTGCATTGAGGCAGTTGGACAAAATTCAAAATAAAGCTATTAGATTAATCAATAACCCTGCAATCACACAGGACCTTCCTACATTAGCCATACGAAGAAACGTTGCATCCCTTGCATTATTCTACAGATATTTTCACAGCAATTGTTCCGAGGAACTTGCTTCAATTGTGCCGCCTCTCCACATCTTTCCCCGTAGAACTAGGGCAGCTGAGAGCGCCCATGAATTTACACTTTCTCCTCCACAATGCAGAACTTCTGCTTATCAGAATTCATTTATCCCCAGAGCTACTACTCTTTGGAATTCACTTCCCTCGAATTGCTTTCCACAAACTTACAATCAAAAAATGTTTAAATCCAGTTGTTACAAACATTTTATGAATGGAGGATGCCTTTAGGCACATGCACCTTTTTGTTTTATCTGTGTTTTTCCTTCCTCCGTTCATTGTCTCTTTAAAAAAAAAAAAAAAAAAAATTTTTTGGCTCGAACGTCCCTTGATTTTGGCCCTGTCACTCTTTCAACTATGGGGGAGGCACTCTCTATAGGCAGTTATGCCTTTTGCCTCCCTCAATCACATAGAAAAAAAAAAAAAAAAAATGAATACAAAATTAACACGGGTAAGTTCAAGAGTTCAGAAGGATTAATTAATCACGCACATACAGGATCTAGGGCACAGATCACAGAATGAATTCACGCAACACGTTTCACATATTTTACATAGAATACCTCACAACAATAACACAAACTAAAGACACACAGAAACACTTATGTGAATTTGGAGGGCAGGGGTCGAGAGTACCAGTCCGGCCAACGTGGGTAGTGGACAGCACTTCAGGGTGGTCCGGCGTCACTCGAGCAGAGGTCCAGGGTTCAGGACTTCAGGTAGGCAGGTCGTCCACGGGCAGGGCTTCAGTAGTACTTCAGGCAGGTATTCTCGCAGGGGGTAGGGGTAGACTGATACAAGCCAACACTTTTACCTAAACTCTGAGCCCATCGTGGGGTTTTAGAATAGAAGTGAGGTGGTTGCATACTCCTCTACGATTTCTTGGAGGTCCTATGCATGATTATCTTTGACCCTTGGTGTTCTGGTTTCGGGGTCACAAGGTTATGGGAAAAAAGGTTATGTGATCATTGCGAGGTACATACTTAACCTAGCCTTGGAAGTGAGTTATTCATAGAATGGCATACTTCCAAGGTATAATCTTACATATATAATACTTGCCAACTTGGCTTAAGGCTGGTGCAATCTTACCTAAACTAGGATAGGCCTTTAATCCTAGTTACCTCTTCAGCTGTGAATATCTAGCTAGTTACATACAGTTACTCAGCTTTTCTTTTATCTATTCCGTGATGGACCTTCAGGTTATCTGTTAGGTCCATTTATACCTGTAGGCCTCGGGTCTTTGATGTGGTATTTGCATAAACGTCTGTTCATCATAGCGTAAGTTTGGCTGGAACGAAAATGTTGAGGGATGAACCTTCGACTTCATCCAAAAGCTGGGTTGCGGTTGGCTGTTCCAGGTCGGTTGTGATTGGTCAGGTCTTCCCGTGTTCAGTGGAGGCGGCAGGTAGATTTGAGCACGATTTGGAACCTTTGGGAGGGCCAACTGAGGTGTTTTGACGAGGGGTTTTAGGGGTGACTTGTCCATTCTGGTGTTGTATGTTCTGGGCTTCTTGTTCTTCTGTTTTGGTGGCTGCACTTGTAAACTGGCTATTTTGTATGGGGTGACTGCCTTATTCTTGTTTAGGCCGGTCATCTCACTTATTATGCTGGGTTTTACTTTTACACACATATGCACGGATAAGCGCGCGCGCGCACACACACACACACCTCCTTGTGTTGTACGTAAATGTCTGGCCGACGTCTGTCTAGTTCAGGAAGGGGGACTCTCCTTTTCTCTCTTTCCCTAGTTTGTATCCATTTGGCCACATTCAGCCAACTGTTTTAAGACGTCTATCCCCATCCAGGTGTCGATTTCTTCCTGGCGAACGATAGCGAGCCAGCATTGTATGGAGAAATCCGGCTTCGCCGGAGAAATTTTTCTATCGAAAAATGTACAAATTTAGCTTGCTGTCAAAACAAAAAACATATATGCTGGCTCGCTGCCGCTCGCCAGAAAAATATTGACACCTGGATAGGGGTAAACGTCTTAAAACAGTAGGCTGAATGGGGCCGAATGAAGAGAAAGGGAAAGAAAGAGAAAACAAGCGAGGAGCCAAAGGGGGAGGTAGTTTCGTTTTCTTCCTATGTTCAGTAGCATTAGTTTTGAAATTTTAAGACGTTCGTTCCATTAGTTTGGCGATATTAAGACCTTCTGTCCCATTTCTTTGACACCTTTCGTGTCATTTAGGTGTCAAATTTTTCCTGGCGAGCGATAGCGAACCTGTAATTCTAAGAGGAACTGGTTTTCTGCCGGAACATTGCTCTACCAAAATTTTTACAAATTTATCATGAAGGAGGGTCTAGGCCTGTAGGGGGTGTTTCTTTAAGCTTGATGGAGGCCTAGCGAAGTTACTATAAAATGTATGTATTTATTAATAAATATATACAAAAATAGCCACTATATCTCCTTAAGGGGGGTGACCTGTTTTTGTTCTGTCCTTTTCTCTCTTTCTCTGGCTTGTATCCATTTGGCCCCATTCAGCCTACTGTTTTAAGACGTTTATCCCCATCCAGGTGTCATTTGTTACTGGTGAGCGGTAGCGAGCCAGCATATTTTGTATTTTTGTTTGACAGCAAGCTAAATTTGTAAATCTTTCGATAGAAAAATGTCTCCGGCGAAGCCGGGTCTTTTTCATATAATGCTGGCTCGCTATCGCTCGCCAGGAAGAAATCGACACCTAGATGGGGATAAACGTCTTAAAATAGTTGGCTGAATGGGGCCGAATGGATACAAGCCAGGGAAAGATAGAAAAGGACAGAACAAAAACAGGTCACCCCCCTTAACAAGATCTACCGTGTGTTGGATTATATTTATGCACTCACACTGTAACATTTCTACTTGCCAATAAACACTTAGACTGTAACCCAACTAATACATGTATTATAATAGGTGTGTAATAGCTATGCATGACAATTCGAATACCTTATTGCATGATATCTAAATACAATCATAGGTAATGCAAGTTTTAATGTGTTCTATCATGAATTATATATTAGTGGAGTCTAGGCCGATGTATTCAATCCAGCACGCTTAAAATGGGTTATCAGTTTGCTAAAAGTCTATGTTGCATAAATTGCTCAATAATTGTTTACAGAAGAGGTAGGCAGGCATATACACACATGCAAAGACCACATAATCACACATACACGCACACAAGCACGCACACACACACACAAACCCACACACATTCACGGTCACGGTGGCCGAGCGCGCTTAGTACTCTGTATTGGGAGCGCTAGCTCTGGTGTTGGGGTTCAATCCCACGCGCCGGCAGGGGAAGTTCTCTCAAAAACTTTCCCTGGCCGTGAAGGCAAGATCTGGGCGGATCGTCTCGGGGGACCCACAAAGTCTCCTGCCCACGTCCTACTCCCTTGGGAGTATGTAGGCGCCCTCGTTAGCTGCCAGGATCAGTCTGTTGATCCATTAGGATAAGATCTAGGTTAAGTGTGTATTTTCAGCCCCATTGGCTGCCGGCTTGAAATAAACCGATTATTATTATTATTATTATTATTATGAGCGTACATACATACACACGTACACAGAAGCTCGTACGTGTACATACCAAGTCACGTACAATCACCTTTGAATTTGTCTTTCTACCATTCTTTCAATTTTCAGGGTAACCGTCTTGGTGGTGTAATGGTTAGTGGGTTTAAACAAATATCTTTGTAATAACCCAGGCTCGAATCCCGGTGGATCACACATATGCTTTCAATAATTTCATTGGAGGTATTTAGTGTTGGGGTGAAATTAATAAAAGTAGATTAACACATGTTACAGGCGGATTTGCCTTTTGTTTCCTTTAGACATATATAACAAATAACACGCACACAAACACACGTACAAGCACAAGCGCACGTGCGAACACCACACAAACACACGTACAAGCACAAATACGTCATACAGCTTACCTACCAAGGCCATTTCTGGAGTCACTGTCTATTTTAAAAACATCCAGTCTCACTCTCTCACTCATTCTCTCTCTCTCCATGTAATCAGAAAACCAAACTACAGTATTTTTTTTCCAGCTGATAGCAATTGCCCATGTCCCTATTTTGATTATTGGCGTACTATGAACAGTTTGTAGCAAAATAGGTTGTTATTTATGAAAACAAATTGGCCTTAATATGACGTGGAGACAAAGTACTTTCATGTTTTCCATTAAAGTGGGGTCACCGTTTTTATTTATCTTTCTCTCATTTTCTCTCTTTCCCTGGCTTGTATCCATTCGGCCCCATTCAGCCAAATGTTTTAAGACGTTTATCCCCATCTAGGTGTCTATTTCTTCCTGGCGAGCGATAGCGAGCCAGCACTGTATGGAGAAATCCGGCTTCGCCGGAGACATTTTTCTATCGAAAAATGTACAAATTTAGCTTGCTGTCAAAAAAAAAAATACATATATGCTAGCTCGCTACCACTCGGCAGGCAAATATTGACACCTGGATGGGAGTAAACGAATTAAAACAGTAGGCTGAATGGGGCAGAATGGATACAAGCCAAAGATAGAGGGAGAGAAAGAGAAAAAAAAAGCGGGGTGGGCTCTATTAAGTATCGATACATTATTTGCTAAAGGATTCAATTTACCATCTTCCTGAATAAACAGAGTATAGCAACTTACCACCTTTACACATCAGAACACATAATTTTAAATAGTGTTACTGTCCTGGATTACAATAAATTCCAACTGACAACACATTATCAAGAACCAATTAACGACTAACCAACCAACATACCTACCTAACTTAGCAACGAATATATTTACAAGACAAATTACTTATTCTATCAACTTAAGGGGAGACTGACCCATTTGTTTGGTCTATTAATTAATATATTCATATATTTTTTTTTAGTTTCCTCGCTAGACCTCCATCAAGTATTATGTTCCTTCCAACAACCAACTCTACTCCTAAAATCGATTAATGAAATTTACAAACACATGTGGCAGTCCGTGGATTCGAACCCAGGACGCTCACACCGAAAATCAACACCTTATGCATCGCACCACGAAGACAGTTAAAGGATGGTGGACACTGCCTACGATTTATTATGCAACTTCGAATCCTGCATATCAATCTAAGCATGTACACACATCCCAACTGCAACTCACGTAGGCTATGCATATGTGAATGGAAAGAGAAATTAATGGGGCCTTAACCTCTAGGGAAGTCCTCTCGATAAATTACTCCTGAACCAATATCAATTATTATGTTCCTTCCAACAACCAACTCTACTCCTAAAATCGATTAATGAAATTTACAAACACATGTGGCAGTCCGTGGATTCGAACCCAGGACGCTCACACCGAAAATCAACGCCTTATGCATCGCACCACTAAGACAGTTAAAGGCTTAGAAAAACACCCCCTAGACCCCCCTTCAAGATAAATTTGTAAATTTTTCCGTAGAAAAATGTCCCGGCCGAAGGCGGGGTCGTCTTAAAATTGCAGGCTCGCTATCGCTCGCCTAAATGGCACGAAAGGTCTTAAAATTGACAACGAAATGGGGCGACAATTGTTAAAAATCGCCAAACTAATGGGCCGAACGTCTTATAATCTCAAAACTAGTGGGGCTAAACATTAGGGAGAAGGGGTTACAGAAAAACGGTCTGCCTCCCCTTAAGGGGGGAGAGTTAGTTTGCTTCATAGACCTCTATCAAGCTTAACAAATCAGCCTTTCAAGATACATTAAACATACTATACTAACCTGATGACCTACGTGTTGATCTACCGTTAACATTTTAGCCTGGCTATCAATTTACCTACATAAATCTCCTATGCACAGTCACTCATGAATGTTTTTGAAAATCTCACATTTCCAATTATTCAAGTGCGTCAATGGACCCTGAGTTACGGAGAAACAAAAATTATATATGAAAAATAGTCATATCTGTAAAGAGATGTAAAATGCATTAAATACATAAATTAGTCATGATGACCGTACTTGCACAAGGAAAAACAAAAGAAGATCAAATAATTACTAGAAGTGGCTACTTAAGCCAATCAAGCAAACTTATTTTGAACCTACCAACCAGTGTACAACGCCAAGACAATTACCTGGTTCACTACCTTATAATATTACGTAAGGAGGTGAACATTGATTGAGGGAAAACACAGAATCGGGGTGTGCGACTGAAGGGATTTTTTTTTCTCGAGATAATCGTTATATTATACATATATACATTATATATAAATATATATATATATATATATATATATATATATATATATATATATATATACAGTATATATATATATATATATACTGTATATATATATATATATATATATATATATATATACATATATATATATATATATAAATGTACTATATATATATATATTAGTCAGGTCATTGTGGTGTTCTTGCTCTATAATATCGAGTCTATAATGATGATATATTGCCAACAATACGTGCACTAATGCTAATATTAATATAAATAGTATAGCAAACTGGTTTTGCTTATGTGGCTAGTTTCTATTTTAAAACGCTACGTCAGCCTTATCTAATTGTTCCAGAACAAAAATGTACGACTAAGAATTACTGGCAATTGAACAGTCACGCTTAAAATAATAACTTATTACATCATCGCAACTTCCCTTCTTTATATAAGAACAAATACTTTCACAAAACTGAACACATTTTGAATATATATATATATATATATATATATATATACAGTATATATATATATATATATATACAGTATATATATATATATATATATATACAGTATATATATATATATACAGTATATATATATATATATATATATATATATATATATATATATATATATAGAGAGAGAGAGAGAGAGAGAGAGAGAGAGAGAGTTCATGCTTGTTGAGAATGATTTGTCTTTACCCAGTGAGATGACGAGATAACCTAACTATAAATAATAGCAGAAGGACAGAACCTATTTAACTATCAAAGACAACCAACAAACAACTTAGTAAGGGTGGGTGGCATATTTCCGAAGTCGAGACTAGTATATATCATAGGGGAAATTAGGACCAATCAGAGGCCGCAGTGACAGTGACGTCACCCACAAGGGGAGGAGCTAGTCTGTCTGTCTGTCTGTCTGTCTGTCTGTGTCTCTCTCTCTCTCTCTCTCTCTCTCTCTGGGTGAGGAGCCTGCCTGCCTCTCGTTTGTTTATCTCTCTCTCTGGTAAATAGAAGAAGTAAGTCACCTAGTATAACAAGTTATTTCATATATTAACTACATTAAGGATACATTATGATTGTGCTATGTTATGGTTATGAGTAAATAAGAGTAGCCTACCGTATTACGCGTATTGCACAGCCATGGACAGAAATTCCTTGACAATTTTAGAAGGCCCAATATTATTTCACTGGCGAACTATATTGATTCCTGTGACACTTAAGCAGTTAACCTGTGCTGATAATTTCAAGAAGGAACTTAAGTCACTCATATATCTAAAGGGTTATATATACAGTATATACATAGCCTATACATTACTTTATTTTAAATGTCATTACACATTAACATTATCAGATAGTACAAAATATATTAAGCATCAAATGTTATGAAATAGTTAATGGTTTAAGTGCATAAGGTAGAGCCAAAGGCTCCTCACCCAGAGAGAGAGAGAGAGAGAGAGAGAGAGAGAGAGAGAGAGAGAGAGAGAGAGAGAGAGAGAGAGAGAGAGAGAGAGAGAGAGAGAGAGAGAGAGAGAGAGAGAGAGAGAGAGAGAGAGAGAGAGAGAGAGAGAGAGAGAGAGAGAGAGAGAGAGAGAGAGAGAGACTGGCTCCTCCCCTTGTGAGTGACGTCACTGCCACTGCGGCCCCTGATTGGTCCTAATTTCCCCTATGATATATACTAGTCTCGACTTCGGAAATATGGGGGGGGGGTTGAAATAGGGGAGCTATCCCCCCCCCCCGCCAAAGGCGGCTTTCTAGGGCCTTTCCTAGCTGATGCTGAGAGGATGGGGTTGGGTTGGGTGATGGGCTGGTCTATCAGAGTGAGAACTGAGCGATCTCTGCCATACCCATAGCTTAGTCTGACTGTTCCTTTTACTTATATATTTTCTAGATCTCCAGTGACGGCGTCTCTTCCGTGGATTGACCTCCCAATCTACCAAGATTGGAAGCCAAAGCGTCACATTTTTCCTTTGCCCCTCAACTTTCTCTTCATAATTGCTGAGGGGTACAGGGCCCTGGGTGGGTCTTTGGTTTCCCGGGCGTTTCCGCACCCTCCTCAGCTCCCCGCCATGGAGTGGCTTCGGTCACCCAGGGCTTTATTGTGGTCGGCAGGGAGGGTTCTGTGGGGGCGCTCGGTTATGGCCTTGGCCTTGCTCGGGGCCTTGGGGCTGTTCGGCCAGGCAGCTTGGGGAACAACAACAACAACCAACAAACATAATTCCCTGGACCCGGATAGTCTACTCACAACAAATACGTCACATCATTCTACGACCATTGTATATTGAAAGCTGACGTCATAATTCTATCATCAATGATTCTCAATACATGTGCGTATATCAAATTATGAATGCCTGTAGTTATTTGGAATATGGGCAAGGTAAACCTTTAAGGGGGAGAAGGTTACTTTTTCCCTCTCGTGTTTAGCTCCATTAACTTTGAGATTTTAAGACGTTCGTTCCATTGGTTTGGTGATGTTATGATCTTTCGTCCCATTTCTGGAAAGCGATAGTGAGCCTATAATTCTAAGAGGAACCGGCCTTCGGCCGGGATTTTTTTTTTCTACCGAAAAATTTACAATTTGATCTGTCTAGGTTTTTTTTTTTTGCTTCATGGAGGTGCAGCGAGGTTACTATATAATAAATAAATGAATAGATAAATAGACAAAAATATAACCATTATCCCCTTAACGGACTCCTTCGTCATAAGTTACCCTAAAACTCTCTTACTGCGTCGCAACTTACGATTGTCTTTGAGTATCAGGGCCTACCCAGTTATTTATACATATAGATAAGTATCACTGACACCTACCAACTGAGATGTTATGTAACCCACCACTCTGACTACACTCCGGAAAATCCCCCTTCATCCCTATCATATACTTCTTAATCTCTCACCTCTCTCCCTCACATATCTCTCTCTCTCTCTCTCTCTCTCTCTCTCTCTCTCTCTCTCTCTCTCTCTCTCTCTCTCTCTCTCTCTCTCTCTCTCTCTCTCTCTCTCTCGTACAGCGTTGTTATTATTATCTCATGCACACACACGTGAATACATCATTGACAGGTATAACTATGTTCCTTGGGTAGTCAAATCCCACATTAAGCTTAAAGTGCTGGACTTATTTTTCTCGCCTACGTAGGAGAAATTCTTATACATTAACAAACAAATAAGGTACACATTCGCACGGATTCAGTATTATTCTTAATAAATTTTGCTCATATTAAGAGGATTACTATAAGAACATTACCAATAATAACATTATTACCAAATGAACTGGTTTTTTTGCACAGCCTAAAACTGGTTTCAAACTGTATCTTCGATGGAGTTTACCGATGCACTTTTTTTAGCAATAGTGTAAATATCAAGAGACGAATTTGTATATACGGTAGTTTTATGATATATTTGTATATACGGTAGTTTTATGATATATTTGTATATACGGTAGTTTTATGATATATTTTGCTGTTAGCAGCTACTAAATTTGCGTTCATGTAATATTTATATTGTCATGAATAATATAAAATGCATATTTATCACACTACATTTCATCTCATCTCGTCTATATTGAAGAATCTACAGTAATTAGAACACCTTGAACTTTTAGAACTCAGTTACTTATATTATTAAATCTTACAGTGCATCTATCAGTGACCTTCAAGGAGTATCTGCTGCGTCATTGATATCGTACGTCAACTGCACAGTCACGCTCATAAATAGTTTACTATCTTCTCGGTATTCTCTATAGGATAAACAAAACTAAAGCCTCCATAGCACACACGAACAAATACTATACAGTATATAATTATATATATATATATACACAGTATATATATACGGTATATATACTGTATATATGGTGTTTAAAGACTACACCATCAAAACAGCAGGGTGAAATATACAAGGCATATGAAGTAAAAACTTCATATAACCAATGTCCTATTATGTACCATTAACGAGATATAGATTTTTTTTTTTTTTTAATGAAACCAAGCCCATACCATGGACGAAAATAGGCGGCAATTGTCCAAGCACAGACCAACTTCTCCCCAACCACACAACACATACTCGCACACACCATCAAACAAGTGTCATAAAAAATAGAGGGAGCTATATGCCCCATCCTCCTCCTAACAGACAGATAGCCTTACAAGGGTTTACAAGGAGGCAATCTATGATTATATTTGTTGTAGGCTTAAAAAGTAGGGAATTAAGCTTCATGAAGTTTTTATAGTGATGCAATATTATATTTTCATTATACATAATGAAAATATATTGCATCGCTATACAAAATTCATGAAACTTCATTCCCTACTGTTTAAGCTTACAACAACCAGAAAGAAAGTATATGTTCCGATTGTATCCCTATGCTCTCTTTACACTTGTTTCTGGTACATAAATATTTGTGCATATATCTTGTTAATGGTAGGCTACATAACAGAACATTGGTAATTTACAAGTTTTTGTTTTTTTCTCCCTGTATATTTCGCCCCTTAATTTTGATGTAGTATATAAACACCCTGTATATATATATATATATATATATACACACACACACAAGTTTTGCGGTGTTGTTTCATAATATTATGCAAGAGGGAAATACGGGGTGGTGCAGCATCGGTTGCTCACTCTGTATAGTTCTGTTGTAAAGCCATAACACGAATTTTGTGCGTGACTGTATACTTAACATTTAAGAAGGTATGTATGTTTGTATGTATACTCAGGCACATATCCCATAACTGGGGGTTGCCGACTCGAGACAGAGGCCGAATAGAAACAACATTTTAAAGTTCCAATTCTTAGGGTCTGGGATAACTTTCGCGTTCCCTCGCCCCTTACTCTGTCTCGTCTAGTAGGTGAATTTTACAGAAGGCACAATCATGTATTAAATGGGAAAAAAAAGAAAAAAATAGAAAAAACATTTACATGACATGATATTGCTTTGGGCAGGTTTCCCTATTTCCAAAGGCCCAACCACAACGGTACACTTAATTCTGCATATTAATACTAAAATGCCTGCACCTTATATATTGTAATCTATCCAAGCTTTACAACAGACTGCGAAGAATCGGTACATTAAGGTTGCCTACCTGTTCGATATTGACCAACAGCCCGATGACAGGTGATCCATTCTCCACATAATCGTCATCTCCAACCTTATACTTCTATTAACGCACCACATGTAGCACACTCATGTAACCTGTAAAAGACAAACACAATAAGCCAAAGTACAGATTGCAAAAACAGCAGTAGTGGATCTATGCTCGGTGGTATTAACCCTTTCAAGATACGATGACTCATTTCTTTTCTGTTTTATGGCTATTATTTGAAAACAAATTTCAGACGAGGAAGGGTATTTGGAAGTCATGAAGAAGGTTAATTGAGATATCTTTCACCATTTTTATTCTCACAGATCCCTCCTATGCTGCATTAGTCGTCTAATGATGGCCAGAATAATCTGTCAACACGCGGCATAATCCTCAGGGGGTTAGTTAAACAGAAAACACAATTAAAACAATATATCCAATGTATCCAGTACGCTCAAAGTTGGATATTGTATTAAGTATTTATCGTTTACAAAGATTAACTCTCAAAATAATTCAAATACAAATTCAAAGTTATTAATGACGTACTATTTACACGGTCATATTTGAAGGGAAAACATTCACTTCCTTCCTTGGGATTTCCGGAGTGAGATACCTTGTAAGGGAGGGCTTTGTTTGTTTCTGAACCCCCTTCTAAATTTATTAGTAACAGGTGAAAATTGGCAGCAAAGTGTTTTTATTACGATTATTATAATGTACATCCAACATAAAAAGTTGCTGCTCTCCTATGACACCTTTAAAACTAGAGTGAAGATGCCTAATCACAATGTACAATATTTAAGTTCACATTTCTGATTCTTTAACATGTAACTGTTTGTGTGTTTTACCCATGTTCCAGAATGAGTAGTACATAAAGTTACATGATACTCCTTAGACTAATTTAGACTAATTAGAAACGGTTTCTGGGAGTCAAAGAGATAATCGAGATAGAGTTTACCCCTTTGATAACCAAGGTCCTTCCAAAGCTGCATAAAAATCGTTTAATGTAAGCTAGACTCGAAGCAGAAAGACACACCCGTATACCAAAAGGGTTATTTCAAGGATGGACGAGCTGTAGGAAGTTATCGAAGTTGGCGTAATTGCAAATTAGCCGTAGCCTCCTCTCCTCAGCACGCGGTTCATTATAATGCAAATGCCATTTTTTTAATTCCACCCCACCGGCACCTCCCTAATGATTAAACTTGGGTTAACAGGACGCCGGGAAATTGGTTACCTTGCCGAACCAGTCACACGGTCGCTTCTTTCCTTCTTTTTTATCTATTTTGCCTGCCTGCCTGCCTGCCTCTCTCTCTCTCTCTTTCTCTCTCTCTCTATATATATATATATATATATATTGCAATACGCCTTGATCCCCTAGGGGTTGGACACGAACGAATCGTTTCCATTGAGACAATTCGTTCGATTCTCTTGCTTTTTTCGGGAGAGCATTACAAGCCCAACCGCCCATTGTTGTGTACAATGTGCGAGGTGCATGTACAGTAGAGTTTTATCGTACTGTTGCAGTGGTTTAGTGATTGGTAATTCTGAATGCTTGTGTGCTTGCTTTTTGTGGGCAAACTGTTATACGTGTGCTTCTCCTGTCACCTCTTTTTCCTTTATCGTGTCTCTTGCTGATCCTCCCTACCCCTTGTGGGAGTAAGGGCTGGCTACTGACTGACTGAAACGGTTGTGGTTGTAAACATACTCTACAACGAGTGCAATCAGCGCTTTTGGCGATTATATATTTTCATCTACCCATCAATCATGCACGCCACTGTTTATTATATTCTAGCTACCACCAGACGATTTGATATAGCCTAACAATAACCTGTCAGAATAGAAGGGCTAAAAGGAAGATCCTGAGCTAGACCAACACCTATTGCGATAGATTTGACTCTTCTGTTAACTAGAGGTCATGCCTAGGTTGAGCATATTCATCCAGTGTTTACCAGAAAAAGAAAAAAAAACGACACACACAACATATAACTGAAGAAGTGTATAATTGTTTTAGTAGTCAAGTACAGTATTTTTGCTCTCTTGACCCTTCGAGTATGAAAGAGCTGAGATAAATAAAATCGTCTAATGACAGCCAGCATAGAAACAAAAATCAACACATAATTGCACTGAAGAACTTACTCGAGGTACCTTTAAGCCACATTCTGCCACATCTTTCATAACCTGAATAACATCGTCGAATGCTAGCCAAAATACAATAAAAACACGTCATTTATTCTGAAGTGGCAAAACATTAGCTTGTTGTCTAGTTCACTCATTAGGCGCTCTTTTATAATGGCTCTGTTAGTCTGGCACTCACTTGTGTTGGGTCTTGCTTTATTTTTAGGGTGGGTTTCTTACTGCCGCTGTTGTTTTTTTTTTTTATCACCCACAGACACGCATGTTGGGTTTTCTTTGTTTGTGTTTGCTTATTTGCTTCTTTGTTTGTGTGTCTGTCATCATCATACTTTATATTTACATTTCAATCTCTTCCCTCACTGAAACACACACCGAAGGATCAAAGGGCGAAGTAAAGTTGATTTTTGTTTTCTTCTGCATCCAAGATCATATAATATTCGGTCAAGATATTGTTATTGTTTTTAAGATTAGTATGTCGATGTGATATCATTTATGGATAACTGAATCAATACTCCAATAACCTTAATTCTTTTCTTATTTCTAATAGATTCAATCACATAATCACTGTGAGCTAAAGGCGGAAGCTATAGACAAAATCTAATTAGAGACTTTATGAAACAATCCTAATTTAGCTGCATACTTTTGTAAATAAAGGAACTCCGTGTGGGAAAACTTTTAACTGGAGAAAACACAACCAGAGAGAGAGTGTTGCCCAAAGCCGGGAGAGGGAGAGGAGAGAGTAGGATGAGAGGAGGAAGAGGAGGAAGAAGAGAGAGGAGGAAGAGGGGAGAGGAGGAAGAGGAGAGAGGAGGAAGAAGAGAGAGGAGGAAATGGAGGGGGGAAGAGGATGAGAGAAGGAAGAGGATAGAAAAGGAAGAGGAGAAAGAAGGAAGAGTAGAGAGGAGGAAGAGCAAGAATAGAGAAGAGGAAGAGGAGAGAGGAAGAAGAGTAGAGAGAGGGGGAAAAGTGGATATGAGGATCAGGAAATGAAAGGGGGAGATGAGAGGAGAAAGGAGGAAAACAGAAGGGGAAGACCAGAAGAGAAAGGAGGAGGAGAGAGGGGGAAGAACAGGAGAGAGGAGAAAGATATTGGAGGAGGAATAGGAAGACTTTTAACTGGAGAAAACACAACTAGAGAGAGTATTGCTCAAAGCCGGGAGGAGGGGAGAGGAGGAGAAAGGAGGAAAGGAAGAGGGCAGATGAAGAAGAGAAGAGAGAGGAGGAAGATAGGATATGAGGATGAGGATAGGAAAGAAAGAGGTGAGGGTAGGAAGAGCAGATCAGAAAAGAAGAGAGTAAGACGAGAACATAGAAATAACGGAAAACTGAACAGAGGTAAGGTGTGAATGGCTCCAATGAAGCTTAGGGAAGAGAGGAGAAAAAGAAGGAAAGGAAATGAAGCGAATGAACGAAACCAAAAGATACAGAGGGAAAACGAAAACTGGTGAAATGGGAAGAAGAAAGGGAAAGAGGAACCGGAAGTTGGAGGGTGGGAAGGGTGCAGGAAGCGCTGAGTGAGTGTGTATATATATATATATTATGTGTTATATATTTATGTGCGTTTTAATATCCATATGTATTTTTATATAGCATTTATTATGAATATTTATATGAGCATATTATAATACTAGCCTAATGTTGGAATGCTTAGCCTTAGCTGCCACCATATCAATATGCAAAATACGAAGAGATGGACATGAATGAATGGTAGAAAATGACAGAGAGAGAGAGAGAGAGAGAGAGAGAGAGAGAGAGAGAGAGAGAGAGAGAGAGAGAGAGAGAGAGAGAGAGAGAGAGAGAGAGAGAGAACTGAATGAAATGGGCAAGGAAAAACGAAAAAGAAAGACATAATTAATGAAGAAGGGGATGAACGGATACTAATAAAGAAACAAGTATGGAAGATATTACTGGTGGAGGACTGTACGGAAAGAACAAGTTGAGAGCAGTACGGAAGATAAGATAACCAATAAAACAGGAAAGAGGGCAGTGGGCGGAGGGACGAATGCGTAGGGAACGAAAGAAGTGAAGGCAGACTGAAGGATAGAGGACAATAGGAGGGGGAATGGGTAGGAGGAAGGTGAAGATGGTTGAGAATGAATCAGACTAAATATTGTTAATAGTGTATACAAAGGAATATAACATGGAATGTTAAAAGCAACAGACCAAGTGGCCCTGACGAGACTGTTCGTTTTGAAGTAATAGGAGAAGTAGCACACCCATTGTAAAAGTCGAAAAAGCTGGTCTTAAATACAGGCGCTATAAAGTATGACACCATTTGTTACTTAAGCCTGTGAAATGCGTTATTAAGCATATCATATTTCACATCATGTAATCTTTAATGGGAATACAAGCATACACAAATGGAAATAAAAGGGAGGAGGAGGGATTAGGAGGAAGGAGAGAAGAATGAATAAGAGAAAATGGAAAAAACAGAGAACTGAAGATGAAGAGGAGAACAGATGGAGAGGAAAGCAGCAAAGAGCAAAGACAAACAAGTAATACAAGGAGTGGGTGGAGAGTAAAAGCTAGGAGCAAAAAGAAAAACAATATATACAGAAACATACTGCAACGAGGAGGTACGGTCGCGCTAATAAGTCATGGTCCAGCTGTTATTACGTTTGGCTTGCTGTGTGCTGTATTAATGTCTGTCAGATGTTGGATAGGGTGGGTAAGTGAAGGAACATGTTTGTATATTTCACTTGATATGAAGAAATGAAGCTTAGATATTGCTGATACCAATTATTGATCAAAACATACTTGGTGCTGAGTCATCACTTATTAGCACGACTGTACAAAAAAGGAAGAAATCAGTAGAGGCAGGAGATGAAAGTACAAGGAGAAGAAAAATAAAGATGAAAACAATAAGAAAAGACAAAATATACTAAAACAAAGAAGACAAATAATGGAAACTTTAGCGAATACAAATAAATACAAATGAAGGAGAAAGATTACGATAAGACACAGGAGAAAGCTAAGAGTAAGAGGAACTTGGAAGAGGAAATATGAAGGGGAGAATAGTAAGGAAACCCTTGAGGAAAGAAGATAGCAACAATATATGGGAAATGGAGGATAGACAGAGTATGATGTAGTAAAAGGAATAAATAACAATAATACAAATAATATTAATGATAACGATAATAATAATAATGATAATAATAATAATAATAACACTATTTTTTTTTTTTTTTACAATGAACAATAGCAATACAAAATTATAACAATAACAACACTTCCTTCGAGCTTATGGAACATACAGTATACTCTCGTAATCTTATATGTGAGAAAATATGACCTAAATAAACAAATATAACGGATGTCCTTCCAAAAGTTATGGAATTTGTAAACAGATATTTCCATAATATTACAATATTTGGTTGAACAAACCCCAAACTACTCATTTATTACTCCACTTTTTCGGCAACCACTGGATCGAGCCACTTTATTCGAGACTTGGCTGATGAGTGACACATATGTACTGTCTGTCTGTCTGTCTATCTATCCATCTATCTATCTATCTACCTATCTATGTTTGTATGTGTGTCTATGTGTGTGTGTGTGTGTGTTGTGTGTGTGTATGTGTGTGTGTTTGTGTGTGTGCTTCATGGGACTATGGAAATAAGAAGTGGCATGGGTATCCCAGATAAGGTTGTCCATTATTTGTAACCTTGCCTAAAACATACCTACTGCATGCTGTAATAGTATATAGCATGTGTTCATATGGTTCGGAGTCAAACAGTAACTAAAGACACAATGTTCATCCGAATATACCTTTGGCTAGGGAAATACAGTATATACCTTTTCCTTGTTAAACTGACGAGTAATCCTCATCAAAAGCAAAAATAATGCCATACATTTATTAATTTTACTAGAAATCCGCCCACTAGAACAAGTAGCCCAAATCCCTCTTAAATCAAAATCAATACACTCTGGACATTTTAGCGATCATAACCAATAATGTAAAATATTCTGGAGGGGTTCCTGGTGGGTGAGTTTATAGGGGCATAACTGTCGGCAGCAGAAGATCCGGCCATAGGGGTTGGGGTCGGAGGAGGGGGATATAGTTAGAGTATTTCCCCATCTTGGTTTCCGTATATGCCATTTTGTATACCTCGCGCATTATCATGTTTGCCTACTTGAGTTGCAGTCATAAACCATAATATGTATACACCCATTTGAGTATTATGACCTTTAAGGGCAAACTCTTAAGAACTTGGACCTATCTCGGTCAAAGCATAAATACGAAGTACCACCGATCACATGTATAACGAAAGGCTTAGTATTATCTGCTGTCAATATATATATATATACCCGGTACATATATATATTATATATATATATATATATATATTCTTGTTGGTTCCCGAACAACTCAACCAATAAATCTCAACCAGTGCCAAGTCATCCAGTGCCAATGAAACCAGTGCCAATATAAAAACCTAAACCAACGCTACCTGACCTAACCTAACTTAAAAGCATTGGTTGAGCTGGCACTGGTTGAAAGGTTACTGGTTGAAATGGTTTACGGATTGGGATGTCCGGTCACCCCACTCGCCAGCCATAATACGTTCTCTTACGAGTTATTGAACCCTGCTGGCCAAGATTGGAAACTCTTTAGGTGTACCAAAGTAGTGTACGATATTATGTGTTTTTATCCCGTTGAGGATCATACCGCGTTTTAGCAGTTTTTTCTGGTTAATATTTGGACGATTTTATACAGCTTAAGAGAGACCTCTAGCAACCAATGGGGTAAAGTCGATCTCCATTAAACCCTTCTATACCGGCGACGTCTTTTAACTTTATTCTGGCTACTATTAGAGATTTTATTAACTTTAAAAAGGGCTTCGAATGATCTCCCTCGACCCTTTTTACTACCACAGATCCTTCTTAAAATAATTGTTTAGTAATAGCCAGAATGAACTGTCAATTTGGGTCATAATCCTCAAGGTGTTAAGTTCGATAAATTCAAATATGTGTGTAAATATTACGGTTCACAGTTGTACACGATGGCAGGTAAAGTAAGACAATACAACATGGCTAGTACTGTAAGGAGGGTGGTTTAGATTCTCACTATAGATGGCTCCGGAAACGAGGTACGGTGGCGCCCACAAGCTGGACTACTGTGGTCATATGGTGCAGGTGCTACAGTACACCACAACTATCACTATATTCACCACAACTATCATCACTATATTCACCACAACTATCACTATATTCACCACAACTATCACTACATTCACCACAACTATCATCACTATATTCACCACAACTATCACTATATTCACCACAACTATCACTATATTCACCACAGCTATCATCACTATATTCACCACAACTATCACTATATTCACCACAACTATCACTATATTCACCACAACTATCACTATATTCACCACAACTATCACTATATTCACCACTACTATCACTATATTCACCACAACTATCACTACATTCACCACAACTATCACTACATTCACCACAACTATCACTATATTCACCACAACTATCACTATATTCACCACCAACACACAGTATCATCACTATATTCACCACAACTATCACTATATTCACCACAACTATCACTATATTCACCACTACTATCACTACATTCACCACAACTATCACTATATTCACCACAACTATCATCACTATATTCACCACAACTATCACTATATTCATCACAACTATCATCACTATATTCACCACAACTATCACTATATTCACCACAACTATGACTACATTCACCACAACTATCATCACTATATTCAACACAACTATCAGTATATTCACCACAACTATCACTATATTCACCACTACTATCACTATATTCACCACAACTATTATCATTATATTCACCACAACTATCACTATATTCACCACAACTATCACTATATTCACCACAACTATTATCACTATATTCACCACAACTATCACTATATTCACCACAACTATCACTATATTCACCACAACTATCACTATATTCACCACAACTATCACTATATTCACCACAACTATTATCACTATATTCACCACAACTATCACTATATTCACCACAACTATTATCATTATATTCACCACAACTATCACTATATTCACCACTACTATCACTATATTCACCACAACTATCACTATATTCACCACAACTATTATCACTATATTCACCACTACTATCACTATATTCACCACAACTATTATCATTATATTCACCACAACTATCACTATATTCACCACAACTATTATCATTATATTCACCACAACTATTATCACTATATTCACCACTACTATCACTATATTCACCACAACTATTATCATTATATTCACCACAACTATCACTATATTCACCACTACTATCACTATATTCACCACAACTATTATCACTATGTTCACCACTACTATCACTATATTCACCACTACTATCACTATATTCACCACTACTATCACTATATTCACCACTACTATCACTATATTCACCACAACTATCACTATATTCACCACAACTATTATCACTATATTCACCACTACTATCACTATATTCACCACTACTATCACTATATTCACCACTACTATCACTATATTCACCACTACTATCACTATATTCACTACTACTATCACTATATTCACCACAACTATCACTATATTCACCACTACTATCACTATATTCACCACTACTATCACTATATTCACCACTACTATCACTATATTCACCACTACTATCACTATATTCACCACTACTATCACTATATTCACCACTACTATCACTATATTCACCACTACTATCACTATATTCACCACAACTATCACTATATTCACCACTACTATCACTATATTCACCACTACTATCACTATATTCACCACTACTATCACTATATTCACCACTACTATCACTATATTCATCACAACTATCACTATATTCACCACTACTATCACTATATTCACCACTACTATCACTATATTAACCATGAATAGCATGATGTGGATGTCACTTTCTATATTTTATTTGATAGAAGGCAAAGTAAAGTTTTAGACTACGGAGCGAGTTTCCAATAAAAAGGTAAGAAATACTGCCCAATTCAAAATATATTCGTATCAAAGCATCATGACACATAAACCTAAAACAAGCTGAATTGATAATTAGAGCTTACAATGACCTACACTGTAAACACTGAACTTCTAACCCCTTCTGTATCGGCGAAGTCTTATTAATTTTATTCTAGCTATATAATAGAATATTTTGTGCAGCCTAAGAAGGATCTGGGTTAGTAAAAACAAGTGGGAGTGCTTGAAGCCTGCTAATTGCTAAAGACCCTTTTCATGCTGAATAAAATCGTCGAATAATAACCAGAGTAAAGTTAAAAGGACGTTGTCGGTATTGAATGGGTTAAATGTAACACAACTGATACACATACATCGTGATTCTATCGTATATGTGTGCTACTTTGACCATGTAAACAATTGAAACACTTATTATGTGCATCATGTTGTTACAATAATGCATTAAATCTATACAATATACGTCATTGTAAGCCCTTCCCAGTAATTCAACTTGTTCTAGCTCCATGTGTTTTGGTGCTTCGATACAAATTTACTTTGAATTGGGCAATACTTCTTACATTCTTTTTGGAGAAACTCGCTCCTTAGTGTAAAACTATACTTTGGCTTCATTCAAAACTAAAATAAAAAAGTGACATCCACCCTGTGCTGTCAATAATGGTAGTGATTGTGGTAATGGTAATGAGGTATGGTGAGGATGACTGTGATGATTATTATGGCGACAGTCATTGTAGTCAGAGGTTATCAGCAAATCTTTAATAAAAAAGTTTGAATAGATTGTTATTCTTAGTTAACTAATGGAGAGAGGTAATTATTTATACTGTACATTAGTATTCAAGCCGGTATTGGGATATATATTTGAAAATAAGGAGGTTATAACGATGACAACATTCTAGATTTGGCATTGCATTTCAGTTTGTAAACATTCGATAAACACAGTAAGTATCGATCATTCCATAATTAGACCCGGTATGTAAATGAATAGTGTCCTTCCAGCTGGTGTAACTGTCCTATCTAATAACACTGTGTTTCTGAATACGCATAGGATAGAAGTACCAAACACAGGGCGAACGTTCACATAATTTACAATAGTTTATCCTTCATTTTGGTATAACCCCAGTTTTCTATCATATCCGCATTGTGAGACAAGGCTTGGACTTGAATGAATATGCAAGTCTGATGTATGGCATAATATTATACGTACTGCTATTGTTAATATTTATGTGGATAATGAAAGCACTATTGATACAATATTAGTATGAAATACATATTAGTACAATATTACTTGCTTCTCATAAAGGATAATGTTTTGAATGTTACAAATACAAATTAATGGGGTTGACAACAGTAATATTCAATGTAATTATAAACCAGTGTGTGTGTATAGGCTATATATATATATATATATATATATATATATATATATATTTTTTTTTTTCTTTCTATATTCCAACTTACTTCCTCTCGGGCATAATAATACTAATAATAGTTCTTAAAGCTAGCGCATGCTAAGCTAGCTAAGGATAGCTCAATAAGGCCGATTAGGCGTATTTCCATTGGGGTCCTGTACTACTACCCCATCCCTTTGCTCATGAGGGATGGTAACGACTCAGTGCTTGTGAAAAATCTTTAATGCGCCGAGCGTGGGCGCGAACCCGGGCCTTCTGGGTGGAAGTCCGAGACGCTAGTCACTACACCAAGCGAGCCGCTTGAGCATAGGCTGAAAGCCTTAACATTCACCGCTTTACAATGAACAGTGAAGCCCGTGAGGTCTTGTTCCAGTCTAGGGAGTGAGACATGTGAAGCACGTAGAGTACAACGAGCACCTGCCATCTTGCCTTCACATGAGGCACGGTGCTCACTCATGGCCCGAAACGACCCCATCTCTGAAGCCACCTCGTTCCCGTGCTTCACTGTCTCACCCCCTACACTCGGACTCTCACACTTACACACACACAACGCCACCTGTTGAGCAGATAACTCACCAGGCATTGCACCCCTATAGCATATTTTGAATATGGGAATATTCATACAGTGCTATTTAATCAGGGAACAACGAGGGTATTTTATTGACGTTTCGGTGGGCTTGTGGTAATGCACTGATACTAGGTACAGCACAAATTCCATCCCAATAATATCTTCCCATTGATACATCGGGATGATATTATTGGGATGGAATTTGTGCTGTACCTAGTATCAGTGCATTACCACAAGCCCACCGAAACGTCAATAAAATACCCTCATTGTTCTATCTATCTATCTATTGCCTGACGCCGTGATCCCCGAAGGGGTGGCCACGAACGAACCGCCCCCATGCACCTCTGTCCCCAGTCAGTCGACGCCCCTCCCCCCAACCAGCACCGCCTTCGTTCATGTAGTTCCTCACTCCATCCTTCCACCTCATATTCGGTCTACCTCTCCCCCTCTGTCCCTCCACCTCGCTCTCGTACACCCTCTTAGTCATTCTCTCGCTTTCCATACGTTCCATATGGCCGAACCATCTCAAGTTGTTCCTTTTCACACTTTCCAGCACATCTACCTCCACACCACACCTCCTTCTTACTTCCTCATTAGTCTGTCTATCCCTCCATGTAACTCCGCACGCACTCCTTAAGTAATTCATTTCCACTGCTCTCACTCTTGGTCTGAGTCTCTCAACCAACGTCCATGCTTCGCTTCCGTAAGTCAGTGTCGGGATTACCACACTGTCATGCAAGGACTTCTTCACTTCCATACTGACCACCCTATTTCTTGTTACTGCTTTTAGCGTTCCTACAACCCTCTTCCCCTGTTGTACCCTCTCCCGCACCTCTTCATCCATAGTCCCATCTTTACTCAACACACTGCCCAGATACTTAAAAGAGTTGACGATCTCCATAGCCTGACCGTTCAGCTTCACCTCACACTCTGTGACTTCACCCCTTTCGAAGACCATAACCTTGCTCTTCCCCGTATTTACCTTCAAATTCCGCTTTTCGCACACTGTTCCAAACTCATTTACCAGACCCTGCAACTCCCATTCATTATCACTCATCAGAACTGTATCATCCGCAAACAGCAGTATAGGTAGCTTCCACTCAATTCCCTCCCTTTTCAGCGATACACCAACATTCACTGCTCTTGATAGTATTTCTTTCATGACTCCATCCATATATACAGTAAACAACCACGGGGACATCACACACCCCTGTTTCAAACCAACATTCAGGTCAAAGAACTCGCTCTGCTCACTCTCCACACGTACTGCCGCCTTTGCACCCTCATACATGCTCTTCACTGCTTTCAGCAACTTGCCCTCTACTCCGTATATTCTAAGTACTTTCCACAAACCTTCTCTATCCACTCTGTCATAGGCCTTCTCCAAGTCCATAAAGGCAACATACACCTTTTGTTTCTTCTCCAGATACTTCTCCACAACACAATTCAGGGTAAAAATCTGATCTACACATCCTCTTCCCTTCCTAAAAACCTCCCTGCTCGTCGCCTATCCATTTCTCCGTTCTCACTCTCACTCTCTCAATCACTACCCTACTGTATACCTTCCCTACTACGCTTAGAAGACATATTCCTCGGTGGTTACCACACACTCCTCTTTCCCCTTTGCCCTTATATAGGGGGACTATTATGCCAGTCTTCCAGTCATCGGGTGCACTCCCCTTCTCCCATGCTAGTTTTGCACATTTTCCATACCCATTCTATCACTATCTCACCACCATACCTCAACATTTCCCCACACACTCCATCTGTTCCTGGTGCTTTCCCCAACTTCACTCTTTTCATGGCTTCCCACACTTCTGACCTCCTGATCCCCACCTCCTCCTCCACTACTTCTCTTCTTCTCCCTCCCATACCATATCCAGCTATGTTTGCTGGCTCTTCATTCCTTTCATTTAGCAACTCATTGAAGTACTCCCTCCATCTTTCGACTCTCTTGCTTCTCGGCTAGCATTCTCCCATTCTTATCTTTCACACCCTTACTGTTTCCCTTGCTACCTTCCCTAACTTTCTTGACTTCTTTCCAGAACAGTTTCTTACTCTCCCTCCATTTTACACTCAGATTCCTTCCAAATTCCTCATCTACTCTTCTCTTACTTTCCTTCACTACTCTCTTCACCACCCTCTTACTCTCCACGTACCTCGCTCGTTTCTGTCTCTCGGAATCTTCATTCCCTCTACTACCCAACCACACTCTATATGCTTTCTTCTTTTCTTCCACAGCTATTCTTACCTCTTCTGTCCACCATGCTGTACCTCATTGTTCCCTGATTAAATAGCACTGTATGAATATTCCCATATTCAAAATATGCTATAGGGCATATTATATATATATATATATATATATATATATATATATATATATATATATATATATATATATATATATATATATGGTAACAAAACGTGACCTATCGTAATCTAAAATATCCAAACCTAGTCTTATTAAGATGTGACCATTTTGACTTATTATTTACTATAATATTTAGGAATGTGGCTATTTAGACCTGTTTCCCAAGATATACTAGGTGATTCAATAGTCTTGTTTCCCAAATTACGCTATTTATTTATTATATATAACTGAGTAGTCTTAAAACATTAGTTATTATTTGAATCATAGAACACTTAAACAGAGATTACACAACAGTTCATGCTCGCAACATATTCACAAAGTTTGATCTGCATTCACGTACACCTCCATTCATACAATAATGGGCAACCAATCGTGAAATCTTCCTCATATTAAGAACACGAACTTTAGGATATCTTCCCTCAACCACTTCTTTAAAACAGCATTAATTAAAAAGTAATGTTCAATACTAAAAAGATCATGTTGATTTGGGTAAAACACCATGCTGCTTTTACTAAGAAAAGAACACTAATAAAGTTTAACGGATATTACACACTATAGATGCCACGAATATGACTTAGTGATACATCAGAAATACCATCTGCTGTAAGCAAGATAAATTGCAACATATCCACCGTATTACGAACAACTTTCAAAACGGGAACCTGTAGTATACCGTTGGAGGCCTGGAACGGGCGGGTGTGTATGCAAACAAGTATCCGGGAAGTTAGTGGTATAGGGGGCCCAACCAACAACAACAACAACTCCACAACAAGCCGCCCACCGTGTATACCATCGTAAGACCAACTCCTCCACCGGTTATGACAGCTTGTCGGAAAGTGGCCGGGTCTGAGTCCAACTGTATGTTGCCGTGGAATACATAAATCGGTCAACTATTCATAGTGACGCCATGTTGAGGAATTGAGAATATAATCTACAAGGTGGGAGAGAGGTATCCTGACCCAATATATATGGTTATTGTTCAGAGATAAGATCAAGTAAGAAATAGTAATTCTAAATAATGATAGGTGTGGTTCTTTGTCAACAAAACAACTTATAAGTTATTAGTATTGCGCTATAGTACGTAAGGTTCTTGGTAAACTATCAGAACGCTTAAGCTATACACTACTCAATTAGTTTTCCAGAACGCCCCAGCAAGCAATCTCTCAAAAAACAAACGTAACGAAGCCATGCAACACTTATCGTCTGATCTAACTACTATTTCCAATTGGGAAAACCTTATTGCCTTCAATTCTTCCAAAACCCCATTTCTTCGTCTTACTACCGGAACTCTCAGATGACTATCCTTTACACTTCAACAATACAAAAATCAATCCTTCATCTTCTTCTCACTTGGAAGAACCATATTACCAGTCTTGCTAAAGCAGCCTCCCAGAAGCTGGGTGTGCTCAACTTCCTCAAGGGGTTCTTTACCCCTGCACAGCTTCTTGCTCTGTACAGGGGCACAGTGAGTCCTTGTATTGAGTATTATTCACATGTGTGGGAAGGATCTTCTCACACCGCACTTCTAGACAAAGTAGAAAGGAAATCCTTTCGTATCATTAACTTCCGTCCACTCACCCCAACTCTCTGCAATCTCTCTCTCTTCGCCGCAATATTGCATCTCTCTCGCTATTCTATCGCTACTACAATAATCAATGTTCCTCAGAGCTTTCCCAGTGTATACCACCTCCTCTACGTAGGGTACGTAGTGCCCGTCTTGCAACACAATCCCACTCCTACTCTGTGCAACTCTCCAACCCAAGAGTGAAAAGTTATTCTCAGTCTTTCTTCTATTCAACTGCTGAGCTCTGGAACTCTCTCCCAGAATCACTCTGTCCCTCTTCCTATGACTTACATTGCTTCAAACTCCGTGTGTCCAGGCATTTTGGCTCGAACGTCCCTTGATTTTGGCCCTGTCACTTTTTCAACTTTGAGGGAGGCACTCGATATAGGCAGTTCTGCCATTTGTCTCCCTCACACACATAACAAAAATAGAAAGAAAAATATTAACCAATTCAAAATACGATGACGCATTTCTTTTATGTTTTCTGGCTATTAGTAAAAAATTATAATAAGATTAAGAAGGTTATATGGAAATCAGAATGTTAAATGAGATTCCCACAAGTCCCACAATGGTCTAATGATAGCCAGAAAAGACTGTCAAAATCCATCATAATTCTCTAGGTATATTAACCTATATTGATATTAAATAAACATGTACATAATCTATAAGATAGTGTACAATTAGGAATATGAATGTAACTAATAAGTCTCGAACGATAATTTTTCATCTTTTAGGTTACCGGTTTGGCATACTTTATTGCGGTTTAACGGTTTAACGCACTAAATTATTACGGTAACCTGTATATAACTCACATAGTTAAACAAAATCAGTATTGTCAGACACCTGTAAATGCGATTAGCCCCTTCTCTACCGACACGTCTTGTCGTTTTATTCTAGCTACATTTACACGATTTTATGCAGTTTAAGAAGAATCTATGGTAGTAAAAAGGGTCAAGTGAGATAGTTCGAATAAACCTGTTAATGGAGTAGCCACAATAAAGTTAAAAGAACGTCGCCGGTACAGAAGGGGTTAATTGAATATACCGACACACCAATACTTCACTGTCAAAATATATTAACCCCATAAATCAGATGGTTATTATATTGCCTCTTAGTGCTACTGCTCCATTATTTTACTAAGATTGAAAAGGACCAATAGGAATCAAGGGGTTTAATTCACCTTTGTCTATGATAAATACTAAATTGTCTATAGGCCCTAATCGTCTGGAGTCGACTCGAACGAAATCTAATTTGGTGTCTTCCTAAAAAAAAAAAAAAAAAAAAAAAAAAAAAAAAAAACACACACACACACACACCACAGTCATGAACAACATTTGTCCGGCCTCTATACACCCAAGTGCCTCTGCTTTGTGCAGTTGTGGTCAGGAATTTGTGTACATTAATTGGAAGCGCATTATGATACACTGACGAACTGTTTTGATACACCGCTTGAACCACGATGATCGTTTACCTCGGATTCACTAGTTAGCGCTCACTGTCTCGTTGTTATGATTAGGATTTGTTCACGTATTCCTGACATAGTTGCCCACATAAGTTCCGCTCCTCTCCGTGATCTTATACATAGAAATATAATGTGCATGATTGTATTAAGTCTGTAGTTGCTTCGGCAGTGGTGAACTCATCGGATAATTAAAAGAAACCACACACGCAATTCATTCATACTATTTTAATTACATACATAAGATCCCGACAAGGAACAGAACTTATGAGGTTACCTGTACATCCGTGAAAGAGTTTGTGAGGCTGGAGAACCGTGTATATGGTTGTTGAGTGTGCGGGTGACACAACAAGGACATGGCCTGGCTCACTCAATACAACCCCCCTGGATCACTGATATATTTACACACAAGTCTTCCATGTATACAGGCTGACGAGCTGCAGGGACCGACGGAGGCAAAACGGGGCCCGCTATTTTTTGTTCTCTGTGTGCCGTTAAAATATACCCTGAATCACCAAATCTTTCACATTTTACTGGATCCTTATAACTAGACACACATTTCAGTCACCTAATATTGAATTAGCGTTGTAAAAATAAAATAAACCTTCATTCACATATTATCGGATTCTTGTAGGAAAAGAAAACAAAATATTCATGCTTGCATTAATTTCATTGTATTGGGAGGTGTTTGGTGTTGGGAGTGAAATGAATGAATTATATTGATTTATTACCGGATTTTTGAAGTTAAAAACAACAACATTAATCACCACAATCATTCACATACAGGATATCCTGGTTCTTGTAGTTAATAAATAATCAAATACAAAAACCCTAAATCACTGAATAATTCACATATTACCGGATTCATTATTTACTGTGACAATCGATTCAGGGGAGGTTTCATTTATGGACCCTCTTCTCCCTCGTGTTTAGCCTCATTAGTTGAAATCTTAAGTCGTTCACCTCATAAGTCTGGCGATTTTAAGACCCTTCGTGACATTTAGTTGTAGACTTTTTCCTGGCGAGCGATACCGACCCTGCAATTTAGAAGGAAACTGGCATTCGGCCTGGACTTATTTCTAAAACAAATTTTACAAATTATGCCACTAGTATGGAATTTCGGTAATGGCAGAATTAGGTGAGGGCGATATTTTTTTCGGCCAGTTTCGATCCCAGCATTGCTATATTTCTGATAAAATTTCTAAGTTTATTGTATCATCTTAGCTATATCTTTGCATATCGTAGGAGGTTTAATACGTATATAACGTTGACTGAGAATCTGTTACACGAGCATTACATTGTCTTTTTAAATTGGGTGTATACAAAGGTTCAGACAATAAGGAATTACGAGAAGGATGTGGTGTGGAGAGAGAGAGAGAGAGAGAGAGAGAGAGAGAGAGAGAGAGAGAGAGAGAGAGAGAGAGAGAGAGAGAGAGAGAGAGAGAGAGAGAGAAGAGAGAGAGAGAGAGAGAGAGAGAGAGAGAGAGAGAGAGAGAGCGAGAGAGAGAGAGAGAGAGAGAGAGAGAGAGAGAGAGGAGGCGAGAGAGAAGAGAATGTCCGATGATCTGTATTCCTGGAGTGAGGGGGAAGGGAGGTGGGGAGGTGGAGGGGGGGGGGGGGGGGGGGGGTGGGGGGGCGAGTTCCCTTGGTGTCGGCAGGAGCAGTTTCCAGCCGGCGCCCCAACTTTTAGACAACCATGCAAATAAGACCCGAGCTTAGTTCGCTGTCAGCTCGGATTATAGGTATTACGTTGTTCCTTAATTCGGAGAGAGTTACGAGGAGACCTACATAGATACATTGACCAACACAGGCTGGGAACGTGGCGGGAGATAGGCAAAGTAAGCCGGCCCACAATATTTATCACACAGGCCTTTACGTGGCGGAGATAAACAGAATATCCCCTGACATAGAAGTGGAAGAAAGGTAGAACAAAATTGGATGGAAAGGATAAGCAGTACTAAACTACCAACGGCCCTCTTTTCCATCGCTCCGCCTCCCTCCGGCACGGTTGGTTCCAGACAACGTGCCCGCTAGTCATTGGGTGCTTTCACAAGGATCGTATAGTTTTGCATTTTTGGGGGGTGTCGATTAATTTTGATTGATTCGCATAAATTTTGGGCCATTGTGGATACTCCAAAATAATTCCCAGCTCCATCAGTGCCATTTTAAAACCTTACTCTTTAAATCTATTAAGTCTTTGATGGCGTTGGTTAAGCAAATGTAACCTAATTGATTCAGCCAACAACAAGCATAGGCCTATGTGGCCTCATGTCACCTGAAGTTAGTGGGTTGTTTAGTTTAGCATAAAAA